>ONZH01005808.1:0-503440 GCA_900303285.1 Rhinella marina | reverse complement strand
TATATTCTGTCCAGGTGACACTTTCTGTACGTCACCGAATACAACCAAGTCATTTGCTACCTGTCACGTGTAAAGCTTGATCCTAAAAATCTCTGTGCGACATTTGTCTGGGTCGCAGTCTAAATAGCCACCGTCATTAGGGTGTCAGTCAGCTGTACGATAGTTTCTGCACGTCACGTTCCCAAAAAAACAAACTAAAAAAAAAATATTAAAAAAAAATATAGAAAAAAATTAGTTTTTTTGTTGTTTTAGCTAAGTGATACAAATCCATTTCACACAGCTGCGTGTAACCTTTCTGTGTGTCACAGTTCAGCACACTCACCCCAAACCGTATATTCTGTCCAGGTGACACTTTCTGTACGTCACCGAATACAACCAAGTCATTTGCTACCTGTCATGTGTAAAGCTTGATCTTAAAAATCTCTGTGCGACATTTGTCTGGGTCGCAGTCTAAATAGCCACCGTCATTAGGGTGTCAGTCAGCTGTACGATAGTTTCTGCACGTCACGTTCCCAAAAAAAAACAAAACTAAAAAAAAAATATTAAAACTAAATATAGAAAAAAAATTAGTTTTTTTGTTGTTTTAGCTGAGTGATACAAATCCATTTCACACAGCTGCATGTAACCTTTCTGTGTGTCACAGTTCAGCACACTCACTCCAAACCGTATATTCTGTCCAGGTGACACTTTCTGTACGTCACCGAATACAACCAAGTCATTTGCTACCTGTCACGTGTAAAGCTTGATCCTAAAAATCTCTGTGCGACATTTGTCTGGGTCGCAGTCTAAATAGCCACCGTCATTAGGGTGTCAGTCAGCTGTACGATAGTTTCTGCACGTCACGTTCCCAAAAAAACAAGACTAAAAAAAAATTAAAACAAAATATAGAAAAAAAAT
The DNA here is from genome assembly GCA_900303285.1 of Rhinella marina. Lineage (NCBI taxonomy): Eukaryota > Metazoa > Chordata > Amphibia > Anura > Bufonidae > Rhinella > Rhinella marina. Next base: position 502,543 of record ONZH01005808.1, on the reverse strand, counting down.
TAGTTTTTTTGTTGTTTTAGCTGAGTGATACAAATCCATTTCACACAGCTGCGTGTAACCTTTCTGTGTGTCACAGTTCAGCACACTCACTCCAAACAGTATATTCTGTCCAGGTGACACTTTCTGTACGTCACCGAATACAACCAAGTCATTTGCTACCTGTCACGTGTAAAGCTTGATCCTAAAAATCTCTGTGCGACATTTGTCTGGGTCGCAGTCTAAATAGCCACCGTCATTAGGGTGTCAGTCAGCTGTACGATAGTTTCTGCACGTCACGTTCCCAAAAAAACAAAACTAAAAAAAAAATATTAAAATAAAATATAGAAAAAAATTAGTTTTTTTGTTGTTTTAGCTAAGTGATACAAATCCATTTCACACAGCTGCGTGTAACCTTTCTGTGTGTCACAGTTCAGCACACTCACTCCAAACCGTATATTCTGTCCAGGTGACACTTTCTGTACGTCACCAAATACAACCAAGTCATTTGCTACCTGTCACGTGTAAAGCTTGATCTTAAAAATCTCTGTGTGACATTTGTCTGGGTCGCAGTCTAAATAGCCACCGCCATTAGGGTGTCAGTCAGCTGTACGATAGTTTCTGCACGTCACGTTCCCAAAAAAACAAAACTAAAAAAAAAATATTAAAACAAAATATAGAAAAAAAATTAGTTTTTTTGTTGTTTTAGCTGAGTGATACAAATCCATTTCACACAGCTGCGTGTAACCTTTCTGTGTGTCACAGTTCAGCACACTCACTCCAAACCGTATATTCTGTCCAGGTGACACTTTCTGTACGTCACCGAATACAACCAAGTCATTTGCTACCTGTCATGTGTAAAGCTTGATCTTAAAAATCTCTGTGCGACATTTGTCTGGGTCGCAGTCTAAATAGCCACCGTCAGTAGGGTGTCAGTTAGCTCTACGATAGTTTCTGCACGTCACGTTCCCAAAAAAACAAAAATTCCGAGGGGGGAGCAGACTGAGGAATCGGAGGATGAAGAGGTGACTGACCCAAGCTGGGTTGATATGCAGAGTGAAGACAGTGCTTCTGAGGCGGAGGCGAGTGCTGCACCAGAACAGGTTGTAAGAGGCAGTGGTGTGGCCAGAGGGAGAAGCAGGACCAGAGCTGGTGCATCAGCAGCAACTGTTTCACGTAGTGAAGCTCCCGTGGCGAGGCCTAGATGTTCGCGAGTCTGGAGGTTCTTTAAAGAAAGTGAGGATGACCGACGGACTGTGGTGTGCAACCTGTGCCACACCAGGATCAGCAGGGGTGCCTCCACTTCTAGCCTAACCACCACCAGCATGCACAGGCATATGAGTGCTAAACACCCCACTCAATGGAACCAAGGCCGTGAACCACCTCCTGCGGGTCACACCACTGCTCCTTCCCCTGTGTCACTCGCTGCCTCTGCTAGTCAACCCCCTGCCCAGGACCCCGGCACGAGCGCCTCCCGCCGGAAAACCACACCTTCGCCTCCACGATCCTCCACAGTGTCCACCAATGTGTCCCAGCGCAGCGTTCAGCTGTCTTTTGCCTTCAGTCGGTAGCTCTAGGCGCAGCAGCAGTGCCATGAGTAAGCGGGCTGTGCTCAAACTGCTGAGCTTAGGTGACAAAAGGCACACCGCCCAAGAGCTGTTACAGGGCATCACGGCGCAGACCGATCTGTGGCTGGCACCGCTGAACCTCAAGCCAGGCATTGTTGTGTGTGACAACGGGCGTAACCTGGTGGCGGCTCTGCAACTCGGTAGACTGACACATGTGCCATGCCTGGCCTACGTGTTCAATCTAATAGTTCAGCGGTTCCTCAAGACATACCCCAATCTGTCTGATTTGCTCACCAAGGTGCGCCGCATCTGTGCGCATTTCCACAAGTCGACCACAGATGCTGCCACTCTCAGGGCAGCGCAGCGCCGCCTACAACTGCCCGCTCACCGACTGTTGTGCGACGTGCCCACGAGATGGAATTCAACACTAAACATGTTATCCAGAGTTTACCAGCAGCGCAGAGCGATTGTAGACTGCCAGATGTCAACTTCCACCAGAACTGGTAGTCAGGTCACTCAGATTCCTCAAGTCTACAATGAGGAGTGGAAGTGGATGTCTGATATCTGCCAGGTGTTGAGAAACTTTGAGGAGTCAACACAGATGGCCAGCGGCGATGCCGCCATTATCAGCCTCACCATCCCGCTGCTTTGCCTGTTGAAAAACTCACTGCTCAGCATCAAGTCAGATGCTGTGTGCTTGTCACAAGAGACGGTGGAGGAAGATACGTCGCTTGATAGCCAGAGCACCCTCCGGTCTGTTTCTCAGCGCGTATCGGAGGAGGGGGATGAGGATGAGGAGGAAGAGGAGGAGAATGTCGGCGAGACAGTAGAGGGTACCAGTGCTCAGTCCTTAACTCTTGCGCGTGTATGGGCTGAAGAGGAGGACTTGGAGGAGGAGGAGGAAATGGAGAGTCAGGCCAGTGAGGAGAGGGAATTCTTGCGTGTTGGGACTCTGGCGCACATGGCAGACTTCATGTTAGGCTGCCTATCCCGTGACCCTCGCGTTAGAAGAATTTTTTCAAACACCGATTACTGGGTGTTCACTCTCCTGGACCCACAGTACAAGCAGAACCTTTCCACTCTCATCCCTGCAGAGGAAAGGAGTATGAGAGTGAATAGATATCAACAGGCCCTGGTGCACAGGCTGAAACAATTCTTCCCATCTGACGCCACTAGCGGCAGAGGGCATGGTTCTGTGGGCCAAGTAGCGGGGGAGAGGAGGCGAGCAGGCAGCTTGTCCAGCACTGGCAGGGGAACGCTCTCCAAGGCCTTTGCCAGTTTTATGTCACCCCAGCAAGACACTGTCACCTGTCCCCAGTCTAGGCAGAGTAGGGGGGAGCTGTACAGGAAGATGGTGAGGGAGTACCTAGATGACCATACCAACGTCCGTAGCGATCACTCTGCTCCATACAACTACTGGGTTTCAAAGCTGGACACGTGGCCTGAACTGGTGCTGTATGCCTTGGAGGTGCTGGCCTGCCCTGCCGCTAGCGTGCTGTCAGAGCGGGTATTCAGTGCAGCTGGTGGCGTCATCACCGATAAGCGTACACGCCTGTTAACTGACAGCGCTGACAGGCTGACGCTTATTAAAATGAACAAAGCCTCGATTTCACCGGAATTCAAATCTCCTCCGGGGGAAAGCAGCTAAAGATTTAAATAACTTATGTATCCGATTCCTCTTCTCTACTCCTCCTACTCCTCCTCCTCCATATCGTCTTTGCCTAACGCTGACCCAAAAAACGCCATTTTTTAGAGGTCCAACTGGCACTCTTTTACCACAATTTTTCAGGAGGGCCCCCTACAGGCCCTCTCTCCAAACAATTTTTCCGGAGGTCCACCTACAGGCCCTCTCTCCAAACAATTTTTCCGGAGGTCCACCTACAGGCCCTCTCTCCAAACAATTTTTCCGGAGGTCCACCTACAGGCCCTCTCTCCAGTTCCAGTTTCCAGTTTTATTTGCGCAAACTGCGTAAATTTTATTTTTGGGATAGGTGTGAAAAATAATATTACCTGCGTATCTATATTGCCCAACATTGGATACGGTAGCAATTAGAAGACCAAACACATGCTGCCAACAGGGTTCCGCAAATTCCTGGTCCACCCGCAAATTCCTGGTCCACAATGTCAAGGAGGTCCAGGTTCTGTTGATGAGCAACAAGTCCTTCTGTGCTGAAATCGCCGACAACGTCTCCATCTAAGAACCTAAAGACCATTGTGGAGAGAGCGGCACAGCTCGCCATCAAAGTGACGAACCCCAACGCCAGACTGCGCAGAGAAGATAACGAATATCTCTGGTTATTTTTGATAAATAAAAGTTAAATAAACACAAAAAAAATTTATCTGTTCCTGTGCCTGATCCACCCAAGTTGAATCTGTCCCATCATGAGAAAGTCCCCCCAAGGAGTCCCCACTGTAACTTGCTTCCCATACAACTACCTCACCCCCCGACACCTGTGTCTCGCCATTGTCCACCACCTCCTCAGACAACACTGGTAAATCCCCACTGTCAGCACACGGAAACAGCAAAAGGTCTTGCGAATTGGGGCAGAGAATGTTCTGGGCTAGCACATCAGGGAAGGGGTGACTATGGGGTTCCAGGGAGTACGTGACCACATGCAATATCCATTTAAAAGTCATGCCACACTTGATCGAGCTCATAATTGACAATTGTACCGGTTGATGCTAAATTTTTAAGTTGGGGTCCTGCGTCGTCATTCTAACTACATCTGGCTGTTGTCACCACCACACACGCTAGCCCAGGGGGCACTCCTCTGGCTCTTCCAGCGAAACCTCCTTCCCCCAGCCTGCCCCCCACCTACAGGCCCTCTCTCCAAACAATTTACTTCTTTGTCCTATCTTTCTCTCTCTCTCCAAACTATTTTTCTGGATAGCTGCCATATACGTATTAAACTGAGTAGTATACATAGAAGACTTACCACACTTGATCAATCTCATAATTTACGACTGTACCGGTTGATGCTAAATTTTTAAGTTGGGGTCCTGCGTCGTCATTCTAACTACACCCGGCTGTTGTCACCACCACACACGCTAGCCCAGGGGGCACTCCTCTGGCTCTTCCAGCGAAACCTCCTTCCCCCCAGCCTGCCCCCCACCTATAGGCCCTCTCTACAAACAATTTACCCGGATAGGGGACATCTTAGATATTATACAGATTTTTGTTTGGTTCTTCTTTTATTTCCCTCCTGACCTGTGATAGGCAGAGCATGGACACGTCCCCTTAGCTGCAGTGGGAAAGACACTCCCCTGGCCAGAGCAAGCTCTTTTTCCGTTTTCCGTGGTCGAAAAATCCATGAAATATAAGGTCCCAAGATAGGGGACGTATACGGTATTAAACTGAGAAGAATCGATACCATACCGGTTGATGCAACAGTTTTTCAAAATCCATTCTGGCTGTTGTCACCACCACACACGCTAGACCAGGGGGCACTCCTCTGGCTCTTCCAGCAAATCCTCCTTCCCCCCACCTACAGGCCCTCTCTCCAAACAATTTACCCAGGTAGGGGGACGTATTAGATATTGTACTGATTTTTTTTTAGATCTTCTTTTAATTGCCTCCTGCGATAGACGGGAATCGAACCCAGGTCAACTGCTTGGGAAGCAGCTATGCTCACCGCTGATAAGAACAGATACTAAACTTGATGTCATCTGCAGTGCCAGCATGAGCATAGGTGATGGACTTTCGTTGCACCTAGTTGGGTGCTTCCCTAACATGTGATGGGTATTTGCATCACCTTTCTTGGTCTGGGTGAGCACAATTGCCATGAGGGTAACCACCAGGCTGTTGCCTGAGAATTTGGGGTAATGGTGGGATTAAGCAGCCTCAGAGGCATCCATGCATGCTGCCCCTGCTGTTTCCTGTCCATTTCCGTGGTGTTTCCATCATTTTCTGAGGTTTCCAGGTTTTCACCCAGCCTTCCCTAGGCAGAGCCTTGGTCCCCTGCAAAAAATGCTCGGGTCTCCCATTGACTTCAATGTGGTTCGTTACTCGAAACGAGCACCCGAGCATCGGGAAAAGTTCGACTCGAATAACGAGCACCTGAGCATTTTAGTGCTCGCTCATCTCTAATTGTGACGTCTTCACCTTTTTTTTTTATTTTAAGCCACTATTTTAGAAAAAATTGTTTTGTTAACACAAAGTACAAGGAATTCGACTTAGTGGTGAATAGAATTTTTCCTTAAATTTAGATTTAAGTCCACTTTGGATACTTCGATTCGCTCAACACTAGTGTTCATGTTAAAAAAAAATGTTTGGTGTTCAGAGGGAAAAACTTAATTATGAGTAAAATAAATCATCCTTAAATCCCACTAAACTCAAAAGAACAGGGTGTATTAAAAGCATAAATACCTACATGTATATGCTTAACTATATCTTTAGAGAATGTAAAAAAATGTTAACTATCCTAATCTGGTTCGACCCAAAACCTTGCCAAACCCAACTATAGTCTATGGAAGTACACACCTAAAAATGTACATTTTGAATGCTAATATTTGGTAAAACATAATTTTTTTAAGAAAAAAGATCCCTCCTGAGCTACAGAAGGGGAAATCAGTCCAGAAGTAAATCAGCCCAGAGCTAGTGAAGATAGCAGAATGCTGGACGCGCAGACCTCAATATGTTGTATGTATTACAGCAAGGACACCAAAAATTCTGAAACCGAAAATGAAAGAATGGAGATTTCAAACTGAAACTGAATGCAACTTCTTTTTACTTAAAGGGCCTGTCCAAGATAAATAAAAATTTGAGACAACCCATGCAATGTCTTAAAGGGTCATTGGGTTTTCATAAAACTTTTGTTGTGTCATAGAGACAGTTCAAAAGTTTTGATCGTTGGGGGTCTGATTGCTGTGATCCCCACCAATCACTATAATGAGAAACACACAAATATTGTGCTCTCTCTCTCCTCACTTCAGAGATTCATATGCAAGTGCTTCTTTCTTGTTCTAGCAATTAGTGGGGAACTCAACACGTGTAGAGTGACTTGCCTGGATTTATATGACACAGATTTGGAAGATATTGTTAATGCATTTAAATGGGCCATGTATTCCACTGTATCAAAATATAGCAATATACACAGTTTTATCATGTAAGAGGTGTGCAGAAAAGATGACATGTTTCATTAACAAGCTATATACCAAACCTAACTAGAAGCATTGAAACTCACATGGAACTAAGCAACCCGTAATTCCTTTTCGAAAGTGTTTGTCATATTTGGGGACAAACTGCTCACCTAACTTTTATATATATTACTATGACTAGTATCCTATTTAACATACTTTGACAGAATGGTCATTAAAGGGGTTGTCCGAGTTATGAAAAAAAAATATATAGCACTGTAAATCTGATGGGCAGCAATATATAACTAAGTTAAGCAAGTTTTAGGCAAAAAAAATCCATATTTCCTCATTTCCCTGGTTCTCTTCTGGCCTTTGTTTACATGCAATAACAACAATCTCAGCCCCTCCCCCTTCTCCCCCCCTCTCTGCAAAGGCAGTGAATACAAGTGCTGAGTACATGTCTGCCTGCTGGAATACTCAGCTGCATGTTGTATGTGTAGGACTACAAGTCCCAGCTGTACAATGACAATGCTGATACACACAGGAAATTCTCCCTACCTGTTCTTGTACAATACAATTCCTCTACAGCTCTTGTGCCCAGCATTTGTCTCCTCTCACTGCTGCAGCTACTGTTTGTTCTAAAGCCTTGAGCCCTCAGTGTGTTCTGGCTGAAGGGGTTAATGTTTTATCTGAAGGAAACCAGGGAGAGCAGATAGCAGCCGGCAAAGGAAGGGGGCGTGGCCAGTGACGTCTCGTGTACAGACTCTTATCTGAACTCTGAGGCTTGTGAACGAAACATCACAGAGCAGAGAGATAAGGTGACATCACAGGTCATGTGACCCTGAGTCAACTCTGAGAAACCAGCAGCTTTGGAAACACAAAGTATATGGGAAAGTTGTTATACCTGACAAGTTAGAAACATATAAAGAACAAAAAAATAACTCGGACAACCCCTTTAATGAATGGCTTTGTAACATTGTATAATGCAAATACTTTGTTTCATCTTCATACACCACAGCAGGGATTGTAATTTACTCTGTTTCTACAATTCTAGAATTTTATATTTATCAACCACATACAGTAGCTAACTAGTTGGCTTGCTTTCAGCCCCTTTGAATTGAATTTCTGCATATTTTAAGTAGAGAAATGAAAATCTTTATGGTAATGTTACTAAAGCAATGTACAAAGTCCTGGCAATTCATTAAAATCCCATTCAGTCTATTGTACTGTGGAATACATTTTTCTCTGCTTACGATTAACAAAAAAAATGGGAAAAATAGTCTTTTTTTTCCTTAGTAACGTCTCATCTTGTGTATTTGTAAAATGTTTTCGATTTAAAGTGGGTACTTTTGAAATAACAGGCTCTGTCATAAATGTCTCCCACCTGTTGTGCGAAAAGTGTCATTGCCATATAGGAGGAGAAGCCATGTACGTGGCTCAATCCATGGATGTCTATTGGATTTACAGAAACAGCTGGCCAAGGTGACCTGCTATCACCTGGCATCTTTTACCATTAGTTACCTTTGGTTGGCCCATCCTGAACATTGATGGTATATCAGGAGGATATGCCAATAATGTCACAGAGGTGCAGGTACCACTTCTGGCACCAACTCCTATCTCCCGAACGAACCCCTCAAAGTTAATGGAGAGCAACTACACATGAGAGTTCACCACAATGGGAGTTCCCAAAATAGCTGGCTTGGCTATTTTCCATAACAGTGGTGGTCGCTCTTGCATGGGACTCTTGAACACAGCTCATGGTAGGTGAAGGGGGGTCTATTGCAAATTTTGCATTGGGGCCCATCAGCTTCCAGTTACTCCTCTGCAAAATGATAAATTCAGCAGTAACCTGGCTGACAACTACATAACTCACATTATCATTACAACTCACATAAGATAATTGTCATGTTGAACTGGCTACTCATTAGATCACTAGTAACAAGATACAGCCCCAATGTCTGACAGGCACCTATCTCTAAAACAGAACCCATAAAGGAGAAGTTCAGTGGACCGCACATGCTCAACCTCCAACCATTCATTTCTATAGGACTGTCTAGGTTATTTCAGTCAGCCGCATAAAAATGAATGAAGCATTGGCCGTGCTTGTGTGGTGCACTCCCAATTAATTTCTATGGGATTTTCGAAAAAAGCTAAGGAAGCCACCTGGCTATTTTAGGCACTCCTATAGAAATGAATGAAGGGCAGCCGCACATGCACGGTCTGCTCTCCTTCTCTTTGCAGGCTCTGTTTTAGAGATAGGTGCGGGTCCTACTTCTATATAATATGCCCCCAAAGTATGAGATTGGTCAACCCATTAAAATACTGGATATATAAAGATTGTTAATATTATGAAATGATGCCTCCAAGTTTTTCTGGCAAGCAATAATAATTTGCTATACTTAAAGGTTTGTCCCACAAAAAATGTTCTACAGTTTATAAATTATCACCTGGATCTAAATACTTTTGTAATTGTACGTAGTAAAAAATGTACTATAGCCACTGAGTTATACAATAAATTGTATCTCTATAGCGCCAACGGCTTTCTGTTCTTTTGCTTATTTCTCTGTCCACCTTGCTGAGGTGATTGCACTGTGACAATTAGGGTGCATTCACATGACTGCGCCATGTTTTGCGGTCTGCAAATTGCAGAACGGAATGGACGGCCCATTATAGAAATGCCTATTCTTGTCGGCCATGGAACGGGAAATGGATGAGGACAACATACGGTGCGCTGTCCGCATCTTTTGTGGCCCCATTGAAATGAATGAGTAAGGAAGCTATCTTACATTTAGAATTGGTGGTAGATACACCAAAGTTATGTAGAGGCCTGCACCTCTACATAACTTCAGCAATCCACCATCATTGCAGGGACTAAAACGTCTAAAATGTTGGTCTTAATAAATGTGCCCTTTTGCCACATTTACACGTCAGTGTTTGGTCAGTGATTTCCATCAGTGATTGTGATCCAAAACCAGGTGCGGCTCTAAACACAGAACAGGTGCAGATCTCTCCCTTACCTTATGTCTGTGGAGGCTCCAATCCTGGATTGGCTCACAATCACTGATGGAAATCACTGACCAAAAGACTGATGTGTGAATGAGGCTTTGCTCTTTCTGACTTCAGTTGTACATGGAGAGGTGTTATCAGTGATTGAGACTACAACCACCCCTCAACAAGATGAGGAGCAGGGTTCAGGAGAGGCCTCCAAGGAGACAGTAGGGTAGGTCCAGTGAGTATGACTTCTAAACTCCAAGGCAGTAGAAAAAGAAATCGTTTATTAAAAGGCTACGCGTTTCAACACTGAATCGGTGTCTTCCTCAGGCCAAAAAGGGTACAGAATTGTAACTGAAATAAATATTATACATACAAACACAAATTAATCCAGTTATAGTAATATAAAATGTATGTATACAATATCTAAAAAGGATATTAAAAAGGATATTAAACAAATATATAATAAGAAGGTTACATCTAGAATTTAGGTTAGAGCCATAACATAAATGTATGCAATTGAAGAGACCTCGGGTATAAGCAGCAGTTAGCTATAAGGTATATGGTGGTAAACAAAACCGTGCTGCGAATTAGGGTTATTATGTAGGCATACATAATTAAATGAGCATACATAATACAGTATTAAATAAAAGACACAAGTGATACATCACAGAGATACATAAGCTGAAACCTATTTGGAACGTCTGCTGGAATTTGCTCTATGGGGGTGATTGACAGGCTATTAATCACCCCCATAGAGGGGCCTGTCAATCACCCCCATAGAGCAAATTCCAGCAGACGTTCCAAATAGGTTTCAGAAATTACGTCAAAGAGAGTCATACTGGATCTATAAGTTGCAAACGCTGGTCCCTCATGGTTTATACGAAATGATTGAGACCTCTTTCTAATATCTTGATGATATTCCACTGCATTGTTTTTTCCTTAAGACCATATATGGATGTCGAAAAGTTTGGACAACCATACTGAGTCCCTCCTTATTCCGTTTGGACAGTAACCTATCCAATACTTCGGACAGCAACCTTGTTTACTCCCATATGACACCTTCAGCACTATGGAGAGTAACCTAGCACATTCCCCTAAACTTAGCACTTCGGACAGCAAGTTCTACCCTGTCCCTCACCTCAGCACTATGGATAGCAACAATTAGGTTCCTCCTACGTTGCCAATTACAGCACATATGTACCTACTTAAACCTCATTAACACACTCTTTAAAACTCCCCTCCTCACAATGTCCGGCATTTGCCACTGATGGTTGTTACTGACACAGGCGGTGGTAAGTACTACTCATACCTCTTGTCTAGCTTATGTATCTCTGTGATTTATCACTTGTGTCTTTTATTTAATACTGTATTATGTATGCTCACTTAATTATGTATGCCTACATAATAACCCTAATTCGCATCACGGTTTTGTTTACCACCATATACCTTATAGCTAACTGCTGCTTATACCCGAGGTCTCTTCATTTGCATACATTTATGTTATGGCTCTAACCTAAATTCTAGATGTAACCTTCTTATTATATATTTTTTTAATATCCTTTTTAGATATTGTATACATACATTTTATATTACTATAACTGGATTAATTTGTGTTTGTATGTATAATATTCGTTTCAGTTACAATTCTGTACCCTTTTTGGCCTGAGGAAGACACCGATTCGGTGTTGAAACGCGTAGCCTTTTAATAAACGAACTTTTGACAAGTTCATTAATTTTCACGACAACCTGCCTTCCATTTTACCCCACAAGCGCACCACGCACAATATCCCCGGTTTCTTTTTCTACTGTCTTCTACAAATATTACCGGCCCTGAATCAGGACACAGGTTCCGGGGTAAGGACGCAGCTACTGGGATCAACAGCTATTATGTTACTACTACCTTAAGCGAGCCCCCACCTCTTCTAGGTGAGTAGGCTCTCTATAGGACATTCTTTTATGCCTTTTACATATACCTAAGGTTATCTGCACTAGGAAGCACCCCTGTTCTTTTTTCTTTTTCTCCATTAGGTTCTAAACTCCAAGGAAACATTGGTGTGCTGTGCGAAAGCAAAAAAAAACTGTAGAATACATCAAAGTTAAAATTTTACCCTGTACAGAGAGATTTTGGTGACCCCCGGTTACAAAGGAGTTAATGGAATATATTTCCAGCTTTATACTCCCAGCCTAATAATTTTCAGAATTTTAAAATCCTGAATAATAAATACAGAACTTCTCATTTTCATTATTTTTAAAGTGCTTTTAGTTGGCTAAAAAACAACATATCTTTTACTATTCACAGGACAGTAAATACAACTGCGAAAAACCTATTATTACTCCAAACTCATCACTTATGTTATTGTTAATGTGATTTCCACCGAGTACATGCTATTCCTAGAACATTCATCATCCTTAGACATTTAAGATCTTTGCTTTGTTCTACACTGTGCATATTTTCAGAGGTAATAGTCAGTTGAGAATAAAGCACAGAAATCACTGAGCATCTGTAATATTTCACAAAAATGCCAAAAATCCAAGTTAGTAGGATGTCTGCAAAGAGTAAAAATCACTTGTTTGAAATCACTCTCAATATAACAGAAGCATTTATTAGAATTAAGGGGATTGTATGGGCCACATACAGTATATTGATGACGTATTATCAGAACACCTGACAACTGGCACTCCCACCGATCATCTGTTTCAGGCAGCCGCAGCACTGGAAACCATACACTTCATGGCCGTATTTATTATTTGCATGAGGATTGTATTTTGTTCCAATTAATAGCAAAAAAAGCTCTGTGAGATGCCTGTTAGGCCAAGGAGCCCTTTTTAAATAATAAAGTGACTCTGTCCTGAGACAGAGCCACCGGGGATCACTGGACTCAGATCCTGAGTCACCCGAGCAGGGCAACCCAGGAACCAAGCAGCCGGAAAGGCAAGCTCCCGAAGGAGGATAGGGGATGAGCCCCAATGCCCGGAAGGCAAATACGCACAAGCACTCAATGCGCTCAAGTCTGGGACCAGCACAGGATACCCAGCTCTCAATCGGACCACGTGTGCCGAGTTCCGCGCCTCCCGAAGGAGGTTGCAGCCCAACACACAATGTGGCCTCCAAACACACACACTGGCGCACACTAGGATAGTGGAACATAGACTGGAACCCACACAACTCCTGCCTAGACCACAGACTACACCTAATGTGCAACCAAGGTCCTAGTTACGAAGCAGAGCGACCGGGACTCTAGCTTTAGCAAAGCAACAACAAGGCACCGGCGCCTGCTGCCAATACTGAGGGGTTTTTATAGTGAAGCAACCAATTAACAGGGTGGTGCTTCCTGTGCAGGACTGGCGGATGTGACATCATCTGTAGCCTCGAAGTATGGGCACATGATCACCTCCTGGCGGAAGTGACATCACAGGCAGGGTCAAGGTCGGAGCTTATGACCACTTCCTGTGTCTGAACCAAAACAAAGTGTCTTAAAGCGACAGTGTCGTAATTAGACTGCAAGCGCGCGCGTGCACGGCGTCGGTGCCCGCGCCTTACAATGCCAACTGACCAACTTTGCAGGAAGAATTCTTCCTCATTCCAAATGTCACAATCACATAAAATTTCTGGGTTAATGATCCATTCAAACAATCTGCCAGGGAGAGGGCAGAGATTTTCATAGTTATCATAGTCAATAAAAAATCCTTCTATGCAGACAGTGAAACCATCTTTGCTTTAGACATAGCTGATGCCCTCTTGAAATTAATATTCATCTGGGACAAAGTGATCATTAAACAGATCTCCATACTGACCCTGACATTTCATAAAGTATAAAAAGGGATTTCCAGGGGGATCATTAAAAAAATGGGCGGAATGGGTTAAAAATAAACCAAAAACATTACTCACCATTTTGATACTGCCCTAGTCCCTGTTCTCTACTTTCTGGTCCTACCTCTACATGCAGAAAATGTCTGCAAACGCCCACTTTACTCAATCAATGGCCACAACAGTGAGCCAACTCAGACACTGACTGACTGAGTGGACAATTCTAGCCATTTCCTGTGTGTCAATCTGGGAACAGGAAGTAGAGAGCAGCACGGACTGGAGAAGCATCAGAGATCAGTGAAGTGAGTAAAGCTTGAAAAAAAGTATCTCCCTGTACAACCTATGTAAGGTTTCATAAACATGAGCTAAAACAAAACAAAACAAAAAAAAAAAACAACAATAATGTATCATAAGACCACAGCTACAAATTCATTGTTGAATGGGTTGTACCAAGTTTAGAAGTTACCCACTCGAGATAGGGGATAACAAGCTGATCTCTGGGGATATGACTACTGAGACTATTGAGAATAGGGGGTCCTGTTCCCTCGATCTGATGGATTTGCAGGTAGCTACCATACCATTCATTCACTCATGACACCCTTCCCTCTATGACTGTACATACAGAGAGAGCTGTCAATCATGCAAATAAGACCGCTCATTGTATGAGAGATCCAGTCAATGACTGAGGTGTGTCATGTGCTGCAACCATTGATTGGCTGGGCAGCATTCACAGCCATTTTTTGTCATGTCGTGACTGTAGCAGGAAGTTTGTTGCAACAGAGACCTGGTACTCTCAGAAGTGATGTTGGTAGATCAGTAAGGTAGGTATAAGTTCTGGTCTGTATAAGTTCTGTTTTGTTTTTTTTTACAGCATGTGCAGCTTTTTTTTTTTCTTGCACTGGAATACCCTTTTAAATATTATCAAAAAAATAATGTGATTATCGACATTTTAAAGTTAAATCTATATCCAATCATGAATAAAATATAATTTGAGGTCTAATATACATGTTCATGTCTGAAGCAGTTTAGCAATTTTATCAATGTACATTTATTTCCTAAGTCAAAAAGAGGGACATTTAAGGAGCAAAGTGAGATAAAGGGACATGGGTCAAAAATAGGGAATTTCCCTCCAAAAGATACTTGGGAGCCATGTCCTGATGATCCAAAAGTGATAGAACATGGCTTGTTGGGACATATATTCCTAGAGTGTCCTTAGGGCAGGGGCAAGTACCAGAAGGGATCACCCTAATCATGGTGGACAGTCCATGGTTGGTCCAAAAGGATCATTCAGTCCCACAATTAACAATGACAGACTCCAACCAGCTAAGAAGGTAAGACTGTGAACTATATTGTGTGAGGTTTTTGTTGCTGCTGGTACAAGTTCCCTTGCTGGTTTGTGGTCTTTAACTGTCTAAAAAAATTAACCTCGGATGGAAATAACTCAAATGGATGCCAAATGTTCAACAAGATCTGTTTTTTTTACAGGATTCTGTAAAAATTGGTTCCTGTGCATAACAGATGCACAGGATCCATTTTGAGTTACAGAGCAAAAGAAAGGAAAATAAAATGGAGATGTGAACTCTCCCTTATTGATGTTTACTTGAGGTGTGAGGGAAATTTACACACTTACATGCATTGTAATTGCATGTGCTGGAATTTTAATGGATCAAATAAATGTTATGTTTTATTAGACACTCCCTTTCCATAGTTTGGTTATTAGTCTGGTGATTTACCCATACCATATTGACTAGGTACTCAATTTTGGTAAATGCTTGAACATCCAGTGCTATACAATAGTAGCCATGTGGGTTCAATGGTAAGTGGATGGTAAGCTAAAATGTCTGTTCTTTACAGATGAAAGTAGAAATTAATGTCCCTGACCTAAATAGTTAACTGTGCATCTGGTTCCCTTTTGCTTTCTTAACACCTCTTACAGTTCTTGTATGCCGGCCATTTACTCATCTCTCATTCTGTCTCATTTTCACCATGGAGTCTGTAATTAGGTCACCAATTTAAGACACATTAATACTATTCCAAGAATAAATATAATGAAAGATCTAAAAGCCTCCGGCGGCATTCTAAAGCTATCAGACTATTGATTGTGAGGGTTGATGGCGCTAAAAGATTTTTAACATCATCATGCTAAAAAGAGGAGGTGTGGTTTAAAAGTAAATGGACTTAAGTTGCTGTTTAGCTCATCGTAATTGCATCTGCTTTTAGTTACGAGAAAATTAAAGCACTCTAAAATAGGAAAGCAGTGTATATATAAAAAATCCTCAAACTTATCCGTTCTTTTTAATAAAAAGATTTTTTTTTTCATTTCTCTTGAAATAATTCACTGCCTGGGCGAGACTTTAAAAATTTAAATAATCCATCAAACCTTTTTTTAAACCTACATTATGAGGTGGCATGTCTCTTTTTTATGCCTATGGATGTGCACCAAATGTTGAACCTACTACCTACATGGTACAACAGAGACCAAAATTCTTACAGTCTTCAGTTGCTCAGCTTTTGGGAGGCTGTGCATTTTGAATGTTCAGACGACTCCTGCAACTGATGCCATCTTTGATGTGTGAATTGCTTTCTTGCACACAGCTGTCATACCATACTTTTCTTTCAGTAACTTTGAGTTACTCTTTAAATGCTTTAGTAAGTTATCTAAAAAAAAGAAGTTCACTTTGGAACTTACATATACGTATTTAAAAACCTAAATCTAAAGACTGTCCATATTAATCAAGGACAAGGTTCTTGTAGGTTTTACTAGGATGTTTTTTTCAATAATAAAGTCAATGGCGATAAAAATGCATAGAGGAAGAGGATGCATGAAAACCACATTGATGAAAACCACAGTAATCACTAATACATCAGCAGTGGTAACTAATGAATGTGAGTTCATTTATACCCATTCAATAGCATTGTACTGTATAGCTAGCTGTTGTGGTAAAAACATGTATCATTTACTCCATTCAAAATATAAATTATAGTTATTTTGTATATATAAATATATATATATATATATATATATATATATATATATATATAAACAGCACAGACCAAAAGTTTGGACACACCTTCTCATTCAAAGAGTTTTCTGTATTTTCATAACTATGAAAATTGTAGATTCACACTGAAGGCATCAAAACTATGAATTAACACATGTGGAATTATATACTTAACAAAAAAGTGTGAAACAACTGAAAATATGTCTTATATTCTAGGTTCTTCAAAGTAGCCACCTTTTGCTTTGATTACTGATTTGCACACTCTTGGCATTCTCTTGATGAGCTTCAAGAGGTAGTCACCTGAAATGGTATTCCAACAGTCTTGAAGGAGTTCCCAGAGATGCTTAGCACTTGTTGGCCCTTTTGCCTTCACTCTGCGGCCCAGCTCACCCCAAACCATCTCGATTGGGTTCAGGTCTGGTGACTGTGGAGGCCAGGTCATCTGGTGTAGCCCCCCAACACTCTCCTTCTTGGTCAAATAGCCCTTACACAACCTGAAGGTGTGTTTGGGGTCATTGTCCTGTTGATAAATAAATGATGGTCCAACTAAACGCTAACTGGATGGAATAGCATGCCGCTGCAAGATGCTGTGGTAGCCATGCTAGTTCAGTATGCCTTCAATTTTGAATAAATCCCCAACAGTGTCACCAGCAAAGCACCCCCACACCATCACACCTCCTCCTCCATGCTTCACGGTGGGAACCAGGCATGTAGAGTCCATCCGTTCACCTTTTCTGCATCGCACAAAGACACGGTGGTTGGAACCAAAGATATCAAATTTGGACTCATCAGACCAAAGCACAGATTTCCACTGGTCTAATGTCCATTCCTTGTGTTCTTTAGCCCAAACAAGTCCCTTCTGCTTGTTGCCTGTCCTTAGCAGTGGTTTCCTAGCAGCTATTTCACCATGAAGGCCTGCTGAATACAGTCTCCTCTTAACAGTTGTTGCAGAGATGTGTCTGCTGCTAGAACTCTTTGTGGCATTGACCTGGTCTCTAATCTGAGCTGCTCTTAACCTGCAATTTCTGAGGCTGGTGACTCGGATGAACTTATCCTCCACAGCAGAGGTGACTCTTGGTCTTCCTTTGCTGGGGCGGTCTTCATGTGAGCCAGTTTCTTTGTAACGCTTGCTGGTTTTTGCGACTGCACTTGGGGACACTTTCAAAGTTTTCCCAATTTTTCGGACTGACTGACCTTCATTTCTTAAAGTAATGATGGCCACTCTTTTTTCTGCTTTTTTCTTGCCATAAGACAAATTCTAACAGTCTATTCAGTAGGACTATCAGCTGTGTATCCACCTGACTTCTGCCCAACACAACTCATGGTCCCAACCTCATTTATAAGGCAAGAAATCCCACTTATTAAACCTGACAGGGCACACCTGTGAAGTGAAAACCATTTCAGGTGACTACCTCTTGAAGCTCATCAAGAGAATGCCAAGAGTGTGCAAAGCAGTAATCAAAGCAAAAGGTGGCTACTTTGAAGAACCTAGAATATAAGACATATTTTCAGTTGTTTCACACTTTTTTGTTAAGTATATAACTCCACATGTGTTAATTCATAGTTTGATGCCTTTAGTGTGAATCTACAATTTTCATAGTCATGAAAATACAGAAAACTCTTTGAATGAGAAGGTGTGTCCAAACTTTTCGTCTGTACTGTACATATATATATATATATATATATATATCTACACACACACATACAGTATATAAATTACATAGCTAACTCTTATAGAGCTTGCTCTGACATTGAGCTTGCTGTGTAAGTGGGCTGTGTATAAGTGGAGTTTAAAGAACCGGAGTTTAAGACAAGGAGGAAAAAGTAAGGTTGGAGGGATTTTCCTTGTTTGTTGGTAACTTGATCTGAGCTGGTCCTTTAACTACAGCAAAACCGCATTTTATCACATATTTACTGTTTTTCTGTACTGTACTGTATATCCCCATCTAGCAGGTGCTCCATGGACAATGCTACTAAGTGTGTGTCCTGTGCAATGTATGCATGCCTTGAAGAGCCATTCGAGGGTGAATACATTTGCACTAGATGCAATCACATTGCATATTTGGAAGCCCAGATCTTGGATCTAAATAAGCAGCTTGGCATACTTAGGTGCATTGAACACCTGGAGAGAGGCTTAGACCTCACAGTGCAGGCACTGGCTGGGGTCAGTGAAGAGGAGGAGGATGGAGATGGGCAAGAGCAGGACTATCAGGTCAGCAGCTAGGTAAATGTAGTAAGAAGGGGTAGAGGGAAAAGTGCCAGGGAGGCTAGTCCTGAGCTGGAACACCCTAGTAAATATGCCTGTTTGGCTGATATTAGGGATGAAAGCCCAGGACCAGCGACACTGCAGCAGGCCGTTTCTCCTAGAAACCAGGAGGATGACCGCTGCAGGAAGGATGGGAAAAGGAGAGCAGCATAGGACAGACAGATACTGGTGGTAGGGGACTCTATTATTAGGAGGACAGACAGGGTCATCTGTCGCCGAGACCGTGAATGCCGAACAGTGTGTTGTCTCCCGGGTGCTCGGGTTCGGCATATTGCGGACCGGATTGACAGATTGCTGGGTGGGGCTGGAGAAGACCCGGCGGTCATGGTACACGTTGGCACAAATGACAAAGTCAGGGGGAGATGGAAGGTCCTTAAAAATGATTTTAGGGAACTAGGTGAGAAGCTAAAGTCCAGGACCTCCAAGGTAGTGTTTTCAGAAATACTACCAGTGCCACGAGCGTCACTAGAGAGACAACGGGAGATTAGGGAGTTAAATAAGTGGCTCAGAGGCTGGTGCAGGAAGGAAGGGTTTGGGTTCATGGAGAACTGGGCCGACTTCTCTGTCGGCTACAGACTCTACAGTAGGGATGGGCTGCACCTTAATGGGGAGGGTGCAACTGCCCTGGGGGAAAAAATGGTTAGACGGCTGGAGGAGCTTTTAAACTAGGATCTGGGGGGAGGGTGGGTGCCCATACTAATAAGGGGGTAGATAGTGTAGATAGAGAGTGGGTCATAGGAAGGAAAAGTGGGGGGTTAGTGGGGGCTGGGGTTAGTAAGGAATGTAGGGAGAAGACTGTGCAAAACAACAACCAAAGTAACCCAAGAACCCCGGATATTCATTTCATAAGTAATAGTAAATTGACAATGGGGTAAACGGGGTAAAAAATATACATAGACCTCCTAATTGTATGTACACTAATGCCAGAAGCCTAACTAATAAAATTGGTGAACTGGAATTAGCGATGTGTGAGGAGGACTATGACATATTGGGAATAACTGAGACATGGCTGGATGATAGCTATGACTGGGCAGTTAACGTACAGGGTTACAATCTTTTTAGAAAGGATCGTCAAAACCGGCGAGGGGGAGGGGTCTGCCTTTATGTAAAGTCCTGTCTAAAGCCCACAATCTGGGAAGATATAAGTGAGGGACATGAAGATGTGGAGTCACTGTGGGTAGAAAGAAATGGATCCAAAAACAATAATAAAATACTAATAGGAGTTTATTATAAACCACCTAATATTTCAGAGGCCACAGAAAATCGACTTCTAAATGAAATAGACGAGGCGGCAAATCAGAATGAGGTTGCTATTATGGGGGACTTCAACTACCCAGATATAGACTGGGAAACTGAAACCTGTATATCTCATAAAGGAAACAGGTTCTTGGCAATAACCAAAGACAATTACCTTTCCCAACTGGTTCAGGACCGACTAGAGGGACGGCCATACTGGACTTAGTATTAACCAATAGACCTGACAGAACAACAGATGTGCAGGTTGGGGGACACCTGGGTAACAGTGACCATAAAATAATAACCTTTAAATTGTCTTTAAAAAAAACCTTTCTTCAGGGAGGAACAAAAATACCAAACTTCAAAAATGCAAAATTTAGCCATCTAAGAGAGGCCATAGGTCTAACTAACTGGGACAAAATCCTCGAAAATAAAAATACAGCCACAAAATGGGATATTTTTAAAAGCATCCTAATATCTAATTGTGAGAGGTACATACCGTATAGGAATTAAATGATAAGAAACAAGAAAAAAACAATGTGGATAAATAGAACTGTAAAAAAAGCAATAAATGACAAAAAGAAAGCATTTAAATCACTAAATCAGGAGGGGAGCGAGGAAGCATTGAAAAACTATAAGGAAAAAAATAGAATTTGTAAAAGACAAATAAAAGCAGCTAAACTAGAGACTGAAAGACTAATTGCTAAAGAGAGTAAAACTAACCCTAAAATGTTCTTCAATTATATAAATACTAAAAGGTATAAATCTGAAGGTGTCGGCCCCTTACAGAGTAATGAGGGGGGAGTAGCAGAGAGCGATGAGGAGAAAGCAAAACTCTTAAATATTTTTTTCTCCACTGTATTCACTGAGGAAAATAAACTGTCAGATGAAATGCAGAATATAAAACTGAATTCTCCTTTAAAAGTGTCCTGTCTGACCCAGGAAGAAGTACTGGGGCATCTTAAAAAGATTAAAATAGACAAATCGCCAGGACCGGATGGCATACACCCACGTATCCTAAGAGAATTAAGTAATGCCATTGCCAGACCCTTATACTTGATATTTAAGGACTCTATACTGACAGGGAGTGTTCCACAGGATTGGCGCATAGCAAATGTGGTGCCAATATTCAAAAAGGGTCCAAAAACAGAGCCCGGGAACTATAGGCCGGTAAGTTTAACATCTGTAGTGGGTAAACTGTTTGAAGGTTTTCTAAGAGATGCTATCTTGGAGTACCTCAATGAAAATAAGCAAATAACTCCATATCAGCATGGCTTCATGAGGGATCGGTCGTGTCAAACCAATTTAATCAGTTTCTATGAGGAGTTAAGTTCTAGACTTGACCGCGGGGAATCAATGGATGTCGTATATCTGGACTTCTCCAAAGCATTTGACACTGTACCACATAAAAGGTTAGTATATAAAATGAGAATGCTTGGCCTTGGAGAAAATGTCTGTATGTGGGTAAGTAAATGGCTCAGTGATAGAAAACAGAGGGTGGTTATTAATGGTACATACTCAGATTGGGTCACTGTAACTAGTGGGGTACCATAGGGGTCAGTATTGGGCCCTATTCTCTTCAATATATTTATTAATGATCTTGTAGAAGGCTTGCACAGTAAAATATCAATTTTTGCAGATGACACTAAACTGTGTAAAGTAATAAACACAGAAGAGGACAGTACACTGCTACAGATGGATCTGGATGGACTGGCGGCTTGGGCAGAGAAGTGCCAGATGAGGTTTAACACTAACAAAAGTAAGGTTATGCATATGGGAAGGAATAATGCAAGTCACCAGTACATACTAAATGGTAAAACACTCAGTAACACTGACATGGAAAGGGACCTAGCAATTTTAGTAAACAGTAAACTAAGCTGCAGAAACCAGTGTCAGACAGCTGCTGCCAAGGCCAATAAGATAATGGGTTGCATCAAAAGGAGCATAGATGCCCATGATGAGAGCGTAGTCCTGCCACTTTACAAATCACTAGTCAGACCGCACATGGAGTACTGGGCTCCTGTGAACAAGGCAGACATAACAGAGCTGGAGAGGGTTCAGAGGAGGGCAACTAAAGTCATAGCTGGAATGGGTGGACTACAGTACCCAGAAAGATTATCAAAATTAGGCTTATTCACTTTAGAAAAAAGACGACTGAGGGGAGATCTAATAACTATGTATAAATATATCAGGGGTCAGTACAGAGATCTCTCCCATGATCTCTTTATCCCAAGGACAGTGACCATGACGAGGGGACATCCTCTGCGTCTGGAGGAAAGAAGGTTTGTACACAAACATAGAAGAGGATTCTTTAAGGTAAGAGCAGTGAGACTATGGAACTCTCTGCCTGAGGAGGTGGTGATGGTAAGTTCACTAAAAGAGTTCAAGAGGGGCCTGGATGTATTTTTGGAGGGTAATAATATTACAGGTTATAGTTACTAGAGAGGGGTCGTTGATCCAGGGAGTAATTCTGATTGCCTGATTGGAGTCGGGAAGGAATTTTTTCCCCTAAAGTGAGGAAAATTGGCTTCTACTGCACAGGGGTTTTTTGCCTTCCTCTGGATCAACTTGTATGAAAACAGGTCGAACTGGATGGACAGATGTCTTTTTTTCGGCCTTATAAACTATGTTACTATGTTACTATATTACATATAAACTAAATAACAATCATGTCCTCCACGGAAGCGGATGCCTCACGCAGACCTGCGGATCCCTGCAAAGCCCTCAGCCCGGTAAGTGACCTCCTCCATGTGTTTGGTCCTGGCTCACCACTTGCTGTTAACCCCTTTTTGTCTGGTTACTTAAATCCTTTCCGACTCTATCTCTTTAGGTGAGAGAGTCTGGATGTGCAAAAACTTCAAGTGGTGAACCAGCAAGGAAAAAATGTGCTGTATGCAGAAAGACCCTTTCCCATGCTTATAAAAAATCATTATGTCAAAAATGTACGGAGAAAGTAGTGACAGAGGAATCCCCTTCCTTCTTGGATAATTTAAGGTCACTTATTAGAGAAGAAGTCAATTCGGCCATTGAACAGCGCATTCCAACGTCTCCTCGCCCATCATCCTCTAAATCAGTGGAGCCTCCGCTGGATGTATTTGAATTAGATGAAGGAGAAGTCCTTTCTGAAAATGATTCGGACTCCTCTGATGATGGCGCAGGTCGTCCGTTGTGTACTTCTGACGACACTGAAGCTTTATTAAAAACCGTAAGAGCAACAATGAAGTTAGAGGATGTGAAAGAACCTATGTCTGTTCAGGACCAGATCTTCCAGGGGCTGGGAGAGAAGAGAAAACGTGTCTTTCCCGTTCATGGAAATATTAAAATGATTATCGCCAGGGAGTGGAAAGATCCTGAGAAAAGACCCAATATCTCAAGAGCCTTTAAAAGGAAGTACCCGTTTGCTGAATCCGATTGTGATACCTGGGAGAAAACCCCAAGGATCGATGCCCCTGTGGCGAGAATTTCAAAAAAGACCTCTCTTCCATTTGAGGATATGGGACTTTTAAAGGATCCCATAGACAAGAAATGTGAAGGGCTCCTTAAAAAGTCTTGGGAATCAGGGGCAGCTATGTTTCGTCCAGCTATTGCTGCCACTTGTACTGCCAGGTCCCTATCCTTATGGCTTAATCAGCTGGAAAATCGTTTAGCGGCAGGTACCCCAAGAGATGAAATATTATCCTCCCTTCCCGTCCTCAAGCAAGCATCAAATTTTTTGGCTGACGCCTCAACGGACTTGGTAAAGCTCTCCGCTAGGTCTACGGCCCTTTCCAATGCCACCCGTAGGGCCATTTGGTTGAGGTCTTGGTCTGGTGATGCGGGATCAAAGAGCCGCCTCTGCTCTATTCCCTGTGAGGGAGATCGGCTATTTGGTTCCACATTAGATGACATTCTTGACAAGGCCTCGGACAAAAATAAAGGGTTCCCTACAGAATCCAGGTTCTTCGAGCAGCGTAAAAATTTTCGTCCTCAAAGAAGATTCAGGCAGGACCAAAGGAAGAGAGATTCTTCTAAGTGGCAGTCCTCTAGAGGTAGGGGAAGAGGATTTCTGTTTAATTCAGAAACCTCTACTAAAAAAACCCAATGACGCCAAATATCCAGTAGGGGGTAGGCTACTCCATTTTCATCAAGCCTGGGATACTATAGAAACCTCCCTCTGGGTTTTGAAACAGCTCGTCTCAGGCTTCAAAATAGAATTAATATCCACCCCCCCAGAAAGGCTTATGATAAACAAAGTGCTCTCAGATCCAATAAAACAACAAGCTTTGGAGTCAGAAGTGTCGGAGTTACTGGCCAAACAAGTTATAGTGCCGGTTCCGGAAGAACAGCTAGGCAGAGGTGTTTATTGCCCCCTCTTTCTAATAAGAAAACCAAGTGGAAAATTCAGAACAATTTTCAACTTAAAATTCCTGAACCATTATGTCCTTTACAGGAGATTCAAAATCTCAAGGTCTGCGATCAGTCTTCTCTTCCAGGACTGTCACATGATAACTATCGACCTAGCAGACGCATACTATCATGTGCCGATCCACCACGACAGTCAAAAGCATCTCAGATTTGCAGTATACCTAAGAGGTCAGCTACGCCATTTCCAGTACCAGGCTCTCCAGTGCCCCACGGATATTTTCAAAAATCATGGGAGAGGTGGTAAGTCATCTCCATCAGAGAGGTATTCTAGTCATTGCATACCTAGACGATCTATTGTTGGCAGCAGACTCCTTTGCTCAACTGGTCAGTCACCTCGAGATTCTAAAGCACACCCTTTTATCCCTGGGGTGAATTTAAAACTTATAAAAATCAAATCTGTTCCCCAGTCAACAAAGAATCTTTCTGGGAGTTCTCCTAGATTCTCACAAAACATGTTCCTTTCTTCCCCTGGAAAAGCAGGGAAAAATGGTGTCTGCAGTAAGACAGTTCCGTGCCAGAGACAGAACCTCTTTACGCGAGGTCATGCGGCTCCTGGGCCTCCTAACTTCAGCCATAACCTCAGTAAGCTGGGCCCAAGCCCATACCAGAATTCTACAGGCCTTTCTTCTGTCAGCCTGGGACAGAAGACAGTCCTCACTAGAAAAGACTGTAAAAATCCCACCGCAAGTTGGTGGATGGTGACAAAGCATTTGCAGTCGGGAGTTCTTTGGCGCCCGGAAAACCTGGTGTCAGTCACCATGGACGCAAGCAGCAGGGGATGGGGTGCTCATACTCTGAAAACAGTTGTATAAGGCGTCTGGAGTCCAGAAATGTCCTCCTCCTCCTCAAATCTGAGAGAACTTATGGCTGTATGGCAGGCCCTGCAAAAGTTATAGCCAATGCTGCTGGACCAACATGTAAGAGTGTTCTCCGACAATTCAACTACGGTTGCTTATCTGAATCGTCAGGGGGGCACGAGAAGTCGATTCCTTTCAGCAGTCTCCAGGAGAATATTCGAGTGGGCAGAAAAGAATCTGAGATCTCTATCAGCCCTACATCTGAAAGGAGAAGAAAACATCCTGGCGGATTTTCTCAGCAGGCAGACACTAAGGGAACGCGAATGGTCATTGAATCAGGAAGTGTTCTTTCAGATAACTCAAAAATGGGGCCTTCCAGTCTGGGACCTGTTTACCTCCCCACAAAACAAGAAACTGAAGAATTTTTTCTCAATCTGCCACCAGGACGTTCCAGAACGGATGGATGCTCTCTCCCTACCATGGCCCAAGGGACTTCTTTATGCGTTCCCACCATTCTCCTTGATTCCACGTACCCTTATGAAAATCAGGAAAGAGAAAGCTCAAGTAATCCTAGTCGCCCCCTATTGGCCAAAAAGGGCTTGGTTTCCCCTCCTACAAACGCTCTCGTTATAGGAACACTGGATGTTACCCTTAATCCTGGATCTGTTACATCAGGGCCCAGTCCCTCACCCAAAGATTCATCTGCTCCATCTGGCGGCTTGGAGATTGAGCGGGGACTGCTAAAGAAAAGAGGCTTCTCTGATGCGGTTATTTCCACGCTTCTACATAGCAGGAAACAGGTTACTTCGAAAATATACTTACACTTCTGGAAAGTTTTTCTTACTTTTGCAGGCACCAGATGGGACCCTCTCAAACCGCCAAAGGGTTAATACTGGACTTTCTTCAGGCAGGGTTTGACAAGGGTTTAAGAACCAGTACGTTAAAAGTCCAGGTTTCAGCGTTAAGCGCCTTCATGGACGTCAGACTGGCTGAAGACCCATTAGTAGTAAGATTTCTCAAAGGAACAAGTAGATTAAGACCTTCTTACTTTGTATATGTGCCTCCCTGAGATCTGAGTTTAGTCCTTTCGGTTCTAATGTCTCAGCCCTTTGAAGCTATTTCAGACCTGTCCATAAAGTTACTGACGCTAAAAATTACTTTCCTTATTGCCATCACTACTGCTAGGAGGGTGGGAGAGATCCAGGCCTTCTCATGCAGACAGCCATATATCTCAATCCTGGATGATAGAGTAATACTTCGTCACTCCCCTGTATTTCTCCCTAAAATGTTTTCTAAATTTCATTGCCAACAGGAGATCGTGTTGCCTTCCTTCTGTGCCTCTCCCTCTTCTCAACAGGAAGAAAAATATCATAACCTCGATGTCAGGAGATGTCTTTTGAAATATCTGGAAGTTACAGAACCATTCAGAAAGTCTGACCATCTCCTCTTACAGTTTCAGGGAAAAAACAAGGGTTTAGGAGCATATAAGGCCTCTATAGCCCGTTGGATAAAATCTACGATAATGCTTAGTTATGAGGAGAAAGGAATGTCACCCCCATTACAGTTAAAGGCTCATTCTACAAGGGCCTTGTCCGCTTTGTGGGCAGAACGAGGCGCTGCATCGATAGACCAGATCTGTAGGGCCGCCACCTAGTCTAATCCAATGACCTTTTTCAGACATTATAAGATAGATGTCATGTCTAACCAGGATCTAGCGTTTGGGCGTAAAGTCCTTTCCGCTGTGGTCCCTCCCTAGTTTATCTCTGATATTCCTCCTATCAGTGCCGGTGTGGAGACGTTAGGGAAAGATGACAATTACTATTACCGGTAATTTGATTTCCCGAAGTCTCCACAACAGCACTGGGTTATTTCCCCCCCTAAAAAAAAAAAATAAATTATATATATATATATATATATATATATATATATATATATATATATATTATATATATATATATATATATTTTTTTTTTTTTCTATACGTCTCTATATACTCACTTGTTTAGACACATAGTATGTTGGATTTCTCTATATATTGTTGTCTTCGGTCTCCGTTACTAACTGAAGCTGGATGGAGGAGGTATCCTTTTATTTTGGGCTTCCGCTGTTGTTTCCTGTCCTCCTATCAGTGCCGTTGTGGAGACTTCGGGAAATCAAATTACCGGTAAGAGTAATTGTCATCTTTTTTCAATCTGTAAATTATAAAACAGTTGGCTTATGATCTCATAAAATGTTTTGCTTCAGGAAATGTAATGTAATAGCTTATAAACTATAAATATACAGTGGTCCCTCAAGTTACAATATGAATTGGTTCCAGGACGACCATTGTATGTTGAAACCATTGTAAGTTGAGTAATCGGTTCCAAAGCCCCAAAATGTCATCCAAGATAAGAGAAAATGAAGTTTTAAGAAAAATACGCAGATAACTAAGACAGATAAAACTAGTCCTTACATATAAGAGCCAGGAATACCTGCTATTTTACCAGAAAAGTGGACTTGATTGGTTGGATCTGAGTCTGAGATATTGTATGTTGAGTCTGGTTTCAGCTTCCGATGGGTCAGAAAAGACCATTGTATGTTGAAAATATTGTATCCTGAGGCCTTTGTATCTTGTGGGATCACTGTAAATCCTAATTATAATAATACAATATTTTTCTTTGTAATATTGCATACACATGGTAGAAAATGTATTTGGATACTTTAATTTGATCAATTGTTATCTGTAATTCTCCTATTTTTATTTGTAAATGAACCTTACAAAGTTTGATTTTCTCCTATTTATGATGGGCTATTGTAGTTGTGGTGAAGGTTGTGGAATGTGTCTCTGTATGGTTGTATAAAACCATACCCTCTAATCTACAGAACACTATACCCACATACATTAGAGGATTCTCAAAATGTTTGTTCTTAAAATACAAGTTAAATGGGTTTTCTGGGACATTGATATTGATGGCCTATCTATAGGTTACTGTCGCCACCCCCACCAGTTAGCTGGCTGAAGGGGCCATCGTGCAAGTTATGCCTCAGTCTCGTTCCTGGATTACTAGGCATAAAGATGTAAATGTGAAGCTGTTCCTGGTACTGAAGCTCTCTGAAGCTCATTCCTATGAACCCCTTCCGAATATCCTCCATACAAGTATGGCACAGCAGGGAGTGACTTCCCAACAGCTGCCATACATGTACGGTGCTCTGATCGAGCAGGTGCAGAAACTGTGTCCGCTCAATCAGTGGCAGGAGCCTGGCAGTTCCTGACAGCCGAGCCCCTGATACATCCATCGGCATAGGTGAAAAGACTGATGCCGGCGCATTAACTCCTCGTATGCCACGATCAATGTTGACCACTGCATGCATGGAGTTTGCGGAGGGAGGGGGCTCCCTCTCTGACTCCATCAAGTCAACATGCTAAGGTGACAGGGACCTGAAGGCTGGTAAGGCAGCCCGATGCCTTCCACAGGCATCAGAGTCTGCCAACTACGGAGGCCTATGAGACCAATCTCACAGGCACTCTGTTAGTGTATTACACTGACAGACAATGCTTTACAATACATGATGTATTGCAATGCATTGTAAAGGAGATCAGACCCCCAGGCTAAACCAGTTTTATCATCCAGCATCAGTCACTGTGATAAATCGGACGCAGTCTACATTTACCCTGTCTTACTGTAGGACGGTAATAGCAATCTGGTTGCTCAATGTCTCTTCAGTTCAGTGTCTACCACAGTTCTCGGATAAAACTTTCGCACAAGAACACATTTTTGGTGCACAGACAGAATTCCAGGGTAAATCTGGCACAGAATTTAACATACTCCAAATTTATAGAGGTCCATGTTGTCAGAATAGTGAATTTGTCGAAGATTACGACTGTGATTCATATTTGGACGGTGCAATGTTCCACAGCATTAGTAAATCTGCCCCAGTATGTTTTCTTGCATAAGCTCCATAACTAGACTCATGTCTAAGAAATGTGAAGGGAAGGATGGATTATGCATTCTGTGTACCTGCATTGCATGTAATCACAATGTCCTCTGAGACACTGTGTCCCAGCGGTTAGCAGATTACTCAGGTGGACTGTGATATGAAGGAGATGCTGATGCCAGACGCTTTGTCAAGTTTACCTTTCCAGCTTGGCAGAACCTTTGACAGTTTCATCAGCCTTTTGCAGGAGAAAGCCTCGGCCAGGTTTATCACGTTCCCTCTCTAATGTCTTTATCCATCAGCCAAGTTGGCTAATGGAAGCCATGTTGACTAACTTTATAACATTGTGTATTTTTTTTTTTTTGCTGCATTTTTTAGTGTTTTTGCTACCTGTCTTTTCACTTTGCTTTCTTTACAAACAAGGATAATAAGTTACTAAGTGTATTTAAGGTACTGTAAGAGGCACAATGCTTAACAGTGCAATGTCCTGCTCATTTGTCTTCAATTCTATGCACATAGTCTCAGAAACTCACGTTTTTACCTAAATGAGCTATGATCTGTTAATTTGAATTGCATGAAATTGTGTATTATTTTATTCTTCATTAGCTTTTCTATTATCGATGTTTATAGGACCAAAGTACAGTAAAGTGCTGCAGTAACTTACTAGATAGAATAACCAGGTCCAATTACATTACAGTCAATAAATCAGAGTTACTTAGGTGAATTGACTTTGTCCCAAGCATAATAAGATATTTAGTGCTGGGCAATTCCCAGGAGCTAGAAATTTAACATGAATGCTTGATGGATTACACATTTTAGGATAGTGAGTGTTAATTGAAGTCTGACAAATCTCTTTTTGCCACTGTTACTCAAAATTCTAGGCATATTTAGGATTTGCTGTTGTTATTGTCATTTACATATACAATTATATATATATATATATATATATATATATATATATATATATACGGTACAGACCAAAAGTTTGGACACACCTTCTCATTCAAAAAGTTTTCTGTATTTTCATGACTATGAAAATTGTAAATTCACACTGAAACTATGAATTAACACATGTGGAATTATATACTTAACAAAAAAGTGTGAAACAACTGAAAATATGTCTTATATTCTAGGTTCTTCAAAGTAGCCACCCTTTGCTTTGATTACTGCTTTGCACACTCTTGGCATTCTCTTGATGAACTTCAAGAGGTAGTCACCTGAAATGGTTTTCACTTCATAGGTGTGCCCTGTCAGGTTTAATAAGTGGGATTTCTTGCCTTATAAATGGGGTTGGGACCATGAGTTGTGTTGGGCAGAAGTCAGGTGGATACAGAGCTGATAGTCCTACTGAATAGACTGTTAGAATTTGTATTATGGCAAGAAAAAAGCAACTAAGTAAAGAAAAACGAGTGGCCATCATTACTTTAAGAAATGAAGGTCAGTCAGTCTGAAAAATTGGGAAAACTTTGAAAGTGTCCCCAAAGTAGCCACCTTTTGCTTTGATTACTGCTTTGCACACTTTTGGAATTCTCTTGATGAGCTTCAAGAGGTAGTCACCTGAAATGGTATTCCAACAGTCTTGAAGGAGTTCCCAGAGATGCTTAGCACTTGTTGGCCCTTTTGCCTTCACTCTGCGGTCCAGCTCACCCCAAACCATCTCGATTGGGTTCAGGTCTGGTGACTGTGAAGGCCAGGTCATCTGGCGTAGCACCCCATCACTCTCCTTCTTGGTCAAATAGCCCTTACACAGCCTGGAGGTGTGTTTGGGGTCATTGTCCTGTTGATAAATAAATGATGGTCCAACTAAACGCAAACCGGATGGAATAGCATGCCGCTGCAAGGTGCTGTGGTAGCCATGCTAGTTCAGTATGCCTTCAATTTTGAATAAATCCCCAACAGTGTCACCAGCAAAGCACCCCCACACCATCACACCTCCTCCTCCATGCTTCACGGTGGGAACCAGGCATGTAGAGTCCATCCGTTCACCTTTTCTGTGTCGCACAAAGACACGGTGGTTGGAACCAAAGATCTCAAATTTGGACTCATCAGACCAAAGCACAGATTTCCACTGGTCTAATGTCCATTCCTTGTGTTCTTTAGCCCAAACAAGTCCCTTCTGCTTGTTGCCTGTCCTTAGCAGTGGTTTCCTAGCAGCTATTTCACCATGAAGGCCTGCTGAATACAGTCTCCTCTTAACAGTTTTTGCAGAGATGTGTCTGCTGCTAGAACTCTGTGTGGCATTGACCTGGTCTCTAATCTGAGCTGCTGTTAACCCTCGATTTCTGAGGCTGGTGACTTGGATGAACTTATCCTCCGCAGCAGAGGTGACTCTTGGTCTTCCTTTCCTGGGGCGGTCCTCATGTGAGCCAGTTTCTTTGTAGCGCTTGATGGTTTTTGCGACTGCACTTGGGGACACTTTCAAAGTTTTCCCAATTTTTCGGACTGACTGACCTTCATTTCTTAAAGTAATGATGGCCACTTGTTTTTCTTTACTTAGCTGCTTTTTTCTTGCCATAATACAAATTCTAACAGTCTATTCAGTAGGACTATCAGCTCTGTATCCACCTGACTTCTGCCCAACACAACTCATGGTCCCAACCCCATTTATAAGGCAAGAAATCCCACTTATTAAACCTGACAGGGCACACCTATGAAGTGAAAACCATTTCAGGTGACTACCTCTTGAAGTTCATCAAGAGAATGCCAAGAGTGTGCAAAGCAGTAATCAAAGCAAAGGGTGGCTACTTTGAAGAACCTAGAATATAAGACATATTTTCAGTTGTTTCACACTTTTTTGTTAAGTATATAATTCCACATGTGTTAATTCATAGTTTTGATGCTTTCAGTGTGAATCTACAATTTTCATAGTCATGAAAATACAGAAAACTCTTTGAATGAGAAGGTGTGTCCAAACTTTTGGTCTGTACTGTATTTATATACTCATTAAAACTGAATATATTAAAAAAATGTATCATCACATTTTTGGTGTGTCAGGTAGAGGGGATAGTGACATAAATAGAAGAGTTTATAACTCCTTCTGCTTTCAGATTAATGTAGATTGACAGCTTCTTGCTAACCAATCATCTCTGCCCCTCACTGCAGTGGGCGTGTCTGCTGCTTGTGACATACATGCTGCTGCACAGGGCACAGCCTACAGCATCTCCTGTGCATTTCTCCAACTTTGGTCTGCATCTGAGATTCTACAGCATCCTGCACACAATCCATATGGATCTACATGAATATTCTTTCTGCTAGCTATGATATGGTTACACTTCCCTGTGTGATGCCAGGACAAGCCATGATGACACATGTAGAACTACCAGAACTACTGTCTGCAGATTGTGACTGCCACAGTCAAGATCGCTGACAGAAGCTTTGTTATTCACTTCTAAAGACAAGACAGAGTTGACGTCAGAGAAAATAGAAAAATCCTGGTATAATATGTGCTCAGTTAGGTTGCGCTGGGAATGAATGTGTTTGATAAAATTCCTCTTTCATGCCTTATTTGAATTTCAGTTAGTTTTTGTTATTCTCTCAAAAAAGTGCTGCACAGAACTAATAAAGAACACAATAAGTGTTGCATTTCATACGATGTTCCCTTCGCCATTTTTTCTTTCCTTTTTTTTCAAATTTTCTTTTTAGTGAGAAAAGTAATTAACAAAGCATACAATACAATCAGTAGGCACGCAGGCCTAGCAAATAGGCACATAAACAGACAGAGTGTACAGAACAATAATGCTTATTACTTATGAAAAAAGTTGCTCAACATGGTCACTTTTTCTGTGAAATAACTGGATAAATGAGGCTTAATTGGTCACAGTGGAGAAGAAATGACACATTCTAAAATTAAAGAGGGGTATCAAGAAGAGAACCCCATTTGATTTGTGGAATAAACCCTTTCAACAAATCAAAGAGGACAGTTTGCCAACTATTTTATGTAATTGTGATTAGAGATGAAAGAACATGCTCGTAATGAGCACTGTAGCGCTCGGCTCCCCTGCGCTCGCATGGGCGCAGGCATCCGCCGGTTGAGAAGGACGGATCCGGATGCCTGCGCCCATGCGACCGCAGGGGAGCCGAGCGCTACAGTGCTCGTTACGAGCACGATCGCTCAACTCTAATTGTGATGTATTTTTTCCTTATTACCATTTTCACGCAGAAATGTCTGCCTCATAACAATAATCTCAATGAACTCAGGACCAGTGTGTGCATTTTTCTTCAAAATGGTGCTATGGTTTTTAACATCTTGCTCATCATATTCATCAGTAAATGCTCTATATCTTTACAATGTACTTTATTTAACTATCTGTTCTCTGAAATGTTGCGTACAGACTGTTGAATTTAGCACATATTGAGATGTACTGCCTAGGCCTCAGCCAACTTCACATACAGTCCTGTAAATGAAATATGAGACACTGGTACAGTTTGAGAAATTGGCGACAGAGATTGCATATCTTTGCCTGCCAAAGTGTATAACTGGGTCAGATGGCTAATTTTGAAATGTCATTCAGCCTCCAACATTTGTTTGTCAGAGCGATATATGTTCCTGATGACAATACCAGCTAGCCGTTGGGTGCTTCTGAATTATGCAATATTGCACAGCTTTATATTATTCACACATTCCATGCTTTGTTGTGCAGCTTCCGTCCGTTGTCAAAGACTCATAGATCTGCTGTAGGTGAGATAAATGAGACATGTGCATTGTGATTTTATGATTGCAGATTTTTAAATTAATTTGCAGTACTATAACATGCACATTTTCCCCCAAAAGTGAGGGAAAAATAACAGTGCTTCTTATAATGCAAATACTAATGAGGGCTTCCATTATGAAAGTGCTCATTAGTACAGTATGACTGTGGAGCGGTGAATATAGCTGGAGCTGGCTTTACTCACTCTGGTCTTCTCTGGACGCCGCACTGTGCTCTGTCCTGACAGTGTACAGCGTCAGGATGTAGTGTGAGTAGGTAATCACAATGACCTGATGCTGTACGACATTAGGTCACAGTGCAGCTCTGCAGGAAGAGTGCACTGGATCTCCGGAGTGGAGGTGCCATCTGGAGTAGGAGAGGTAAGTTTTTTTGTATTTATTTTTTGTCTGATCTTTGTCTGATAATGATTAGGGGGGAGTCTGATGAAGACTAGGGGTCTGATTTGGATGTCTGATGAAGACTGTGGGTTTGATCTGAGGTCTGATGAAGATTGGAGTCTGATTTGGCGGTCTGATGAAGATTGGGGGTCTAGTCTGAGGTCTGATGAAGATTGGAGTCTGATTTGGCGGTCTGATGAAGATTGGGGGTCTAGTCTGAGGTCTGATGAAGAACAAGGGTCTGACTCAGGGGACTGATGAAGATTGGGGTCTGAAAAAATATATTTTTTCTCATTCTCCTCCCCTTAAACCTAATTGCATCGTATGGTCCAATGAGTCTTATGGTCCAATATGTCTTATGGTATGGGAAATACAGTGCTTTTGATGGCTTTAGTTGCTTTACCTGTATAGACACACATCAGTCCATTCTGGAGGCTGAAAGCCAGATACAACCTCCTTTTGAATGCTCAAGCTGTAAAACAAAAAATGTTCAGTTGCCCCCCAAGTATATCTATTCTAGTAGCTAGTTGAACAAATTAATGTAAAAAAGTATAGTTTTAGACATTATTCCAAACACTTGTCCTGATTTTATAAAAGTTTAGGGAAGGAGAACTAAAAGCAAGTTGACTTAGCGGTATCTGTAGCACTTATAGACTGTAACAGAGAGCTACACACATGTGTGGCTGATTCTCCTCCTTGTGACTATAGCAGCCAAGTTTGACAGCATCATGGGTGTCACAGATCCTCTTCTCCTAATAGTTGAGGGTCTCAGAGAAGTGACCAATGTTGCGCTGGTAAACTTGGCTTCTGCAGGGACAAGGGTGAGCAGTTGATATTTCCTCAAACCAGTGTTTCCCAACTGGGGTGGGGCACAACCCCAGTTCTGTGGGATCCAGATAGGAGTGCTGTGGTGATCAGATTTTATAGAGCACCTTCTTCTCTCACCATGCATTCACAAAGAAGAGGCCTGCCTTGCATTTTGTTTCCTTAGTTAAGCCTATTGACCTCATTACGAAGGTGACCCTATGAGAGTCCAGGCGCGACAGATTTGGTGCAAATTTGTGACGTGAATTCCGCACCACAAATCTGCAACAATTTACAGTATAATACAAGTAGATTTCAAAATTACATTCAAATTTACCAGAACTTTCCCTCACAGAAATCAGAGCATACTTTGGATTTTTAAATCTGCAGACATATAATGCAATTCTAGAACAGAATAATAGGTAAGATTCCTGGACCCAGCTTAAAATGGTAAGCGTTCTCCAAAATAAAATGTTTCTTCAAGAGGTTCCCCAGTATTAAAAGGTTTGGGAATCGTTGTCTTATAGATTCTTATGCCTTGGGAAAAAAATACACAATTTGAGCATTAATATCCAGTTTATTCATTTACAATACAGAAGATGCATAGCATTTAAAATAAATATGTCACCAAAAATTGTATCTGCTAGTTAAAACCAGATAGTAACACATCTCATTTTTTCTAATCTGTTTTTATTTTCTGATTGTAGATTTTTTTTATTTTATTTCCTGAACATAATTACAGGAGTAGCCATCTTGCCTGAGCTGTCCTTAACAGCATTTAAACAGCAAAAAGTCCTTTATGGCAGTCCCATGGTCCATAGAGACAATGGACAGGAGGGGACCATATGGACTTCTATGAGAGAGTTTTCAAGGCATGCTCTGTGACCTGTGCAGAGGTCAAGGAAAGAATAGATACTCTCTAACAATCACCTATTGTGAATGGTGAATCCTGTGTTATCTGTACACAGATAGGATATCATAACAGGCAGAATTAGAATTATATATAACTGCAGTAAAGTGATCTGTATAAACCAAGAAGCGGCGCCAATTATTAGACATGACATGGGAAATTGAAAACAACATCAAAAATTATTTAAAAATATGTTAAACATAAAAAGTGATTTAAACAGCAGGTCATTTTCTGATGACACTTTCCTTTAACATCATGTAGTAATACATTAACTTCAGATAGCATTCATAAATCTCACGTTAAATGACACATTTCTTTACATTTCAAGCTTGAGCCATCATTGCAATACATTTAGGTAGATCCTTTTTAACTGATGTATGGAATTTGCCTAATGACAGGAAGACTTCAATAGGTTAAACATTCTCCAGGAAATGATTCTGTACCTTCATACTAATACATATGTATAGTTAAATGCAAAAGCCCTTTTTTCTATAGACAAACACAGCATTCATTAACACGTTGCCGACCTAGGACGAGAATGCTCGTCCTAATATGGCGTTACTTAACGCCCTAGGACGAGCATTCTCGTCCTAGGGTTAACGTGCTGCTGGCTGCCCGCTGCCACAATCTACAGCAGGTGCCCGGCTGATACTAACAGCCGGGCCTCTGCTGTATCCGCCAGCACCGGTGATTACACCGATGCCGGCGGATTAACCCCTTGTATGCCGCGGTCACGCTGACTGCGGCATACAAGGTAATTGCGGCAGTTTTTAAAGCCATCGGGTCCCCATGAGGCGGCGGGGGGGCCCGATGGCTGAGATGGAAGCCCCGATGCCTTGCCCAGAGGCATCGGCACTCCCATCTACGGAAGCCCAGGAGACCCAGCCACAGCGCTGGGTCTCCTAGGCAACGGTCAGCGTCTCACAGTGTGAGACGCTGACAGTTGAATGCAGCACAATACAGATGTATTGTGCTGCATTCAATCAGGGATCAGACCCTGAAATGTTAAAGTCCCTTACTGGGACATAAGTGAAATGTAAAAAAAAAAGTTAAATAAAAGTGTTTTAACAAAAAAAAATAAAAGAAAAAAAAATAATAAAGTTTCAAAAAAAAAAGCCCCTTCCCCATAAAGAAACACATAAAAATAGAAAAATAAAATAAAAAATATACATAGTAGGTATCGCCACATCCGTAAAAACCTGCTTTATTAAAATATCACATGATCCAGCCCGCCCGGTCAACACCGTAAAAAATAAAAATTGTCTAAAAAAAGTCATTTTTGGTCACATTTCATCACAAAAAATGTAATACCATGCGATCAAAAAAGTGTATGCCCCCAATCATAGTACCAATCTAACCGTCATCTCATCCCGCAAAAAATGAGCCCTTACCCAAGACAATCGCCCAAAAAATAAAAAAACTACAGCTCTCTGACTATGGTGACCCTAAAACATGATTTTTTTTGTTTCAAAAATGATATTATTGTATAAAACTAAAAAAATAAAAATAAGTATACATGTTAGGTATCACTACATCCGTAAAAACCTGCTCTACAAAAATGTAGCATGATCTCTCCCCTCAGGTGAACACTGTAAAAAATAAAAAATAAAAACTGTCTAAAAAAAGCCATTTTTGTCACATTTCATCACAAAAATTGTAATACCAAACGATCAAAAAAGCGTATGCCCCCAAAGATAGTGCCAATCTAATCGTCATCTCATCCCGCAAAAAATGAGCCCCTACCTGAGACAATCGCCCAAAAAATAAAAAAACTACAGCTCTCTGACTATGGAGACACTGAAACATGATTTTTTTTGTTTCAAAAAGGATATTATTGTGTAAAACTTAAATAAATAAATATAAGTATACATGTTAGGTATCGCCACGTCCGTAAAAACCTGCTCTACAAAAATATAGCATGATCTCTCCCCTCAGGTGAACACTGTAAAAAATAAAAAATAAAAACTGTCTAAAACAAGCCATTTTGTGTCACATTTCATCACAAAAATTGTAATACCAAGCGATCAAAAAAGCGTATGCCCCCAAAAATAGTGCCAATCTAATTGTCATCTCATCCCGCAAAAAATGAGCCCCTACCTGAGACAATCGCCCAAAAAATAAAAAAACTACAGCTCTCTGACTATGGAGACACTGAAACATGATTTTTTTGTTTCAAAAAGGATATTATTGTGTAAAACTTAAATAAATAAATATAAGTATACATGTTAGGTATCGCCACGTCCGTAAAAACCTGCTCTACAAAAATATAGCATGATCTCTCCCCTCAGGTGAACACTGTAAAAAATAAAAAATAAAAACTGTCTAAAAAAAGCCATTTTGTGTCACATTTCATCACAAAAATTGTAATACCAAGCGATCAAAAAAGCGGATGCCCCCAAAAATAGTGCCAATCTAATCGTCATCTCATCCCGCAAAAAATTAGCCCCTATCTGAGACAATCGCCCAAAAAATAAAAAAAACTACAGCTCTCTGACTATGGAGACACTAAAATGTGATTTTTTTTTTGTGCTTTTTTGTGCTGTGTAAAACTTAAATAAATAAAAAAAGTATACATATTAGATATTGCCGCGTCCGTAACGACCTGCTCTATAAAAATATAACACGATCTAACCTGTCAGATGAATGTTGTAAATAACAAAAAATAAAAACAATGCCAAAACTGCTAGTTTTTGTTACCTTGCCTCACAAAAAGTGTAATATAGAGCTACCAAAAATCATATGTACCCTAAAATAGCACTAACAAAACTGCCAACTTATCCCGTAGTTTCCAAAATGGGGTCAGTTTTTTGGAGTTTCCTACTCTAGGGGTGCATCAAATGTGACATGGCAACTTAAACTTTTTTCAGTGAAATCTGCCCTGGCGTTCCTTTCCTTCTGCGCCCTGCCATGTGCCTGTACAGCAGTTTACGATGACAAATGGGGCATTTCTGTAAACTACAGAATCAGGGTAATAATTACTGAGTTTTGTTTGGCAGTTAACCCTTGCTTTATTCTCAGAATAAAATGATTCATATGGAAAATCTGTCAAAAAAGTGAAATTCGGAAATTTTGGCTACATTTTCCTTTAATTCTTGTGGAACACCTAAAGGGTTAAAAACGTTTGTAAAATCAGTTTTGAATACCTTGAGGGGTGTAGTTTCTAAAATGGGGTTATTTTTGGGTGGTTTCTATGATGGAAGCCTCACAAAGTGACTTCAAACCTGAACTGGTCCTTAAAAAGTGGGTTTTGGAAATTTTGTGAAAAATTTCAAGATTTGCTTCTAAATTTCTAAGCCTTCTAACGTCCCAAAAAAATAAAATGTAATTTTCAAAGTGATCCAAACCTGAAGTAGACACATGGGGAATGTAAAGTCACAACTATTTTTGGAGGCATTACTATGTATTTTAAAAGTAGAGAAATTGACATTTGGAAATTTGGAAATTTTTCTAAATTTTTGGTAAATTTGGTATTTTTTTATAAATAAGAATGAAATATTTTGACTCAAATTTACCACTGTCATGAAGTACAATATGTGACGAGAAAACAATCTCAGAATGGCCTGGATAAGTAAAAGCGTTCTAAAGTTATCACCACATAAAGTGAGACATGTCAGATTTGCTAAAAATGGCCTGGTCCTTAAGGTGAAAAATGGCTGGGTCCTTAAGGGGTTAAATTAAATGGATGTAAATATAAGCTATGCTATTATAAATCCTTTTTCAGTTTTGGAATGAACATTGCACTTCCGTTCTCATTCCAGAATTAGCTTAATATTCAGTTTTCATTATGCATAGATATGATTTTGTGCTAAATATGCAAAAAACGGACCACAGGAGAAACATTTTTTCTTACATTTCATTATTATGGTGATGGTTGCTCTTAGCAATGCCTATGTCTCATTAAAATCAGAATATTATTTTGAATACATGGTTGTCTAATAGCCTCTGCAAGGCCAAGGGATCATTCTAACAGTTATATCTCTACTATTTTATTGCAGGCCCTGTCCCCCATGCCCACTAAAGCAATATTATATATACTACCTGTGGGTCCTAACAATGTACATATTATATTATGCTGAGATACACAAGAAATGTTTATTCTTCATCCAATCATTAAAGGCTTCATCCAATCATTAAAGGCATTATTTTCTGTATATGAAAGTAAGTGTTTGAGAAAGAAACTGCATTGCTTTAAGATATTACTTGAACCTCTACTACAAGTGGATATGTGTGGCGATATTATAGTGACTCTATGAATTATCATGTGCATTTATAGCTTTATATGGTCAGACATGTTTGTGTATTTAATTCTGTTATATACGTTAATAAAATTCATTGTCCTTTGTCATTAGCTATGTTTAGTTCACAAATGCTTAAGGCACCGGTTCTCATGCATAGGAAACGAGGATGATCTGCTTCAGTGACAAATGACTTGATGGGTATACTTGAGCCACTACTATATGAATAGCAAAAAAAAAAAAAAAAAAAGTAAAAATAAAAAATCTTTATAAGTCATTTATCTTTACTGCAATGCAGACACCAGCACGGAAATCTGAGAGGGTCTAGCCACTGGTAAGAGTACCTTCACACCCAGCAGATTTGTAGATAAAATTGCTTGCAAACATCTTTTCAAATGTTGAGGACAAAATAGATTTAATCCCATCTCAATTCAATGTACGGAATTTATTTTTTTAGTAACAGAAATTTCTATAACAAATCTGCCATTTGTGAATTTGCCCTATGGAGGCCCTAAAACTACCAAGTGCGTTAAAGTGGTTGTCAAGAAATAAAGCATTTCTAACAGTTGCCAGCAGCCTGCCTCCCATACTGAAAGTATCATACTCTGGTCCTCCGTGCTGGCTGCCACGTCATCATCTTCCAGTCCAGGGTTCTTTCGGATCAGGGTACTGATTTCATCAATCTTACAAGGAAACAGCAGTGGATTTGTTCATTCTAAGAGCTTACTATGGAACCTACAGGAAGCAGTTAGTTATATATCAAAACAGGAGAAATGCCCATCTTCCTTGCTACTATTGGTATACGCAGAATTTTTCCTGACTCTTTTGAGATGCCTGACAACAAGTCCCAAATAATGCAAGAGAAAACTCATAAAAAAATGAATTAAAAAAATATTTTAATGAAGTAAACATTTTCACGGACTCTTAAGGCTCTGCTTAGACCACTTTTGTGTTGCAGGCTTAAGACATGACAAAGTTATTGCGCCACCATCACCATATGCAACTGAATGCTATTGACACTTTCCATTGTAAAAAAAACAAAAAACCAAAAACTAACTATACCATGTTCTATGCTTTTGTCAGGATCTTCTGCAGTGCAAAGAGTAGTACTATAGGAAAATATGCCAAAATAGCATTGCCAATAGCGTTACTAACTATACTACTAAATAACACATGCACCCATCATCTAACATTGTACTTCATTTTTTATACCTCAAGATAAATGTGCTGTTTTATAGTATATAAATGTATATAATGCAGCACTGCTTGCATGCACCACCAGGATAGATTACAAGTTATGTCAATCTAGAAGCAATGAAAAGTAATAATGATTAAAGTAGTACTGGTGAGTCCTACAATATCCTGATTACAGGATTGGATGAACTCTCAGGAATTATATTATTGGGTAAAAAAAACTGGACTTGTGAAGACTTTGCAATATAACGTCTGCTAAAATTCAGCCCTTAAAAGCTGGTTACTAGAATTGCCTTTCCACTGGTATGATCTCACATCATGGCATCTTTTTCATAGACATTTGTAAAGATTGGATTTGCACAGATGACGATGGCACTTCATAGAAATAGCCTACATCTTTGTAAGTGCTGGAGAAAGTCCTTTTGGAGGTTGAAACGTTACCTTTTTTTGTAAATAAATTTCACTTCTGAATTTTTTGTTTCATGGACAGCAGACATGGTAATTAAGTTGGTGAATCTACAAGTACCCATCACATGTACTACATTATGGCTACTGCGGGTGCAGTAATTAGTGAGGACAATAGTAGAATCATTATAAGCATGTTTGTAAAGCCTTGTGCCACAGCTAAGGGGCTTACATGGTGCATGTGCTGCAGCATACATTACTGCATGAAGTATAGACCTGTAGGAACTCAGTGTGCCACCATAATCTGGCTCAGTATGGTATAGTATTCTTCAAAAGCAATGTTCCTAGAGGAGAATAACTCAGTAGTGCACCATGTGATGGAAAAAAACACAGCCGAAGCCTCCACATGAAATTGATTTGTTATATTAAAGATCTACAGGACACAGATCCATAATATTGACATGTAAATGAGGTCTAACTGCGATGGGGAATTATACATCAGTTTATAATATGAAATAGGAGGTTCCTAATATATCCATATGTCTGTTTTTCAGTATTTGGAAATTAGTCAGACTTTTTTTTTTTACATTTTAGCATCTTCTATTCATGTATGACAGACATAAACTTGACATGTCCTATATCTTTAAATATATCTGCATGTAGTACACTGACTGACTGTTGTTATATGGAAGTTAAGGTTATGTAATGAGTCACTTTAAATATACAGATTTCCCCCTTGTGTAGTAACCGAAGTTGGTCTTTATACTGTAGCCTGCAATTTTATGGCCCTGTAACTGCTTATTTGTACTGACTAGTAAAGCGGTTTTCCCCTCAGGGTCTAATGTAATTATGTGCTAGCGCATATCTAGCATTGCATTAAAAAGAGAAGTGATGAGATTACAGCTAAAAGCGGGGATTGAGTCTTAAATAACAGTTCATTGCTCCTCTTGACAATGCACTCAACCATCTGCCAAACGCTTGTGTATACATCTTAAGTCTTATTGATTCTGACACCTCTGTCTGATACTAATAGAAAGTTGCCTAAGATGTTTTGAGGATCACCAAACTTTCAGAAATATTGGATTCCCATCAAAAGTTTTAACTGTGTGAAAATCTGAATAGACAGCTCTGGAAGTAGAAAAGGTTCTGTGCATCAATAAGTTAAAGAGAATAGGTAATCAATATGAGATCATTGGGGTCCGACTCCTGGGACTCCTGCCAATCAGCTGCTTGAAGAGGCCACAGTGATCTGTGAGCGCTTAGGTCTCTTCCTAGGCCATGCAATACAAACAGTGTTGTGCTCTGTAAGCTGTGAGGAGCACTGTGACTTTCTCAAACAGCTGATCGGCAGGGGTGCTAGGAGTTGAACCCCTTCCCCTATCTCATATTGATGACCTGTGAATTGTACATTATAGCAAAAATGAGGTGTGGGCCACAATCCGAAACGTTTATAGGGGCATTTATCATCTCCCTATGCCATTTTTATGTAGTAAAAGATGTGCAATTAATAATAACAATAATAATAATTTTTATTTACATAGAGCCAACATATTATGCAGTGCTTTGCAATCTGAGAAAAATGAGGGCCCTGCTCGCAAGAGCTTACAATCTATGGAGAGATAGGGGTGATGTAGCTGACCGGGTGTGGACCACTGTACCAACTAACCAGTTTGACTTCGGGCTAAAGCTAAGGACTTGGCCTAGTGATTCACGGGTATAATAAACCTCTGTACAGGGATCTGGACTTCGCCACAGGGAACCAATCAGGCCGCTACCTCCTGTAGTAGTCCTGGAATAGTTGGATGCTGACCCACAGGGTCAGAGACAACGGGGCAAACCACATAGGACTCATGTAAAAGGCATAGTCTGAGCTTAGTCCAAGATCAGGGCAGTCTGAGTATGTGCATATTCCAGATAACAGTTCCAAGTTTGGGGCAGGCGGCAAGGAGTAGAATTGGTAGACAGGCTAGGTATGGTACACGGGTAGACAGACAAGAGATCACACTTTTGTTCGGGTTCAGGCACAGAGGTGGATCCACAGCCCAGCTAAATAGGGAGGATGATCAGCCCCTTAATCAGCAGCAGGACAGGGAGCAAAAGGAAAGGATTAACTCTATCGGTGCAGTAAGGAAGTTCATTGAGCACTAGTCCCAATGCACACAGGAAGAGTGCATGGGACAGCAAGACAGTGGTGGACACGGGCCACAAGCCTTAATGTAACACAAAATGTAAAAAGCGCTTGTTTTGTACCATTGTTCAGGAATCTTAATACAGAGGAGTATATACAAAGCTGTATGAGCCAGTCACCAGCCAATAGGGTTTTTGAGTGCATGGGGTATGATGGATAGTGTTTGATGATGATCAGGTTCAGAAGAAGGCGGGGTCAGTAGAGAAGAGTTAGATTAGGGGATGTAATAGGTCACCCTAAAAAGCTGTGTTTTTAGGTAGCACCTAAAACTATGAATGTTATGAAGTAACCTAATTGCTTGAGGAAGGGCATTCCAGAGAACTGGTGCAGCTTGGAAGAAGTCTTTTGAGATGGGGTTGAGAGGTGGATGGTAGCTTTAAAGTTAGCCTGTCATCTCCGAAACACCCCCTGAACTAGAGTAAGCGTTGTATAGTGTAAATGATGCTGAATCTGAATATGTAAGTTTTATCCTCATACTCACTTCTATTCTGACGCTGTGCTCCCACAAACGTGCAGTAAAATGCATTGAGAGGACTCTTCTTTGAGTCCTCTCCATTATGTGAGTGAGCACTGGAGTCCACTGAGTGCATTTTACTGCAGGTTTGTGGGAGCACAACATCCGAATGGAAGTGAGTATGAAGATTAAAATTACCTATTTTCGGATTCAGCATCACTTACACTATACACCTCTTACTCTAGTTCAGGGGGTGTTTTAGAGATGACAGGTTCCCTTTAAATCAATGGCAAAATGGAGAGCATGGGCACAGTGGTAGACAAACATGAGGGACAGGATATATGGGGTTACAGTACTATGGATAGCTTTATAGGTGAGAATGAGCGCTTAAATTAAATCATATACTGTATGGGCAACCAGTGCAATGAGTGATGGCGGCATCAGTGTAGAAAGATAGAAGAGCCTGGCTGCTGCATTTAGGATAGCTTGAAGAGGAGGGGAGAGTTTAGTGAGGGAGAGACCAATTAATAATGAGTTACAGTAATGGAGATGACAATGGATCAGAGCAACAATGACATTTTTTGTTGTTTCTACAGTAAGAAAAGGGTGAATTCTAGTGGGTGAGAGATTGAATATAGGAGTGAAGGAAAGATCATTGCGAAA
Source organism: Rhinella marina (assembly GCA_900303285.1). Lineage (NCBI taxonomy): Eukaryota > Metazoa > Chordata > Amphibia > Anura > Bufonidae > Rhinella > Rhinella marina. The sequence goes on along the minus strand of ONZH01005808.1, from coordinate 457,562 downwards.
CATACCAGAAAGACAGAAGGCATGCTGCACTGCCTAGGGTCAGCAAGAGGGAGATGAGAAGAAGTAGAACCTACAAATGATACACTGAAAGAATGTCCAGAGAGATAGAAAGAAAACTAGGAGTGAACAGTGTCCTTAAAGGGGTTTTCTGGGAATTAAGAAAATGAAAATACTTAAATATTACTTCATGATAAATATATTCCAAAATACCTTTCATTAGTTATAATGACTCATTTTGTGTAGGGAGCAATGATTAGAAGAAACAAAATGTCCGCTGTCCTATTAGTACAGACAGAACCTGTCCTAATCACACAGCAGGACAAGTTACTTCACAACACTGAGATAAAGAGCTGCCTCATCCTCTTCTCTGTTTGTCAGGGATTATCATCCTGAATACAGATGATAAGATCTTTAGCTGAATCCCTCTGTAGGAATAGAGTTCATGAGCAGGTGTGGCTAATGAACTGCAGCTCTTGTATGTAATCTCCATTACCCCAGTCTGTCCTGTCCATCTTCTCTGTACTTCATATCTCCTCATGAACTCCATTCCCACAAAGATTCAGCTAAATATCATATTAAACTCTATTCAGGATCACAATCCCTGACAAGTAGAGCAGAGAGGAGGATCAGACAGCTCTTTAGCTCAGTGTTGTGAAGTAACTTCTCCTGTGTTATTAGGACTGATTTTGTGTGTACTTATAGGACGGCGGACATTTTGTTTCTCCTAATCATTGCTCCCTAAACAAAATGAGCCATTATAACTAATGAAAAGTATTTGGGAATATATTTATAATAAAGTAATATTTACATATTTTCATTTTCTTAATTCCCGGAGAACCCCTTTAAGTCCAATAGATTAAAGTATGCTGAGTAGGGGATGGTGGTCTACAGTTTCAAATGGTTCAGGAGAGATGCCGAAGAATAAGCAGAGAGTAGTCACCATTGCATTTAACTGTCAGGAGGTCATTTCGCACCGTGGTGGGCAGTTTCTGTACAATGTAGTGTGGAAACCAGAAAATAATGGATCACAGAGAGAGTTAACAAAGAGGTAGTGGATGAGGATAGAATAGACCAAGCACTCCATGTTTTCAACTTTTTAAGTGTAACTGCAACAAAATTTTGTTACAAGTTGGGTTTCTATAGCACCCTCATCACTTACCAAAAAATGGATGTGGCAAGGGCAATGTGGGGGCCTGACAGAGTTATCTTCATTTTCTCCAGTTTTCTGGGGTTAACAGTGATTAGGCTTTGATGGGTTTTTTTTGCGGTCACATTTGAGACCAGCACCATGATGAAACTGTGAATGCAACATAAACTACTGCAATGTCAGTATACAGTGTGCTTTATTGTCATGAGGGTATGAACTATCCCATCTGATTTGCTCTACAATATATGATATTAACATCTTAAGTCAGTATCATAGACAGATAGGGAGTGTAATACTAATCAGTGTGGTTATCTGTAACATACATTTGTTTCTTTTGTCAATGTGGAGATAACATTACATTTGTGTCAGTGGTAAGGGGCCCAAGAGTTTCATGTATGCTAATGTGCCAATCTACTAAAGCAAGCAGCCAAGCACATGCATGTGCTTTCCCAGCTGCAGCTCGGCGCTATGCAGTACCATAATCTATTCTTGTGATTCAACCCATGTAATCTGCATATGAAGAACAACGCTCTGGCTGTAGGGGGGAGGAATAACTTTGCAACTAAATACAATGCGCTCCTGGAAAATAAAAAGCAGTCTGGTTTGAAGGTGTTTGGGAGCAGCACCTATACAAGCAGACAAACAGCGCAAGTCTGTGAGCGTTCGTGTGTTTGAGTTCAAGTCAGAGGCGTAGCTAGAGGTTCAGCACAGGGGGGGCGAAACATACTTGAGTGGGCCCCCCACTTAGTGGCTTCCCAAACGCACGTTTCCAACTTCACAGGCACATACTACTAGTTGTGGTTATAATATTGTATTAGAAAGATGACTGTATAAACTGCTAGATCATCTATGCTGTTAAGTACAGTACAATAGACTTTCTACATACCCTAGTCTAAATACTCTACCATATAATGCAGTAAAATATAGGAGTAATAGGAGTAAAAAACAACGGGACTCCTATGTTAAAGGAAACCTGTCCCCAGTTTTTACATAACTAAACTAAGAGTCCCCTGCCCCCATCAGACCTCAGATCAGCGTACTGTGCCCCCATCAGACCTCAGATCAGCGTGTTGTGCCCCATCAGACCTCAGATCAGCAGAATGTGCCCCCATCAGACCTCACATCAGCCTACCGTGCCCCCATCAGACCTCAGACCAGCGTATTATGCCCCATCAGACCCCAGATCAACGTATTGTGCCCCCATCAGACCTCACATCAGCCTACTGTACCCCATCAGACCTTAGATCAACGTATTGTGCCCCATCAGACCTCAGATCAGCGTATTGTGCCCCATCAGACCTCAGATCAGCGTATTGTGCCCCCATCAGACCTCAGATCAGCAGAATGTGCCCCCATTAGTCCTCACATCAGCCTACTGTGCCCCCATCAGACCTCAGATCAGCGTATTGTGCCCCCATCAGACCTCAGATCAGCAGAATGTGCCCCCATCAGACGTCACATCAGCCTACTGTGCCCCCATCAGACCTCAGGTCAGCAGAATGTGCCCCCATCAGACCTCAGATCAGCCTACTGTGCCCCCATCAGACCTCAGTTCAGCGTATAGCATCAGGTCATAGTGCGCACCGGCCAGGGAGACAGTGGAGCGCCAGACCGGAGGGCAGACACAGCGCGGGACAGGTAAGAAAGGTTTTTTATTTTAATCTTATGTGGCTGGGTGGGCTGATCTGAGGTCTAATGGGGGTCCCTAAATACAAGTGAGTGCTTCCATAATGGAAGCGCTCACTTGTATTCGCCTGATAGTCATCCTTGTTAGGCCCCCCTGAGTCACTGGGCCCGGAGCCGTCGCCCCCCCCTGCGCCCCCGGTAGCTACGCCTCTGGTTCAAGTTTATGTTTTTATTAAGAGTGCGATTTAAGATTAAGTGAGGGAGTATCTGTGAGAGACTGCTAAATTATTTGTGCGCATTGCTGAGTGTCTATGCCTGACTTTATTGTACTCTATACTAACTCAGAGCAGTGTAGTATAGTTTATACACGGTGACTTGATTTTGCTGCCAGGTTTATTGCATTGCAGCTCAGGGTATACTGTGATTACATTTTTTTTCTCTTCCTTCTCCAGGGTGTTGTACAGGTGAGCAAAAAGGGTGTGGCTGTCTAAATAGGAGAAGTTAAATAGCCAGTATTGAGGGCAGCTCAGTACTTTGAGTCCAGAGGAAAAAAAAACGCCGCCTGGTTGGAAGTTGTTTGAGATCAGCACCTATGCAAGCAGATAAACAATACGAGTTTGAGAGCGTTCGCATGTTTGATTTCCAGTTTGTGTTCGTTGAGTTTAATTCGTTTTGGCATTTCATTTTTCTCCCCTTTTTTCTTTGTGCAAACTTTTTTATTATTCCATTCACAGCCGTATGAGGGCTTGTTTTTTGCAGGACAAGTTGTACTTTCTAATGCCACCATTTAATATGGCATACAACGTAGTTGCAGGAAAAAATTCCAAATGGGTTGAAATTAGAAAAAAATTATTCCTCCACTGTCCACAATGGGTTGTGTCCCTATGGCGTTCCCTTTGTGGTAAAACTGACCTGTGCCGTTTTTTTTTTTAATGTCTAAATAGTGAAAAATAAATAAAAAATCCCCATAACTTTTTAAAGTTGTGTGGGGGCTCATTTTTTGCAGGGCAATCTGTAGTTTTTATTGATACCATTTTGGAGTGTGTGTGACTTTTTGATCACATTTTATTACTTTTTTTGTGCAAAAGAATCAATGAAAAAATGGCAAATCGGCCATTTTGACCCTTTTTTTCCGTTATGCCATTCGCCATATTGGAACAATATTTTTTATATTTTCATAGTATGAATGTTTTCGCGCACGGTGATGCCTAGGATGTATATATTTTTTGTTATTTATGTATTTTTTTTATTCTACGGAAAGGTGGGTGATTTAAAGTTTTATTTTTTTTTATATATTTTTTAAATTTGTTAAACTTTTTTATGGGTTTGTAGCTAGTATTTGAGGCTACAAGATTCTGTATATATTTTTTTAATTCTGTACCATTATGTTTCTTATATATCCATATTGGTACTAGAGTTGTTCATTTCTTATGTTGGACTGCCACCTGCTGGCCAAATTAAGAATTGCAGCTTCAATACCCTGAGTCTGTTCAGACAGATCCAGCGTATTGAATTCAATTACAAGCATCCTCATTAGCCGCAGATTTTGCCGGTAAGAAGGCCGGAAGCACGAGCTTCCAACTCTTTTGAACCTTTAGCTGCCGTGATCACACTTGATCACAGTATCTAAAGGCTTTAATGACATGCACCCTCAAACGGCTGTTACAGGACTGCATCATTTGACAAGATCTGCACTGGACTGCGTTGTCAATAATGAAACACATACTAATGTGGATTACGCAAGAAAATACAATGAAGAAATGCAATGCAACAGTGCAGTTATAAGAAACTGACTTACTGTAGACCCCTTCTAAAGTCCCCGAATCTCAAGTCACTTAATCTTAACCCTTTCCCTACCAGCGCCGTACATGTAATTAAAGGTAAGGCCAGGTAATGGAACTGGGGGAGGAATGATGTGTGAGGAGGACTATGACATAGTGGGAATAACTGAGACATGGCTGGATGATAGCTATGACTGGGCAGTTAACGTACAGGGTTACAGTCTGTTTAGAAAGAATCGCCAAAACCGGAGAGGGGAGGGGTCTGCCTTTATGTAAAGTCCTGTCTAAAGCCCACACTGCGGGAAGATATAAGTGAGGGACATGAAGATGTGGAGCCACTGTGGGTAGAAAGACATAGAGGCAAAATCAATTATAAAATACTAATAAGAGTTTATTATAAACCACCTAATATACCAGATTCAACGGAAAATCTACTTCTAAATGAAATAGACGAGGCGGCAAATCATAATGAGGTCGTTATTATGGGGGATTTCAACTACCCAGATATAGACTGGGAAACTGAAAAACTGTGGATCTTGTAAAGGAAACAGATTCTTGGCAAAAACCAAAGACAATTACCTTTCCCAACTGCTTCAGGATCCTACTAGAGGGACGGCCATGCAGTAAACAGTATTAACCACCAGAGCAGCCGGTACATTTTCCTATAATGTGCAAGCACAACCACTGCTGCTGTATTGCAGGGTGGGCGTAACCATGGAAACGAGCAGTGTATAATGCGATGGAAAAATGAATCCAGGCAGCAAAGGAAACAATATGGACAATCACAATACATTAGTAAGCACCTTGTAGTAACTTTCTCTACATGACAAATGCCACTTGCTGAAGTGACACAACCGACAGGAAGTGTTCCACAGGATTGGCACATAGCAAATTTGTTGCCAATATTCAAAAAGGGTCCAAAAACAGAGCCCGGGAACTATAGGCCGGTAAGTTTAACATCTGTCGTGGGTAAACTGTTTGAGGGTTTTCTAAGAGATGCTATCTTGGAGTAGCTCAATGAAAATAAGCAAATAACTCCCCATATCAGCATGGCTTCATGAGGGATCGGTCATGTCAAACCAATTTAATCAGTTTCTATGAGGAGGTAAGTTCTAGACTTGACCGCAGCGAATCAATGGATGTCGTATATCTGGACTTCTCCAAAGCATCTGACACTGTACCACATCAAAGGTTAGTATATAAAATGAGAATGCTTGGCCTGGGAGAAAATGTCTGTATGTGGGTAAGTAACTGGTTGAGTGATAGAAAGCAGAGAGTGGTTATTAATGGTCCGATTGGGTCACTGTCACTAGTGGGGTACCACAGGGGTCAGTATTGGGCCCTATTCTCTTCAAAATATTTATTAATATATTTTTTAATTTTTAAAGTGAGGAAATTTGGTTTCTACCTCACAGGGTTTTTTTTGCCTTCTGGATCAACTTGCAGGATAACAGGCTGAACTGGATGCAGAGATGTCTTTTTTTATCCTTATGAACTATGTTACCATGTTACTATGTTACACTGTGCAGCACTGCTGCCTGCCCTCAGGACACACAAAAATATATTAATAAAAAATTAGCTTTTTATGAATCATTCACATTAGAATCATGGTTTAAGTTCTGGTTCCACCCCTAGCCATACTAGCTTTACACTGCCTCATTTATGGTTCTCTAGAATATCCCTATTCAATCTATCTATATCTATCAATTTATGTATCTATTATCTATCTATCTAATATCTATCAATCAACTATCTATTCCGCATGTCTGTCTGTCTATATCTATCTATCATCTATCTCATATCTACCTATTTATCTCATATCTATTTATCTATCGATCCATTTGATATATTTCTACCTCATTATCTGTCTATAGCGGATACACACATAATATGAAATAGAAACCACTATACTTTTCTTAAAGGGAATCTGTCCCCTAAATTAAGGACTCATGTAGTACTAAAGATACAGTAATAGTGCTTAATCGAGGTGACAGGTTCCCTTTAAGAAAATAATAGTGGTTTCTCTTGTATATTATGTGCACATCAACTGCAGAATATACGCCATAATTTAATCCAATTGACCCCCTTTAAAGGGCATCTGTCAGCAGATTTGTACCCATGAAACTGGCTGACCTGTTACATCTGCACTTGGCAGCTGAAGACATCAGTGTTGGTCTCATGTTCATATGTGCCCACATTGCTAAGAAAAATGAAGTTTACATGCACGTGAGCCTCTAGGAGCAACGGGGGTGTTGGTACTACACGTGCACTGACCAGCAAAATGGTAACAATGTTTTGAACTTTTGACTTTTAGGCTAGATATCTCTCCATCCACTACAGCTTCGAATGTGAGACTACCATCATTTTATAGACAATCATCTTGGCTATCTCATACATAAATTGGACTTGCAACAATTTAGCATATGATTAGTTATGCAGATTATTGTCATGTAACTGCATTGTTACTGTTTTGCTCCTGGTGATGGAACAATCTTTTTCTTCTTGTATGCTACAAATTACAACCTGTTCTCACATTCCCTAATAGCTCAGTGTGTTACTAGGTTGATTCCCAAGTGAAAGGTCACTGGTTCACATCCAGGAACAGCCATGAAGAAGGTTTCCCAAGAAAAGAGAAACATCATCATCCAGGTCATCAATAGCGGTATCTCGGCCAAGGAAATTGCCAAACTGCTTAGTGTGAGTGCCATGACAGTTGGAAGAATATGAAATTAAGTCTTTCCATCCTTTCCAAAGCCAAGATGTGGACGTCCCAGCAAAATATGAGTCAACAAGTTGGCTCATCACAAGGTCTATCTGTTCTTGTGTGACAAACACGGCAGTGGAGGTGGCTCATATGCTTCATTACAGTGAGATCACAGATGTCCATACAAGCACCAAATGAAGTACATTGCACAAAACTGGAATGGTGGACTGAAAATAGGTGAAGAAGCCTTGACTTATCAATATTGTCAGCTTGGGTTTGCAAAAAGTAAAAACAGTAGATGAAAGTCAAAAGGCTGGACTGGGTATGGAAGAAACATGTGCGGTAATTTCTCAGCAATATGGGCACGTATGAACATGGGACCAACAGAGATACCATCAGAAATTCTGGTTATCACTTTGTGTAAATGACCTGCTTGGTGCAATGAGGGTATCACTGACAAGGTCATTTGCATAAAATAAAACATGCATTTCTCTACTGCAGGCCACCAATCGAGATATTTGAGAAGTTTGGATTAGTGTGCAGGAAGGTGGAGACAGAGTCCTTTTAAGGTTACTTTAACACGGAACAGACATACGGATGCGGATAGCACACAGTCTGCTGTCAGCATTTCTTGCTGACCCATTAAAATGAATAGGTCCGCATCCTATCAGCAAAATATGCGGATCGGAGGCCGCAAAAACAACTGTCATGTGAAAGAAGCCTAAAGGGGTTGTTTACCTTTGGGGACCCCCCCGTCACCAGAACCGCAGAGGGAGGCTTACTTAGCTGTTCCCCACCGCTAGGTTCTTGCGCCTTCAGGCCCCCACTACCAATGCCTCCCTCTGGTCTCCGTGTCAGCATCCTGTCTAATGCAATGGCTGACTGCTGCAGTGATGTGTCCTGCACATCACGTCTCTAGGTCATTTGACAAATGGGAGACATGTCACTGCTGCAGCCAGCCACTGATGTTGGCGCATTGAGACATCGGCAATGCAGCAGACAGAGCCCAGTGGGGAGGAGTATGCTAACCTCTACAAGTCTGGTGGCCTGGATGGGTCTAGCATTAAGGCCCCCTAAGGTGTCATCCCTACCAGCATGGCCCCTTTACAACTGCACTGATATCATATATGGAGTGTCCACCTTTAATTATAATTATGTATCTATGTATATCCTATTTATCTATCTGTACTATATATTATCTATCTATCACATATCTATTTATGCCCATTTATCTATGTATAAAAGGAATAGAAGACAGCATCCATATTCCAATGTGAAAGTCTTCTTTATTCCATCACCACACCTTGGTACATGCTAAGTTTCGGCTATACCTTAGCCTTTTTCAAGCATGCTTGAAAAAGGCTAAGGTATAGCCGAAACGTAGCATGTACCAAAGTGTGGTGATGGAATAAAGAAGACTTTCACATTGGAATATGGATGCTGTCTTCTATTCCTTTTATTCTGATTCTGGGAGCCATTGGGACTAGACTCCGGGGAGACGTGCATCCATGAGGATCAACAGCCACTCTGCAGGTGCTGTACCACTTCTTTTGCTTGTTCCTATCTATGTATAATCTATCTATTATCTATCTTTCTAAATATGCAAACAGGCAGCATTCCCAAGTAAATAAAAAGTAAATGTATTCACCCATACAGGACGTAACGTTTCGGCTCAAGGTTAGAGCCATTCTTGAGAAAGGCTCTAATGTTGAGCCAAAACGTGGGGTCCTGCATGGGTAAATACATTTACTTTTTATTCATGTGAGAGTGCTGTCTGTTTGCATTTTTGGGCAATAGGCTGGTCCCATTAGGCTTGCAACTCAATTTTTTCTGTTTTGTTCTCTTTTCTGGTGCTGCCATTTTCTATTTTTTAATCTATCTTATCTATCATCTTTATATATCTATTTAGCTATCTCATCTCTATCTAAACTATGTATCTATCGTGACATAACCGGTACTGTTGGCCGTGCTGTGACGGAGGGCTGGCCCCCACCTGCCGGACCTACCGCTCCCCCGCACGGTGCCGGTGTGGAGCTTCCCGGGAACTGTAGGCGCGCCCCCGGCCCTGTCCCCTCCACCCCCCCTCTCCTCACAGCCCACGTGAGGCAGACTGCTTCACTCACTGCAAACCCGGACTCCTCCAAGTCATTGAGCGGCCAGCAGCGTTGGAGACAGGAGGAGGCAGCGGCTCTCGGTGAGGAGGAGGCACGTCGTGCCCTTACCCCAGTCTCAGCCTCTGCCAGGGTCCGGGCGGACAGCGGGTGTGCAGGAGGAGGCATCCTGATTCTGGACGCGCTGAAGGATATACAGGAGCCGGCGGCAGCAGGTTGTTGGAGTGCTCACACAACTTCAGCACCAGCCACAGAGCTCTATTACATGGATGATGGGAGTCTCGCCTGGAGGACTGGGATTATAGTTTCATCTTCTGAGCATTGCTATATGCCCTGGCACCAAGTTTCTTCTCATTGGGATTCGCTCAGATCAGTCTGCAGCCAATCTCCGGAGCTTTCTTCCCAGACTTACCCAGGATCCAGTCTTATAAGGAATATACACATTCTTGTAGCTATCGCTTAACCCCTCAGTCCCAACAGTCACTGACTGGCCAGAGGCATTGGTTGGCTTGAAATGGTTTTGGAAAGGTGACTTGTCTTTGGTGGCCTTGGATCTAAACTAGCGGTAGTAGCGTCTTTTTGTGCTTTTCCGAATTACCAGTCAGCCACACCTATGTCCCGCCCCCAAGGAGCGTTTTGTGGGGTCATGTGATTTCACACAGCGGGCTATGCGGAATGCCAGGTGATTAATAAGGTAGGATCCTTCTTTCTTTCATAAAAGAAAAGGCCAGGACGTCTGCTATGAATTGAATAAGGTGGAATCAATACCATGATAAGCTGGTGACTGGTCTCTCAATGAACAATGAGTAGATAAAATTAGTCAGTGTAGAAAAAAGCAAGCAACTATTTACAACCAGAGAGCTTGCCAGTGGAGCTGGACACTGCTTTTTGTGGCTCCCTAGACCAAGCTGCCAGATCCTCACAATGACTGCCAGGAGAAGATGCCCAGAGCTGTTGTGGAGCTTCACTCACTACCAGGTCCACTATAACAACTGCTACATCTACTGCTGCCTTCTGATTCTCATCACTGCCAAGGGTGAGTGACAACTAAGCAGTATTCACAAGCATATGCATGGCATGGGACTGTAACCAGAGGGTAGCAGTATGAGATCTTAGCTGAGGATCCTTCTAGAATCTAGACCATTGTAGACATCTTCAATGTCAGTGCAGAAAGTTCTTCAGTTCTTGCTGCACATGTTGCCTATGAAAGTGTAATGGTCATATGCTAAACCTTGTGCTTTGCCTTTTCTGAGCATCCCCTGGCACTGAGTATCTACTGCCACATTGATCTGTCTTGCAGCTGGTTGTGGTCAATGTTTTATGGAAGCTGGTGGGCTTCAGTGTTGCCTGCTAGACCATAAGCTGTCATTAGAGCAAGTAGCACATGTTCACTTAATCTGGTGTTACTGGTCAGGGTTGAAATGTTAGGGCAGAGAATCTGAAGTGGGTTATGAGATGCCACCTACATGCCATTCCTCCTGTGATTGTTGCCCGCTGTGGATTCAGATGAACTCAAACATAATAGATTAACCAAGGCGTAGCCTCATCATGGGACATCATGCGAACGATGTAAATGTTAATGAGAGATTCACTAGATAGGTCGCAACATAAGGGATTCCTGCACTGTTGAGCTTTGTCTCTTCGCATCCCCACTGCCTGCTAATGTTATTTAAAGGAACGGGGGCATGGGCAGCGTTGCATACTAATGGAGCAGTAAAGAGTTAATGTGATTACAAGGTCCATTTGTTGCATGATTGAAATGCAAAATGCCATACAGCTGGAAGGGTAGGGCAAACAGTTGGAGGGATGCAGAGATATAAGATGTATCTGGAGTCCGGGAAGCAATATTAATGTGTAGATTTTGATGATAGAAGGACAAGTGCCATGGCATTGTCTCCAAGCAGTAGCTAAGTCCCACTGAAGACCATGGACAGCTTAATATAGATGCCCAGTTTTGCATCTATTTATATTTTATATTTAGATGTTTCTAGAGTGTAGACAACCCAAGAACAGACTGTTGTGTGTCATCCTCTGGCTGGTTGGAAAAATGGTAATGTAGTAAAAAAAATATCAGAGCCTTGCATGTCGAGGTAGGATCTTGACTCCCTAGGGAAAGACGTCTCTGCCGTATGCACTAAAGCAGCAAAGACGCGACCACTTGTGATTTTTGCTGATGAAACAAAAAGTGCCATGAAAGACCAACACGTTGGTTGGATTTGTGCTCTTAGTGCTCGGCTTTTTTTGAATAAATGTGCTTTTCCCATTGCTGGAATGAGCAGCTGCATTCTCACAGTTTGCCTCAATTGTTCATCTGTGTGATGCGGGGATCAGCATCCCCATCAATACTGCGCTTCTCTACCTGCCCTTCCTTCCATCTCGAATCAGTGGTCGTGACTTGTACTTGGAGGAAATCGGAATAGGTTTTTGGGAAGGTATAGGTAGTGGTGTGATGACAGCACGCTGGACCTGCCATTGACCGTAGTGCAGTCAATGTAACTAATATGTCACGCTGTATATCATTAGGACTCGTAGACCGGCTATGAAACCAGTAGTTTTGGACTAGTTTGTACTGACAGAATGGATACGTGACCTGCGATACTGTAAGAGGGAGCATCTGCAGCTGTTATATTGTATTAAGAAGCCACTGATTCAGATCAGATCTCACAGGGTTAATCACAATATCACCGACCTAAATGAGTGATGCCTGTATATAAAATGATTATGCAGAGCTGGATTTGTCATTACAGCAAAATTGCACCAAAGCGCAGTGGTTTTGCTACTATTTTGTGGTGATGAATAAAATACAAAATTTGACAGACTAGTTTATTAAACAGAATAGGTCTACTTTCTATACTGACTGGGATATTGCTTTGAGATGTTCCAAATTACGCACTCAGCACTGCTACATCTGTACATAACATGACACATTACAATGCAATGAGACGCACAGACATGAAGACATCAAATGTCTGAATGCCAGTGTCATACTATGGGACATATTCTACTTTTTTTTTTTTTAAATTGCTAAAATGTTAAGACTATTTTGAATTGAACCTTATTTTGGTTGGATTTTTGGGCCGTTCTGAATAGTTTTTGTACAGAGTGTTCCAGTCTTTACTTCATTAATCCATTTTTATATAGGTAGTATTTTGGAATAGCTGAGAGTTGTGACCGCGTCTTACAACCTATTACCCGAGGGATCAGCTCTGCCTCCTCTGCAATAATATCCTTTGTCAATAGGGAGCATGCAGCAACTGTCTGACATATCGCATGTTACATATTTTATTCATAGGGTGCCATCTATTTTATATTCTGTAGCATAATATGCCCCTTCATTTCCCTAATTACATGGACTAAAAGGACAGCACCCTAAAGCAATGGCAAGACAAGTGCTGTGTATACCATCACTGTACTATAACTGGTGATAGAAGGGGCGCTGTGTCTTCAACATGTTAAAGGGGTTGTCACATCTCACACATTGGTGGCATATTGCTTCGATATGACCCCAATGTCAGATAGGTGCGGGCCCCATCTCTGCACCTACACCTATCTCTAGATACCTACACCTATCTGTAGGTATCTCTGGTACCCAAAGTGAATGAATGCAAACCGCGTAAGGGTGACTACCCTCCAGTCACTGCTAAGGGACCCGCACCTATCTCTAGAACGTGGCCCCCAAAGCAAAGGGATGCCCTCCTTTTACTTCTATGGGAGTTGTGAAAAGAGCTGAGCCAGTGCTCTCCCGTCTATTTTTGGCACTTCCATACCAGTGAATGGAGGGTGGTCACCCTTGCATGGTTTGCCCTTGTTCACTTTGGGGATCCCGTTCTAGAGATAAGTGTAGGTGCCGAAGTGGGGCCCGCACCTATCTGAGATTGGTGGCATATCTTAGCAATATGCCACCAGGGTGTGAGCTGGGACAAGTCCTTGAAGAGCTTGTGACAGAGCCATGCGCATTGTGTCTCTACAGCAGATGATGGGTTCTCTATGGCTACCTACTACAAAGTTATCAGCATGTGGTTTAAGCATGAGCCTTCATATGGCAGTGTATTATTAAGGTCCACCCTAGAAGCTTCTGATGGGACACTGCAGTGTGTCTCAGTATGACATTGGAGACACAAGGAGGTAAAATAAGACTTCTGCCCATAAACTCCAAGGAATTAATAAAGAGCCACATTATGGTCGTATGCATGTGTCGTACATTTATATTCATATATAAATTTACTTTATGACGTCCCGCAGTAATGGGCTTTAATGGCTACTAAGTGTCTCCTCTTTAATGTGTCTCCCAATACTCTGTGGCTGAGAAGATGTCTGTCTGCAGGCTTGGGAGGGATTTTTCGTAATTTAAGGGACATCTTTCCCTCTCCGACCTTCTGTGTTTACAAGATTTCCCCCTACTGGTGTGTCCCGGTTTCAGCAGCATCACCAGTAGCATGCCAGTGACAGCAGTGTACTCTTACTAATCAATGCAGTGTTACATTTCACAGTAAACCCTTCTGACAAGGGATTTTGTTTTCATGGCAGAATTGCTTTGTCTCTTCTGTAGCTGAATCCATTCTGACTTGACTTTAGCAGGTTGAGAGTCATTTTCATGTCTCTGATCAGATCCTGGGACTTTTGAAATCAGATGCGCTCTATAGAATCTCAAGTTCAATTCATTTTCCAATTGTGACCATTATTTAGAATAGTACTTTTCAGACTGAGGCATCTTCTAATGATTGGTGAAGCACAGTTATGGAGTCGGTTTTGAGAGAAGTGATCATGTACTGCAGAAGCTTTCTCTGGCTGTACCCATCTCTGGTTTAGCGACAGGACTGACTCCTTTGTTCTTTTTGTGCTGTTGGGGTCAGAAGACAAATGGAAGATGTCCATAAGTCAACTTCTCCTCTCTATCTGCTGATGAGCTCCAAGAAATGTGTGTGCAGGAGTATCAGGAACACAACACAAAGTTTACACAGAAATCCAGAGCTGCATTAAAGGGTTTCTGTCACCAGTTTTGGGCATATAAAACAGGATGACATTTGCAATGTGCAAATGTCACCTGATGCCCAAACTGGTGATAATTTTTTTACTGGTGCCCCCGTTTTTGAAATAAATCATCTTTTGTTGTATGCAAATGAAGCTTACTAGGTGCAAGGGGCGGTTACCTCGCACCTAGTAAGCTCCGTTTGCCCACCCGCGGTCACGCCTACCTTCACTTGATTGACAGGGCCAGGCAGCTTGTTGGATCCTCTGCCGGCCCTGTGCTCCATTCAAATCCCGCGCCTGCGCCCTGCGGAATAAAAGCGGCGCAGGCGCAGTGAGCGGCGCTGGCCGCCGGGCTCCCGGCTACCTCACTGCGCCTCCTCACAAGATGGGAAACTGTCACTTTCATCTTCGTTAGCTCTGCTAAAAGCCGTGAGTAGAGGCGTTCTGATTATAGAACAATCCTTTAACTACATTAAAAACATCAAAAGAGTCTGCTGGCTCACTTCAGCAGGAATGGCGGATTTAACCTCAAAATCACTTGAATACCTTAATATGGAAAATAGTAATCTTTAAGACATACAGTTTGGGAAAAGGAGGCTCAATAAAGCCAAATACGTGTAAGAAACCTTTTTTAGGTAAGCACGGAATTATTTATTCCTTCCTGTCATCATGTAGACTTATGGGAAAAAACCATTGGGTCATAAATGTGATAAAAATGGCCTTACATTTACACTGAAGATATTTCCTGTCCAGAAAAAAAAAAGTCTTTCCACAGAAAACTGTATATAGACTCAGTATTCGACACTCGATCAAGGAAAGATATCCAAAACAAACAGAACGGAAAAGAGCGGGATAATAATTAAATGTGAATGTTATAAACAAATTCTTAAGGCCAAAAAAAGTTCCATATGGAGAGTATGTCAGATTTAAGTTTTCTTCACCAAAGACATCTAATAAAGATAGATGTAGAAGACACCTTCCAAGCTATATATGTAGCTCAAAAACACAGGCTTCTTCTACAGTTACAATGGTTGGCCTCTATAATACCCCTTACACTGAATGAAAGTTCAAATTTCTCATTGGAGAACTTTAGTAACATAATGCATTGTTTACTTAGACAATCTCTTAATCAGATTTAAAAATACTATTAATCCAAAAAGAAAAAAATATTAACACTGTTTGCGGAAACAGGATTTTGCATAAATATAGAAAAGTCCATTCGAGTCCTTACAAAGTGTCTAACTGTTCTAGGCTTCACTCTGGATATGACAAACTTTACTACAGGTGTTCCAAGAGAGAAATAATTCAACATAATTCTAAAGAAATGATGTCCCTGAAAATAATAGCCGGCCTAATAGGGAAGCTTATAACAATGCAGCCAGATTTCAAAACTGCACTTTCATTGTGTTGTCAGACCCAGGTCTGGTTAGGCAATCTTCTGAAGTAGATTTCAGAGGTACACTTAATCCCAGAAGTCAGAAATGAAACGGAAAAAATTATTATATCTTCCCATTCCAAACTCTTGTCATATCAAACAAGACAAAGTAGACATTGTAACCTTGGATGCATCCCTAAAAGGGTGAGGAGCAGTGAGAGGTAAATGGAAGATTTTGGAGAATCTCTACATCAACCTCTTCTGAGCAGCCAAGCTGAGTGCACAGAAAATAATCTCCATGTCACCTATATAGCATTTTGGTATACAGCAGATGGACAAGAGAGCGGTGGAAGCAGATATTAAACAGGATAGGGGGCACAAATTGAATGAATCTTTGCAAGGAAGCTTTAGAGATGTGGACATGGGCTCTAGATCAAAATCTAGACTTGAAGGCACAATATTTACCCTTACACTCCAACGAAGTAGCAGATGCCTTGTCCAGAGAGAAAATGTCAGTAGCACCCAAACATATCCTATTCACAAATCTGTAACCTATAACATCTAGCCTTATCACTAGAATTATTCTTCAGTTATTAATCGAAGAAATTTACATTTATCTAGCAACTAAAAAATACAGTTATTCCACAGTTATTTGTCAAAGTTTATTTCAGTTCTTCTCAGTTATTAAAACCTCATAACTCTAGTTGTTTTTTATCAATCATATCTTAGATCCGCGGTTGACGGGGAGAAGAGACAAATCATCACGTCTTGGGTAAAATTCTAAAGAAAGCGCTCCCTCTTGTTAGACTTTCCCACCAGACCTTGCTGACCAAACGTAGTCTCGTAAGATCTAGCTTCTTCTTTCAATACTTTTCCATACTTACACAGAGAATGCTATTAATCACTGATAACACCTCCCCCTTGTACAACTATCAGTGACTGACAGCTAGCTATGTATACACACTTACACAGACAATGCTATCACTGATAACACCTCCCCTGTGTACAGTGACTGACACCTCCCCTCAGTGACTGACAGCTATCTATGTATACACACTTATACAGAGAATGCTATCAATCACTGATAACACCTCCCCTGTGTACAGCTATCAGTGACTGACAGCTATCTATGTATACACACTTACACAGAGAATGCTATCAATCACTGATAACACCTCCCTTTGTACAGCTATCAGTGACTGACAGCTATCTATGTATACACACTTACACAGAGAATATTATCAATCCCTGATAATTCCTCCCCTGTGTACAGTTATCAGTGACTGACAGCTATCTATGTATACACACTTACACAGAGAATGCTATCAATCACTGATAACACCTCCCTTTGTACAGCTATCAGTGACTGACAGCTATCTAAGTGTACACACTTACACAGGAATACTATCAATCCCTGATAATTCCTCCCCTGTGTACAGCTATCAGTGACTGACAGCTATCTATATGTACACATACTTACACAGAGAGAGAGAGAATACTATCAATAACTGATAACACTTCCTGGTGTACAGCTAAAGTCTGAACAAGCAGAGATTGTAATGTATAAATTACAAGTCTTAAGCTTTTCCCACAAAACTATATATCAATCTGGTCAGCTCCTCTTGCTCTATATTTGCAGATTGCTAGCATTTTGTGGTGACAGGTTCCCTTTAACACACTTGATATGACAATATATACCCCTCAATCATGTAAACTGTAGAGTTCATACAAACTACCATTTATCTAGCCATGAAAGTGTTAACCGCTTATCAACATTAAAACCCTGAATAGTAAATGTCTCAGCATCATACACAGGGCACTGAGGTCACAGAATGCCCACCCATGCTGTTCTCCTCTGAGATTGCCTAGTAATTATTTACAGTTTGCCAATGTCTAGGCAAAGCCAATGTTCTTTTTCTGGTCTCATTTGTAACCTCGCCTTGCATAGCGTATCTCATTGGAAAATAAGATTATGCTGTGTAAGGCTCTGCCTCGTTTATAAACAATTTTTCAATGTCGAAGCTCAATTTCATGCCCCGAGCCCCTATTTTTATTTGCTGTCCATAAACAGAAAAATGTGTAGTGCGGAAGAAATATGCGCCCACATTAAAATATTTATTAACTGCAGTTTTCTAGAAACAAAAACAGCAACAAAACAGGTAATTGCCAACTATTTATGACAATAGACTGCATAATAATACTCTAGGTGTGTGTATGTACAAGCATAAAACTGTGTGATCATTTCAGTGTTCACTCCTTCAGCAAGCAATAATCAGGTTGTATGCTAGGACTGATCTCACGGACTTGGTGGTCCAGCATTCTAGGGTTGCATATACAGATCTTTATCCACAGTGACGTGTACCTGAACATACTGTGCAGTGATTTATAGAAAACTGTTGTCACTGTAGCAGGGGCTGTAGATGGACTGCAAATGTAAATTTATCTCAGTCTCTTAACAAATATTTTACCTTGAGGTATAGTAAAATAAAAAGCTGTCAGTAAAGCTGGCTATACACAGTAGATGAATGTTTGCAGGACCTTCTTATGTGTATGGTGACATCATGACTCTCTCAAGACAGAAGATGTTGGGGGAAGAACAATGTTGGGAGAAGAACATGCACAATCCTTTCATTCCCAAAGGAGATAAGCCACCATCAGGAGCATTTCAGTGGCTTATTCACCGTTCCCCATACAGAAAACATGCATGGGCGTCAGATGGAATTGCTTTTAGAAGTATGTGATGTCTAATGTGTATGACCAGCCTTAAAGTAGCCATACACATTATGTAGAAGTTGGTTGATGGCTGGACAGCCTTTGAACAAGCAATCATCTAGTGAACGATCATTTGCAAACACAAACATACACGTTTTAGTCCATTTTGGCCTTTGTTAAGACTGGCCATGCATGTTCAGTAGCACTAGTTGATGGACGAAAGATCTTTCTGAGAACATTCTTTCAAATAAAGATCTTTCATCCATAAATAATCTTTCATTAAAGAACTTATTGGACGAAAAATTTAAAACATGGCTTTTCTGCCTTCGGTCAGCTAAAACTATTTTGTATTGTTAAATTTCACCCATTGAACAATCATTCTCTAGATCAGCATCCAGCAACCCTTACAGATGAAGTCACGATGTCCATATTGGTTGTCACATAACATTCCCAGATAGATATTGCTAGTAAATAACCAAGTAGAATTTAACAGAGGACAACTATTATTTACAGATTTTTCATATTTTATTGGCAAATACTTTTTAAAGAGCAATTATTACCATATTTTTCTCCATAGCCTCCTCACCATGCACATGACCGAGTCCATATTGTGGTCCACAGAATACAGACACCTTCCGTGTGCAAACCACATTTTTCTGCCTCCTATCACTAGAATTTACTATCCTTGTGTGTGATACATACAAGAATAATACATGTTCTATAATTTGCTGAATAGATATATACTGATTAGAATAGCACACAAATAACATCCGTGCATAGTATTGTCCATTTTACCCTTACCTTGTTCATTTTCTATGATGTGTTCTGGTTTTGGTAATAGGTCTGTAATACTCGTGGACATCTGTACCTTATACTGTACCTTGACAGCATACAATTTTTTTTTCCGGATTCATAGAGAATACAGCAGGAAAAAAAAATGTGTGCACCATTAGATGTTGTATCATGGAGGCATGCTTCAAGGGGAGAATATCTATAATGTAGTGCCCTCTGGAGATATTGTACCTCTTTATATGGAGTGCTTAAAGCTCTGTAGTACGGACAAGTAAAGGGGCTCTGTACAATGCCTGTATACACTTGTGAATAGTGATTTTCTTTGGTGCTGGAGCTGCGGCACAGAAAGAAGAATTGCATCATGGGTTTGGTTGGATACAGCAACAGGAAGTGCTACATACAGGATGGAAACAAATCAGAGATGTCAGAAGTTCACCCAGGCAAATCACTGTGAATTGCTGGGAGGGATGCCAAGTCCTGGCAGGTCGATCTGTCCATTTGACTGGTATCCAAACCAATCAGGTCTTGACTCTGCGTCCAATTTAAGACTGTATGTGTCGTTGCATCTCAGCTCTATTCAGTTCAGTGGAGTTGAGGTGTAATACCAAGCACACAAGCATGTACAGCAAAAAAAAACAAACAAAAAAAACAGCCATTTTGATTTCCATTCCATGTACAACCCTGTTTAACAACGTATGTACATCTTATTGAGAACCTTTGAAAAAAGTCCTGACTACGTTTTGAAGGCATTGGGCTCCGACTGAATTTCAGTCTCTAAGTATTTTGCTATAAAATCTCAAAACCTTTTGCATGGAGAACGGATTGTACCGTCGTGAATAAAAAAGGAAACATTTTGGATGTTTTTTTCTTAATTAAAGAATAATATGCTACATTTGTCCAGAGTTCTTAGCCACTGCTTGTAATGATTAGAAGAAAGCCGCTGATTATGCTACACGCTGGGTAAAGGAAGTAGTAGATTTTTCGTCTGATTCTCTTAAGTTATTCAGTTAATGCAGTTGCTGGCAGGGAAGGACCAGACTGCATGCATAGCAATGCCTGCTTCCACAGCCCCCAAATGCTTTCATTGGTGTCATGTTTTCATATCACCTTTGACAGTTTATTGCTCAGTTACTAAACGTATGTGAAATATAGTCAAACACGTCTGTGAGCTGGGTGTAATCTTATTTCTATGCTCTCTTTTTTTATAGTCCCACTTTATTTAGTTTAAAGTTGATCTTTTTATTTGATATCGCCCCGGGGTTTAGATGTCACACGGAGAGCCATGACATGAGCATATTGGGAACGTTATTTATTAGCATTTTAGAATTTATTTAGCTACAACACTGGCGTTGTTCACAAGGCTGCTTATAATTTACATAGTAAAGGCAATAAATTGCCAGGATGGATGAATAACTCTAGTCAGGTGGGCATACTGGATGAATAAAAGAATGCTTGCAGTGGAGGAATGGTTTACAGCTCTTGTAAATGGAACACACTTGGTGCCATTGAGGGTAAATGCATCCCTCATGATAGAACAGAACAGCATCTGAGTGTACTTTTAACTATAGTAGCAGAAACATTATTTACAGCGGTCAAGCCTTGGACAGCTCAGTTAATGAAATGTCGTGTGCTTTTTCATTCTCTTCAGCACCCAGTGGGGCTGTTGTATAAGCATTCATTTCTGCAGTGAAATCCATAGGAGAGGATGTAGCAACCAGGGAAAGTCTAGTGTTACAAGTGTGAATATTTTTCTATACTTCCTTGCGGATCTTGTAGGATTTTTAATTGATCTTTGTTAAGTTGTCCTATTTTGCTGCTCATCACTATCTAGTCACCCATCCCATGGAATGCGATCACCGAGTCATTGAGAGTAAGTAAAGACTTTTTAAATGTTTTTTTTTTTTAAACTTAGGTTGAGAGGAGAGTCCTGTTAAAAGGTCCCGTGGATTGATTAGGGCTAGTACATGGACTTAGTAGGAGTTCAAACATGAAAGTCCTACTTGCCCACCTTCATGGAGTAGCCATTGTCCTAGCTACAAACAATTTCAGGCTACAGGCATATCGAAGGCACCAGAGATTCCAGTGCCTTAGATTTGTCTACATGGACTTACTCACTTTGCATCTCTTAGTTTCTTAGCTCTGTCTTCTTCCAATTTAACGTGTGCTTCCTTCTGAGCATGAATAGCTTGACATACTCTGCTCTTTTTTGGCCCTAAAACACCGCCATGCCTTATCACATGACCTAATAATGCTTCTAAACATGCCCCTGTACACTGAAGGCACATTTACATGTGCTCTCTGAGCAGGCAATAACGAAAAGGAACCATTCCTTCCCGATAAGTGTCTGCTCATCAGTGAAGGAGGCTGCATTTACATGCAGCAATCCTCTCCATTATATGGGGATCAGCGATGGCTACCGCCATTGTTGATCCTCATGCAGATTCTTATTTCTGGGCAACAGATCACTGTTCACACAGCACAATCTGCCCAGAAACAAATTCTTAATGCACTGCATGAAAGGCTTAACTCATTCTTGGTGCATACTTTGCGACATTTGTTCAAATTTCCAGAAGTGGAATGAAAAGTAGGTCAGGATTTTGGATTAGAACACCAAAATCGCAAAAAGTTGCATCTCCATGCCAGGCAACTTCCTGGTGTACTTTTATAGACATAGGAGTACACCACATTGCATCTAAGCCAAATATATTACCGTGCACCATTTCATAAATTTGGTGCAAACAAAGACACACCTTTAAAACCAACAGAACAAACCAAGACCAAACCATAGCAAATGTTGTTATAAAACTTGGTCTCCTAGTGAAAGGACTTGTAGATATCCCTTCTTCTTCTGCCTCCACGTTAGCCCACTTCTGCAAATAATCACTATGAGAAAATTCTCTTCCCTTTCCCTGTGCAGAAACATATCTATACCTGTAGCTACAGATCTGCTAATCCCTATGTTCTCGTTTTCTTGAAGCTGTGATGGAGCCCAAAGTGTGTGCCTATGCAAGATACCAGAACTAGGAAAGAATACTGTATAGGCAGGTACTAACAGCTGCACAGAGAAGTAGTTAGCACCTAGTCATGCTGGACAACATATTATATTTCAGTCTCTATATATGTAGTGTTGTATCATATGTTTGTCCACATCAAACCTCATACAGTACATTAGAGAAACATTGACTTATAAGTATTTTTTATGTCCAGATCACTTGAAGTGTGCTGTAATGAATCTGCACTGTAGACTTGTAATATACAGGCATAGGCATTTTGCATGCTACTGTGTATTACCTTGGTTAGGCACTGTATTTTACCCTAAAAGCAATGCTTTTAAGATTGAAAATTTCTCAACCAAAATTGGTGGCAAAACTCAACCAAAATCCACTATGAAGTAAAACTGGTGGCACAACTCAAACAAAATTCACCATGGTGTAAAATTGGTGGAACAACTCAACCACAATCCACCATGGTGTAAAATTGGTGGCACAACTCAACCAAAATTCACCATGAAGTAAAATTAGTGGCACAACTCAACCAAAATCCACCATGAAGTAAAATTGGTGGCGCAACCCAACTAAAATCACATAATGTAAAAACCTTGGGCATGGATCTCAAATACAGTTGTGTGCACGTAGCTATAGTTCAGAACCTTCCACCCACTTATTCATACCTTCACCCTACAAGTATCTATAAATACTAGCCCTGTTTTTCTTTCAAATGTTCACTATATGAGCAGCAGTTGAACATTATAATCTTACACAATGCAAGAAAAATCTAGAAGTCTCTACCTCACAAATCAAAGCAGTAAATTGATCCTTGTGTCTAAAAAAGCATTTTATACCCTATGTTGATACATCACCCATAGAATGTTAGAGCACAATAGCAAGAAGCATATATTTATTTTTTTCTAAATGTTTGATTGACAGGGACAGGCAAGGTAGATCCAACCATTTGTTATATTTCCATATTTTTTGTTTTCTTTTTCATTTTTGTCTGTGTGAAGAAATGCTTGTAATGTTTTACCTAGCTGTGTATTAAACATGTGTTGCATCAGGTATTCTAAAGTACACAATCTGTACAGTAAAAAATAACATAGTGCACACTCTTTTAGTATACGCTGAGTGCTTGGAGCACTAAGGGTACATTAGGGGTACTGAAAACTAAGAATTTAAAGGGTTCTCTTGTCCAATAATGATTTTTTTTCTCTATCCAGAGTACTTCACATATTGCATATTATTGTCACTTATATTGCTTTTTCCTATCGGCACTCTCCTTCCCCTCTTCTCAGCATCGCTACAAGAATGTTTACATGGTTTACGTCCTATTTCTATCAAATTCCCAGCATGCTTTGCTCTGTAATATTTATAAAAGAGTTGTTCTGCTCTGTCAGCCTGTTCCCTCTTAAGTACTCATGTCCCCACTTTCCCTCTGCATGCTACTTAATGGAGTAAGCCCAGAGAAACATTGCAGAGCAAAGTATGCTGGGTATGGTTAGGAAAGCCAGTATAAAGTTGATATGAATATGGTACGTAAATATGAATTTTGGTATGTAAATATCTTGCCAGGATGCAAAATCAGGTATATGGGGCAAAAGGATGCATTGTTTGGGGTACTCTGAGCAAATAAAAATCACATTATGGGACCGGAGAACCACTATAGAGAAGTTTTTGACTAAACTAAAAAGAATACTTAGAAATCTCACAGCTTTTCTCCTTTGAATTTACTAGTTAGACATTTCTGAATTATTATCTTCTTCTGTACGTGGAACAGATGCTGCTTGACAACAATTAATGATATCTATTATAGCGCCTTGAGAGGTTGTCACCCAGCTTTCCACAAAACTATTATGCAGGATAAAACTTCTCATTTCTTCCCTATTACTTTGCCTATGAGTCTGTCTTCACAGATGCCCTGTTAATGAATTTAAATGGTAAGATGATTTTGGTTAAAAGAATTTTCTTATCATGACAACCCCATCTAGGAATGATGCTGAGAGTCCACCTTTCAAAACCTCCAGCAATCAGAAGCTATCTTTGGTGGTTGTGGTCAGTATTGCATTTTCCCTTCAGTGGGCACTACAGAGGAAGTGTATTATTACATGGAGGGCTCTGAAATGATGGCAATGTAATACATGGTGAGAACGGATGAGGAGGCACTGAAAATTATCAGCTCGGGGGCCCCAATCAAGGGAAAACAACGCTAATGTCTGTTTTCCTTAAATGGTTACCCAACTTTTTTTTTAAGTGATGGCCTAACGTCAGGATAGGCCATCGCTAGCTGATCGGCAGGAATTTGGGGTGCTGAACCCACTCCGATCAGCTAACTTTAGCCTGTTCACCAATAGCTCCGGCACTGGAAGCAGCTCTGTCTACTTTGTAGTGGACTGCACTCATCACTGAATTGCTGCTCCCATTGATTTCAGTAGGATCAGGGTTGCAGTGATGACCTCGGTCCACTACAAAGTTAACAGTGCCGTTTGCTTCTGGTGCCAGAACTTTTGTCAAACAGCTGATGGGTAGGGGTGCAGGGAGTCGGAAACCCCGCCAATCAGCTAGTGATGGGCTATCCTGAGGATAGGACACTATTTAATAAAAGGTAGACAACCCCTTTAATATATCCGTAATATCGTTTTGCAATGAATGATCAAAGGTCCACCCATTCGTGCTTGCAACTAAAGGCAGCCCTCTACAGTAGTTTTCTTAAATTTCACATGTTCTTTTTATTTTTAATAGAAACACTTTGCTTTTCAATGTTTTACTTATTCTTGAAAATAGAAAGTGAAATATTAGGTTGGTCTAGATTTCTTATAATGAATATAATTACATGAATACAGAAACCACCCCTGCTTTGGTCCATTATCTGCAGCTCCAAGTAGCAATGTTACGGAAAGAACATGAGATGTATGCAGAAATATATCTTATTCAGTGGACTACAATAGTGTCACCATGAGCCCTATGTTCCTTTCTTCTCTATTACTTTCTCCTTCCCGATAAACTGACTATTTTCATAGCGTAATAACACTGAATATATCTATTCAAGGCTCAGGAAAAAGATATTTCAAACATTCAATTCAGAATACATTTTCGGCATCTTATCTACAGCCAAAACACTCAATTATACATTTTCCTGTAATCTATCATATTTGGATATCTCTTAGCAGAGATTTATTTTTAAATTCAGTCTAATTGACTGAATTTCAATGATTTTTTTTTTGTGGTGCATGCTAGCATATTTAATAAGCTGTGTCTTATGTTAGAATGTGTCTAGAATCTCGTCATGCTGTATGCTAATACTCTTTGCAAATGAATACATTAAACATATATTTTCTCTTATGGTAGATATATGATGCCGACTCCAGATTCTTATGTCTGTTAAAGGGGTGCAGCTTGAAGAATCTGGGGCTTAATGCAAAATTGCATTGCAACAGTGCCCCTCATTTGTGGCTGAATGACTTTTGGGCTTCTTACAGTGCCACGATAATAGAATATTATTATTACACTCTCTGTAGCTACAAACAGGTTAAGATGTAGCAGGGTTAACACACAAACTCTTAACTCAAATTTCTTAACTCATCGCGTTATCTTGAAACAAAAGCCATTGAAAAGCAATTGAAGGTGTTTGCTTAACGTATTTAGTTTGGATAACACATCTCAGAAAGCATGTGTGTTAACTCTACATCCGTACCAGTGATGGGAAGGGTATTTGAAACTGACCTCTTAAAGACAACAGTGGATTTCTTTCTTGGAGTCTGCAATAATGTAATTATGTTGCATGATGGGATATTTTCAACTCATTAACATCATATTCATCTCACTGATTGTAATGGAGAATCCAAACAGTATGCAGCTAATCCTGAATATAGAAATACTGTTATAAGAAATGTGTAGTCTTTCTACCATATTGAAAGAGTGGTCCCACCTGGCTCCCCTCTTGTTTGTCCTGGCTTCTGGGCTCTTTGCACAACACTATGGGTCCATGTCTGTCAACATTCGCACATATGGGGATCACGTGTGCTGCTGCAGCCAATGACTGGCCTCAGTGGTGATGGGTTCCCAGGTGGTTTCTCTTGGGGACACATTACCACTGAGGCCAGTCACTGGCTGCAGCAGTGCACATGACCTTGTCTATGACTGACAGCATCTGGAAGTGCAGTGCAGAGAGCCCAGAAGGCAGGGAGCCAGAAGCGAGTGGCAGGGAGAAAGTATGTTTTGTTTCACCGGTCACAGGTGGACCCAGGTGGAAACTCAGACAGCCCCTTTAAGGTTTTATTTTTATTTGTGCTTAAACTTACAAATATTGCCAGTCTGCACTATATTGATGAAAGTATTTTATTAGACACATTAATCAAACCAATTTGAAAACTTTAAAAACGACATAGCAGGAAAAATGGCGGCATCACTGGAGGGGATCACATGGGCAGTAACATGTATCCAATTAGCATGAAAATACCATAAAAAGTGCAAGTGCAAATAGTAGCCATAATGAGTGTTAGGAAGATGAATTACCCATAATGTGTCTCTATCCAGGATGGCGGACGGTGACACATTATGTGTAGTTCATCTTCCCACTTCTCATTATGGCTACTATTTTGCACTTCCCTTTTTTTATGGTATTTTCATGCTAATTGGATATATGTTACTGCCTGTGTGATCCCCTCCAGTGATGCTGCCATTTTTCTTGCTTTGTTGTTTTTAAACTTTTCAAATTGTCTTGGTTAATGTGTCTAATAAAATAATAAAATACTTTCATGATCATAATGCGGACTGGCAATTTTTGTAGGTTTAATTATATGATCTTATGCCAAAGGCATTTTTAGGTCATTTATATGGTCATGTATTTCCTATATCAGTCAAATTATTAACACTGTTTTACGTGGGTTACATTTGATGTACTTGATATCTAACATATATAATTGGTGGCAGTTACTTTGCTTGGTTCTACTTTTATTTGTGCTTTTGTGCTATATTTTGTGCTATACTACATAGAAAATGTATTCAATATTCACATATATATATATATATATATATATATATATATAGGCAGTATAATGCTTTATTGTCACGCGAGGTCGGCGTCGCGCTCCCTCTGCACGACATCGCCGGACCTCTCCGCCCCCCTAGAGACGAGCAATAGGGAATTGAAGTGCTGGTCTTGTCAGCCAGCACTTCATGAGTTAATTCTCTGTTTGGGTTTAGCCATGTGGTGCTGATCACACCACATGGCTACTTTACATATTGTTTGGACAGCTTGCTCCGCCTCAGGTCATGTGATGCTGGCCACATCACATGATCCTGGGCGGGCTATTTAAAGATGGCAACTGCCTCACTCAGATGCCTGTGATTAGCGTTACTACTTTGATCAGTGCTTGTGCGACCTAGTGTTTGATTGCTGTTTGACCCTGACCTTGGACTTGGACTTCGACCTCTCTTTGCTTCACCCCCGGTATTTACGTTATCTCCTGTGCATGACCCGGCTTGCTGACTATTCTGATATTGTGTTTGTTTCGTCTGTGTTTGTCTCTCCAATTGTTCCCTGTTCCTCCCTGTGCAC
Organism: Rhinella marina; assembly: GCA_900303285.1. Lineage (NCBI taxonomy): Eukaryota > Metazoa > Chordata > Amphibia > Anura > Bufonidae > Rhinella > Rhinella marina. The sequence continues at coordinate 429,793 of ONZH01005808.1, read as the reverse complement.
TTATACAGAGCAGGGACCGTCACCGTGGTTGTCCGCGGCCGCCTAGGGCCGACTGAGGCAAGCAGGCAGGGAGAGAACGGGGGGGTTTTCAGTACAGGGCGCACCTTCCCTTGTCTCCCCCGTGACAGAATCACAGGCCATACTAAATGGAGCCGTTGCGAATTCTCACGGATCATATAAGTGACATGGCTCAGATGATCCAGGATCTGGCCGAGAGAATCCAACACCAGGAGCAGCTGCAAACTGTACCCGCAGCCGCTCCCTCCATTATTGAACCCTATATAAGGTTGCCCGATCGGTTTGTGGGTAACCGAAAGACTTTCCGTTCTTTCCAGGAAAGTTGCAAATTATATTTTCGTTTACGCCCACACTCCTCGGGTTCTGAGCAGCAGCGGGTAGGAATAATTATTTCCTTGCTGCAAGGGGATCCGCAGGAGTGGGCTTTCTCATTGCCATCTGACTCCCCATGTCTGTTGTCTGTGGAGGCCTTTTTCCAGGCCTTAGGTCTTTTGTATGAAGAACCAGACTGGGCCACTGTAGCAGAAACTCAGCTCAGGAACATTCAGCAAGGAAACCGCCCAGTAGAAGATTACTGTGCAGAGTTCAGGAAGTGGTGTGTCTCCTCTGGGTGGAATGACCCAGCTTTGAGAAGCCAGTTTAGGGTGGGGCTGTCAGACCAACTCAAGGATCTTCTGGTTTGTTATCCTACTCCTGACTCCCTAGAGACGACCATGACTTTAGTTATTAAGCTGGATCGACGGGTGAGAGAAAGACAGAGGGAACGATCAAATACTCCTCAAGCTGTCGTCCTGCCTGAGTTTCCTCCTCTGAGTCCACCTCCTGCCAAGGTCCCGGAGTCCATGCAGTTAGGAGGTACCCTGAGAAACCAAAGACGTTTAAAGGGAGCCTGCTTCTACTGCGGTGAGGTGAACCACTGGCTCCAGCAGTGTCCAAAACTTCCGCCCTCTAGGAGATCACCGGTGGGAGGTAAGGTAACCCCAGCAGTGGTAAGGAGAAAGATTTTAGTACCCATCTCCATTGCATATGATCAATTCAGAGGTTCTGGAAAGGCTTTTGTTGACTCTGGTTCTGCTGCTAATTTTATTAATTTTGATTTTGTACAGTCTGTGGGTTTACCGATGGTCCCTTTAAGGGAGGGTATTCAAATTATCGCCCTCGACTCCACTCCCCTAAATAATGGGAGGATCGAGTTCTGTACTCCTAGTGTGACCCTGACGGTTGGGATTTCGCATTCCGAAAAATGTGTTTTTTGGGTTTTAAAAAATTTACCTGCTGACCTAGTTCTTGGTTTACCTTGGTTGCAGGACCACAATCCTGTAATCAATTGGTCAACAGGTGAATTAGAAAAATGGGGGCTGAATTGTGACAAGTGTTGCAAATCTGTATTGCAGTTGGGAGGTACTACTGAGTCTCCTTTCTTACCTGAGTACATCAAGGATTTTTCGGACGTTTTTTCCATGTCCGAGGCTGAGTTCCTCCCTCCTCACCGGCAATATGATTGTGCCATCGATATTATTGAGGGGTCCAGATATCCCAAGGGCCGTATCTATAATCTCTCTACTCCAGAGCGTCAGTCTATGAGGGATTATCTCAAGGAGAGTCTGGCCAAGGGTCACATCCGGCCTTCTGTTTCTCCCATGGGGGCAGGATTTTTCTTTGTCGGGAAAAAGGATGGAGGGTTGAGGCCCTGTATTGATTACAGGGAACTCAATAAAATTACTGTTAAAAACAGGTACCCGCTGCCCCTTATTCCTGATTTGTTGAATCAGGTTCAGGGTGCTTGTTGGTTTACTAAGCTAGATCTGAAGGGGGCGTACAACCTGATCAGAATCCGTGAGGGTGATGAATGGAAAACTGCCTTTAATACCCCGGAGGGTCATTATGAGTACCTAGTAATGCCCTTCGGGTTAAGTAATGCTCCTGCGGTGTTCCAAAATTTTGTCAATGACATTTTTAGACCATTTATTGGAAAATTTGTAATTGTCTATATTGATGACATCTTGATTTTTTCTACAGACTGGGAGAGTCACGTATCCCACACCAGGCAAGTGCTGGAGGTGTTGCGTGAGAACAAGTTGTTTGTCAAAGGGGAGAAGTGTATCTTTGGTGTTCAGGAAGTGACCTTTTGGGATACATTCTCACCCCTTTTTCCTTCAAAATGGACCCGGGTAAGGTACAGGCCATTGTAGAGTGGGTGCGACCTTCCTCTCTGAAGGCGCTCCAGCGATTTCTGGGTTTTACTAATTTCTATCGGAAATTTATCAAAAATTTTTCTGTTATAGCCAAACCCATTACGGATTTGACCCGCAAGGGAGCTGATTTAGTCAACTGGTCCCCTGCAGCTATTGAAGCGTTTGAAAAGCTAAAGCGGTTTTTTGTTGATGCTCCTGTGCTGATCCAGCCTGATCAAAATAAGCCGTTTGTAGTTGAGGTGGATGCATCTGAAGATGGTGTGGGGGCAGTGCTGTCCCAGGGGTCTTCCACCTTAACTAATCTCAAGCCATGCGCCTTCTTCTCCCGCAAGTTCTCTCCTGCCGAGAGAAACTATGACATTGGTAATAGGGAGTTACTAGCAATCAAGTGGGCATTTGAGGAATGGCGTCATTTTTTAGAAGGGGCATTACACCGCATTACGGTCCTCACGGATCATAAGAATTTGATGTTTCTGGAATCTGCTAAGCGATTGAATCCCAGACAGGCGAGGTGGGCTTTGTTCTTTACTCGTTTTGACTTTTGTGTTACCTTCAGACCCGGAAGCAAGAACATTAAGGCCGATGCCTTATCCCGAAGTTTCCAGGCGTATCAGCCTCCTGATGTCCCTCCTGAGCCCATCCTGCCAGCTGACATCATCGTAGCCGCTACCTCATCTGATCTCGCTTCTGAAATCGTGGCAGGACAACATCTTGCTCCCACTGGTACTCCCAATGACAAGTTATTTGTGCCAGCTCATTTGCGGTTGCGACTGCTGGGTGAGTGCCATAGCTCTGTTTTATGTGGACATCCTGGTATCAATGCCACCAAGGAGTTGGTCTCTAGGCAGTATTGGTGGTCGTCAATCTCCAGAGATGTTCAGGCTTTTGTAACTGCGTGCAATACTTGTGCCAGGTCCAAGAATCCCAAGACTCGGCCTATGGGTGAGTTGCGTCCATTACCCATACCTGATAGACCTTGGTCACATCTGTCCATGGACTTCATCACGGATTTGCCATGCTCTGAGGGTAAAACCGTGATTCTTGTAGTGGTGGACAGATTCAGCAAGATGTGTCACTTTATTTCTTTGTGTAAATTACCCTCTGCAAAGGTTTTGGCTTCCGTATTTATGGACCACATAGTTAAACTACACGGTGTTCCTGAGAATATTGTTTCTGACAGGGGGGTGCAGTTTGTGTCTAAATTCTGGAGGGCCTTCTGTAAGAAGATCGATATTTCCTTATCCTTTTCGTCAGCCTTTCATCCAGAGACCAATGGTCAGACTGAACGTCTTAATCAGTCCGTTGAGCAATATCTCAGATGTTATGTTGCTGATAACCAGCATGTGTGGGCCAGATTCCTGTCTCTGGCCGAGTTCGCGATTAATAACCGTGTGAATTCGTCTTCTGGGGTATCGCCGTTTTTCTGCAACATGGGGTTTCATCCGCGCTTTGGCTCTTTTTCTCCAGCTGTTTCGGCGGTCCCAGAGGCCAATGCTCTCTCTCAGGAACTGTGCACAGTTTGGGCACAGGTTCAGTCGAACCTGGAAAGAGCCCAAAGGATTCAAAAAACTAAGGCCGATAAGAAACGTTCTAAGGGTGTGAATTTCAAGGTGGGGGACATGGTATGGTTGTCAACTAAAAATCTACGTATGAAAGTACCATCCTATAAGTTTGCACCTCGCTTCATTGGTCCATACAGGATCACCAAGGTGATCAATCCGGTGTCGTTTGAATTGTGTTTACCCGACTCCCTTCGTGTTCACAATGTTTTCATATGTCTTTGCTTAAGCGTTATGTTGCTCCCGCTGGTCCAGAGGAACTGCCCCCGCCTCCGGTCGAGGTGGAGGGACAAGTGGAGCACGAGATTCATAGAATCATTGATGTTAGGAAGGTCCGGAATTCCTTCCAGTACCTTGTACACTGGAGGGGATTTGGGCCTGAGGACAGATCTTGGGTACCGCTGAGCAGGATGCATGCAGACGCACTTGTTAAGAGTTTTCATCGACAGCATCCCGATAAGCCTGCTCCCGCTGGTAAGGGTCCGGTGGCCCCTCGTGAAGGGGGGGGTACTGTCACGCGAGGTCGGCGTCGCGCTCCCTCTGCACGACATCGCCGGACCTCTCCGCCCCCCTAGAGACGAGCAATAGGGAATTGAAGTGCTGGTCTTGTCAGCCAGCACTTCATGAGTTAATTCTCTGTTTGGGTTTAGCCATGTGGTGCTGATCACACCACATGGCTACTTTACATATTGTTTGGACAGCTTGCTCCGCCTCAGGTCATGTGATGCTGGCCACATCACATGATCCTGGGCGGGCTATTTAAAGATGGCAACTGCCTCACTCAGATGCCTGTGATTAGCGTTACTACTTTGATCAGTGCTTGTGCGACCTAGTGTTTGATTGCTGTTTGACCCTGACCTTGGACTTGGACTTCGACCTCTCTTTGCTTCACCCCCGGTATTTACGTTATCTCCTGTGCATGACCCGGCTTGCTGACTATTCTGATATTGTGTTTGTTTCGTCTGTGTTTGTCTCTCCAATTGTTCCCTGTTCCTCCCTGTGCACTTATACAGAGCAGGGACCGTCACCGTGGTTGTCCGCGGCCGCCTAGGGCCGACTGAGGCAAGCAGGCAGGGAGAGAACGGGGGGGTTTTCAGTACAGGGCGCACCTTCCCTTGTCTCCCCCGTGACATTTATGTAGTTGAAAGAGCATCCGATTTTTTGGCATTTTATGGTTTCTGAAATCCATGATTTTTAAAGTAATTAAAAAAATAATGAATGGCAACAGTGGATGGTGATGGGCTAGTAGAAGATGGTGTAAGCCACAATATATACTGTAAATATAATTGGGATGTGCTGACTGAAATTCCCCCCCAATATAATATAATACACTGTAAATGTTGTTTGAAATTGGATTGGCCTACAAAGGCCCCGTTCACCTTTGTGGGTGCCCTTTTTACTGCTTTCTACAAAACTGAGACAAAATACAGCTTAGTGAATGGTGACCTGTATGGAACTCTTTGAAATGAATGAGTGACCAGTGGCAAGATGACTTCAAGAACATAGACAACAACAACTATCTAATAGTGTTGTTCCCTAATCACAACTCCTTGCTCACACCCATTATCTCAACCTGCTGTAGTCAGGATTTTATAAAAAGTTCAGTAAACTTGACAATCCCTGTAATTAAATCAGCAAGAATTCATTTTTGTATTGGCGAGGTTGTTTTCCCAATCATCTTGCTTTGGAGCTTGTTTATTTGATGTCAGATCTCAGGTGCCAAGTGTGATTTTAGTGTTGTACCCTGCCGGCATGCAACTGGTCTGTGGCGAGATATTTCACCAACAGCTCTGTCTGTTATGCAAGGCATGAGCCAGTGATGTGAAAAACCCAGCCAAGTGTACTTTTTTATAGACCTTCTGGTGTTGCTAATTAATGGGTAAAGCAATGATAGTGAAGACTAGAGCATACAGACAAGCAATTCATCTACCTTGAAAATTTCATCTGAAATTCTGGTCTTCATTTTAGTGCAGAGACTTATTTCCTTAAAACATCGGCAGGCTGTTTTATTGACTCTGGGATAATGCCATATTTTTTTCTGTCACTGCCTTTCAATTATAACCTTGATTCTTCCTTTGAAATATTATTTGACACTTTAATGTGTGTGTTTTTTTTTGCCAGTTAAGGTTTATTGTGGATATTTACCTTTTAACTGAAATTTGCATACAATATTCTAGAATATGCTAATGCAATTATTATTTGTGTTTATGGAGGAGACATTTGGGTAAGGTCTCTGTGTAATGATGATACAAAACTATTTAATGAATGTGTCTTGTATTAAATTAATGATCCAATTAAATAAAATTACACCATTCATCGTTCACACAAATCAGGATAGGAGGAAATAGAAAAAGACAACATAGGGTTTCTATCTCTTGTTTGACTTATTTGGAGGATATCTTGTCAGTCAGGCTAACCAGTCAGGATAGTGAGTGTGGTATCACGTTGTTAGACACCATGTTCTACTTCTGCTCCTCAGTCTCCACTTAGAACTTACTGTTATTAACTTGAGATGAACAAATTGATTATGTTAATGAATTTCCCAAAAACTTCCCAAAAAAGTTTCCAACTATTCAGAATTTTTTTAGGATTTGTCTCACACAAACTGCACAAATTGGTGGCTGTATTTTACAGTTCAGAAGACATCTTCCACCAAAAAGGGATAATTTCTGGACTGTTTTTAATGAAAGTGACAGTGCAGAATGTTATTAAACAGGCCGTTTGTGTCTTCTGGCTACCATACATTAACCCATAGCCATATACACTACTCACAAAAAGTTAGCGATATTTGGCTTGTGGGTGAAATTTCAAGATGAACCAAAAATGCACTCTACCCTTTACAGGTGAACGTATTGTGTCCTTCTCTAAAGTTTTGAATGCACATGTCCAACTTTTCAATGTTTCAGTACTTTTTCAACAACCTGATGTTCTCTAACAAGGAGCTTAACGGCAAAATTGGTCTATGAATCACCCAATAACTTGCGTGAATTTAGAATTGGTATTTAAACAGTCTTCCTCATCATGCTGTTCACATTTTGACATCATGAGACCAAGATGAAGCCTAACAATTGGTCAACTGTACTTTGCCATTGTGAGGCTTCAAGCAGGATGTTCTCATTTTAAACCGTTTACATCACCGTGGTCTACATGCTAGATGACCTGCAAGGGTACTTGACCACACCACAATGCATCGTCTTGCATGGGCCAGGGAGCATCTTTGCTGGTCGAGGGACCAGTGAGCCTTAGTGCTGTTCACTGATGAAAGTCAATTCACACTGAGCAGAAATGATGGCTGCCAACGATGTTGGAGACGTCAAAAAAAGAGTGCTATGCATCAGCCACTGTTGTCACCAAACAAGACTTTGGTGGTGGTGTTATAGTGTGGGCAGATGTGTCTAGTCAATACACGACTGCCCTACACTTTGAAAATGGTACAATGACAAGCCCATACTACTTGAATAACATAATTAATCCAGTCATTGTGCCTCTGCATGAACAACACAGGCCTGATTTCATCTTCATGGACTACAATGCGCCAGCTCATTGAGGTCGCATCATTTGGGAATGGCTGCTGGAGACAGGGGTACCTCAAGTGGAGTGGCCTGCACTTTCTCCAGACCTTAATCCCATTGAAAACCGGATCGGATCAGCTGAGTCATTGTGTAGAGGCTTGTAATTCTGTACCCCAGAACCTCAATGACCTAAGGGCCACCCTTCAAGAAGAGTGGGATGCCATGCCTCAGTAGACAATAAGTCGACTTGTGAACAGCATGAGACATCATTGTCAAGCTGTAATTGATGCTCAAGGCCACATGACAAGTTATTAAGACTTTGACATTTTTGAGGGGATATACCCCTGTTGTTGGCTAATAAATTGTTTGAGATGAGGAAATCACTATTGCATGCTTCTCCTTTCATTATATATATATATATATATATATCACTGTAGTGTAAACTTTTTACATTTTCCATAAATTTCACCCGAAAGTCAAATATCCCTAACTTTTTGTGAGTGGTGTATGTTGCTGTCACTTTGACATTACTAATTCTTTCTTGACGTTAAAGAGCTTCAAAGGAGTTGGATACAATTCTAGTAGACCTCAGAATGTCATATACAGCTTCTCAGGACAATTAGAGCACTTTCGATTCTGACAAATTTATTCTATTACTTACAATACATGGCATTTTGGACACTAGCTATATTATGGCTCCATAAAACACGAGCACCTGTTAGTGAGTTACTTTCTCCTTGGGCACATAGTGATCCAGCCTAGTCACCTGTGCTTTTGATTTTATACCATTTTGCTGTCACCTGTTTTTGGGTATCTAGCATTGATTCCCTTAGGCTAGATTCACACTGAATTTTTTGGACAAGGATTTGAAGCAGATCTGCTGGGAGGATTTTCAGCCAAAGACAGAAGTGAAGTCGAAGGGAATCGGAAATATAAAAGAAGGATTTATAGTTCTCTTTCCTGGCAGGTCCACTTCTGGCTTTGGCTAAAAATCCTCCCTGCAGATCTGCTTCAAATCCTCGTCCAAAAAAACTCTGTGTGAATCTAGCCTTATCATGGTCTGCAAATGCTCAGAATGCTGAGAAGCATCTGGAGCCATAGTCAATAGCCTTGTAAAATATGAGACTTAAAATTCCAGAAAAGTTTGGCTTAATTTAAAAGTCTAGTAGATAGGTCGGCGCATAAAATAGTGAATCTTAGAAGTTGGTTTATTAAATTAGGTAACAATAGAACTTTCATTTCTGATGGTGAAGAGGGATGAATAATGAAACGGTTTCTAGATTATGCAAATTTTTCTGTCTAGTCATATATTTACATCTTGGCCTGAGCTGTAAAGTATCTGTTTCATCAGTTTACTGATTTATACTTAATGGTCAGCTTTAAAACCCTGACTTCTTAACGCTTTTACTCTTTCAAGTAATGCTAAATGCAATTAGTTCTAATAACATAGTCGAGTGCAATTACTGGAGTCTTGTGTTAATGGTTTTTTGTTGCAGCTTTTCATGTGGAAAGCTTTATAAATTCTTTGTACTTTTATTATTTATGATATTTTATTACCAAATTAAAATTGCAGTTACTATGCCTGCTGCCACACTCCAAGTCACAGAAGGCAGCAGAATGAAAACCGGCCTATGGAGCCAAATAAAAATATTGATTGAAATAAGTATTTCAGAATCATTTGTAAATTAATAATTATGTTTCGTACCCTGCTTTGTGAATCCACTTAAGTCCCAGTGATTAAGTTTATAACAGAGCTGCAGTATCTGCCGAATGACTCCATTCTCAATTATGTACTTTGTGCAAAGACTACGTAAAGAATGTTTTATCATTCAAGCTCTTACTATTAAAAATAATCATGCTGCTATTGTTTCAGATGTACAGGGTGTCCCACGAAAAAGTAACCCGCTTCCAGCGATAGTATGACAAGTTGAACAAGCAAGTGGATTTTATTTTTAATTACCCACAAGTCACAAAAGATGCTGAAAGTGGTTTTCATTGACGTGTATGCATCTTTGGGTGCATTGGATCATGCTGGCTGATGCTGCTTGCAGCTCTTCAGAAGAAAAAATGTCCTGCTTTTTCCTACAAGAGGGGCTACAAACCACACCTCATGGAGCTCCCTATTACGGGTTTATGAACTGTTTACAGAGGAGCAAACTGTGAGCAAGGAGATATGGCCACCATGTGCACCAGAATTGTCCACATGCGATTTTTATCTGTGGGGAAATCAGATAGTGGATGTTAACAATCCATATACCCTGTATGAACTCAATGAAAACCTCACAAACACTATCTGCAGCATTACAAGCAGTATCAGCCAACATAATCCAACATGCCTAAAGATGCATAGACATGAACCGAGACCACTTTCAGCCTCTATTGTGACTTGTGGGTAACTTAAATAAAACAATCCACTTGCTTGTTCATCTTATCATACTATCGCTGGAGACGGGCTACTTTAATGTGGGCCACTCTGTAGTAGCTTAAAAATAAAATCTGATCATGAGAAACATAAGGTGGATTTTTTTACATGCTTATGTATCATACAGGTCATGCCTTAAAAATTGAATTGCATGCTAATAGATAGAGCTTCAAAATCTCATTCATATGAATTAAAGCGGTTGTCCAGCCCTTTTTAAGTAATGAACTGTCAAAAGTCGACCATCATTAGCTCATAGGCTAAGGTTTGACACCCCACACCCCTGTCGATCAGCCATATTGGACGAGCTGCAGAGCACTGTAAACTCTCCCATTGATTCTAATGGAAGCAGCACTGCAGTGATGACTCCAGCCCACTACAGTGTTAGCGGTGCAATAAAGTTCTGGCGCCAACTTCCAGTCATGGAGCTGTTCAGCAGGGGTGCAGATGCTAGATTTTTTAAAAATAGTATTGCTGAATAATAATAAAATCTTTAAAGGGTTGCCAGAGAGCAGAAGACTGTATGAAATAAAAGCCATTGCTGTGTTCGCTGCTAGTCCAATCCACACTGGGCATGCAGCGGTCATGTTCACTTCATCATTCACATGACCTCTGCAGCCTATGACTGGCTTCAGCACTCACTTGTAACACAATAATATGTGGTCACTCCACCAATTATTACTGGTCATGTGACTGATAAATGACTTGTGACTTCTGCAGTCCCAGTGGGTATTGGGGACCAGAGAGGCAGAACAGGAGCATCGGGGTGTTTAAAAGGTGAGTGTCTTTTTTTCTTGTATTAATATTCTATTAATGTTCTTGCATGAATAGCATTCATTTCTCATCATCCCGTTCCATGTTAGAGTTAATAGAGGGGATGTCACCTCTTGAGGATTCTCATCTCTTGACCAGGGTAGTGAATGGTTACAAAGGAGTTCTCCCTCTGGAGGATGTGTCCTTCATTGAGATATAGATATAGTGGCATATTTTCACACTGTCAAACTCTACCATGAATACTGTGTCCGAAACTGTTGTGTTTTCTTTCACTTTGAATGCTGCGCACCCACTCACGGCTTAGTTCCATTGATTGGCACTAAACTACAGATGGACACCACCGCTGTGTCTGACTGCACATCGTGCCAAGAAGGGATGCATTCCTTTTTGGTGTTGTTGTGGCTTGAAACCACTGGCCCACAAACTACAGTGCTGTCTCCCATTGAAAATAATGGGAGGTAGAAACCATGCAGCCACCAGAATTTTAGGCAAAATTGATCAAAATCCCTAATTCCAAATTCTGCTTTGTGAACGAGCCCTTACACACACAAACTATCATCTTAAATGCCCATTACTTAGCTTTCTCTATGATAGTACTGCAGGGAGATTGAACAATTACTGCCAGTTTTTTCCCCCACAGATTACAGCTGATTGCTAGGGTACCCAGTTAGCAGACATTTTCTGATAAGCTTGTTGCCAAGGAAACTTTAACCAGAAAGGAATTTCTGAAACAGAGAACTCCTTTAAGGATATTAGCTGACTGAGTTTTTATATAAAATAGTAAAATAGTACAACTATAAAACACTTCAAGAACTTTTGCACAGGATTGGAATTGAAGTAATACAATTATGACAGACATGTTCTATGAATGTGACAGAGATTCAGAACGTAGCCATAAATCATCCAATCTATATTTGCTTATAATTTGTATTTTTTCCGCTGCATTTATGTGAATCGTTTTTCAATTACTGCTTTTTCAATTAGTCTTTCTATCCATCTTATAAAAAGCGTTTATGAAGTAAATGCCTCAAAATTGTATTTTGATATCACTGGCATTCTTCTCTTGTCTGGCTTTTAAATCATTTTTCAATTAATGCTTAATTAACAAATTATAGTCTTAGCTTTTTCAAGCTTATAGGAGACATGGATACAGAATGGCTGATAGCTTGGAAGGAGTGATTTTTAGAGATTTATTTTGAAGATGTGGAATACTCATAAGTGGCAAATACCAAATGAGTAAGTTTGTACAAAATACCCTTTGCCACTGGAACACAATTTCCAAGATGAGGAACTTAGATTCCTTTTTTTCTCATTTTGTAAAAATCATATCTTCTTCCACTTAAAAGGTATAATTGGAGAGAGCAATGCATCAATAACTATGTAAAATGTAATTGCCAAAAAGTTATTATATGGTTGGTTGATAAAACCCAGTAAAATATTACAAGAAACTAAAGGGATCTTAAAACAAGTGATGGATATCATAACATTGAAAATAGTGATGGTCCAATCTCTAGGTCCCCGATTCAGCTCAGGTCTCAAATATTCAATTGTTTGCCCATTTTAGTTATTGAAACATATTCTCTAGGTTTTATTTGGTATATCAGATTTTTTTTGTGCTGTATTCACAATAAACTTATTTATTTTTCATTTTCAAAAGCTTTATTAAGATGTTCAAACATTACAAAGAAATTTGTAACATATCAGATGACAATGATATTGTTGTACATGACAAAAGATAAGGTCTACGACCAAAGTTAACAAATAATGAACATATGTTAACACAAAATAAATAAAATAAAGTAATCAACATTGTATCCTTATTTCAGTTGAAATCTAAATTAGTGTCTATTACATGTATAAATGTTATCTCGACTTAAGAGTTCTTCCCTAGTGAGAGATAGTTTAAGAGGGTTAGTTCTTCAATTTCAACTGACAAAAGGTAAGTATTCATGAATCAGTACCACTTTTTATAGAACCACTTATTCCCTCGTGTGCTCTCCATTTCTGACTCAACCAAGTCCATTAATAAGTGATGTTTTATTTGTTGTGTGATATCAGATATGGTGGGAAGAACTGGTTCAAGCCAAACCCTCAATAGACATCTCTTAGCAACCAATAGAATGATATGAACAATAGGAGGAATGATATCCGTTTTAGACTTAGGTTCCCCTCCAGGATGGAATGAATAAAACAGTAGAGGTAGTGGTGCTAGTTGGATAGGGTGTGGCCATATACTGTTTACATAATTTATCACTTCTCGCCAATAGGTTTGTGATTTAGGGCATAACCACATACCATGGTATAGATCTATACTTTCCTTCTGGCACTTAGGGCATGCTACTAATCTGTCAGGATAAACAGATGAAGTTGGTATATTAATAAAACTTATTTAAGCAGAATCTTATTCTCTAAGAACAAAAATTAAGTTTGTAATAAGTCACCATAAGTTATGTTGGAACAACTGCTATAAACACAATATGGTGCGTTTGTGAGATAAGATGTGGAAAACATCTATAAGCTTGTACTGACTGGGAGGAATACAATTCTGTTAATCTTGGATGGAATAACAGCAATTATAAACATAACTTGCTAAAAGAGCAATGGCCATTTTGGCAATAAATCTGGTCTTGTGCTATCAAACTTCATTTGCATGATGTGACCCTAATTTGTCCCAACACTTGAGGAGTGGTATAGTTCTAATTCAGAAAGAGCAGAAAATTGTTGCATAGATCAAGATTATCAGTGTGTACTTTTGTTAAAAATTAGTGTACAAAGAAGAAATTCTAGTTTGAGAATAAGAAAAAGAATATGGTGAGTTGAATTGGGTAATATCATTTTTGGAAAGAGTAACCCTAAAAGAAAGAATACAGTAACTGTCGGTTAATATCAAACATCGAGAATGTATAGTGTTTCATTGAAGCTTTACTACCAAAATTAGCTCATAAGGGAAATTGTCATTAATTAGAAAGGAGCCATCATCTCCATAAACACATTATTGGCAATTAAATGAATTACTGTGAATGACCTTAACACTTCTTAATTGTAAAATAGGCCCTTCTGGACTTGGATGTATTAAGATACATCTGAAAGCAATACAGTTATTCAGGGAATATTAGAAAGGAAAAGAAAAAATGAAGTAATAAAGAGAACTATATATTAGGAGTATTACTGTCACTAGACATTTATGTTATTTTTCATGATTTGTTTAGACATTATAAGTTGAGTTGAATTTCAGTCACTAATGTGCCAAGGGATAGATTTGTATGTTTTTTTTTTAATTTCTAATAAATAAACATGTTTGTAATTAGAAAAATAAAAAAGTTTTACTCTAATCTATTTAGATTATAAAACTAATCCAAAATCAAATCTTCTAGATGTTTGGAGGTATGGCAATGTAGTAAATGTTATTATTGGCCTTGAGGAAATATAGAAATTGCATGTCGGGCACTGTATCAGAACACATTTTCCCTCAAAGTGCTTCTAAAAGAAAACTCAGTCCAATATGTATGGCATCAGATATCCCACGTAAAAATAAATTGCTGTATAACTATTACATAGCGGATGCAGATTCACTGTGCCACTGTGCTGCAGGACAACCAACAGAGCACTACCTCTTGAAGTAGTCTCTGCTCAAGTGGCGGCTAACCCACGGAGGCCACACCAGTTTGGAGCACAGAAGGATCAGGGGACATGAGAAAATAAGCAGGATTTTTTCTCCCTTCACAAAAAAGGCTAATCTCTGACGTAACTGACACAAACTGATGCAAAATGAGTTTATCTGATGCTCCAACTCGAAATAAGCCAGATAAGTTTTTTTTTCTGTTCTTCCAAGAGATGCAAACAAAGTACAACTGATGCCCAATAGGGATTTGTTATTTTTGCTCAATGAAGGTGTGAGGAGCCCTAAGGTAGCCTGAAGTCCACCTCCTAAAGAAGCCCATCACAGCTTTACCAGGTAGCCATTGTAGTTAGACCTCATATACATCACATCTATATAGAGGCGGCATTCAGAGCCCTCTCTGTGGGCACCCGCACCCTGGAAATAGTCTATGGTGTACCAATATGCCTTAGACATTTCCTGCCGTTCATCCGTTCAGGGCACACTATGAACAGCACAGGCAGCACACTGAATATAGGAAGGCTATTATAGCTAAATGATGAAGTACATGGAAGATATATTATACTGGACTGTAGTATTCAGGTTAAATTGCCGTGTTGGCACTTCGCGATAAGTAGGTTTTGGGTTGCAGTTTGGGCACTCTGTCTCTAAAAGGTTTGCTATAAACAAGAAGAAAGGCAAATCAGTATATTCACAGCTCTGATTAGGATAAAAAATGTTTAACTTGGAAATAAAATTGAACATCTCTCCATCAGCATAATAATTCTCACAAGGTACAAGGTCACGAGGACTTCAATATATTGTGGACAGGTACTTTTCATTAATAGATGGAGCACTGACAATGTTTTTCAAACCAGTGATGTATTATAAGTAAAAAAGATGATTTATGTTGGTTGACTACTGAAATAGTTGCATCTTGTAACTAGTTCAGTGGAGCATACCAAACTCAACACGCTAATTAACCTCAAGTACGGCACTTTCTGTCTGTCTCACTGGAAATGGCAAAATCAGCTCATGCTTTGTGACCAGGCTTCTGTTTCTGTTAATTTGGAGGCTCAAAGAGCCGTTGCAGTTATTTGCTGACCTCTATGATTTCGTCTTAAAACTGATCAGTGTGCCAAGTCATCAGGATATTTTATGATATGTATGCAGGGTTATTACTACTCAGTGCTAACAATTCTGAAAATTCCAAAATGGGCTCTAGACACATGAAAGAAGTCATTTTATAACAGATAATTAAAAAAAATAGAGTTCTATCTCTATGTGAGAGATTTGCAAATGGGGTTAAATGGGTATTCAGCTTTCATTATTTGGTATGGAGCATACAAGATATGATTAGTCTTTTGAGTGAACACTTTGTGCAGGATTTGGTCACATAAAGAGGAGAGGTTGAGCCTTGTATGCTAGAAAACTGGCATCAAAGTTACCCTGCCTGTGTAAAATTTTATGTTTTTTTTTTACCCTGCCTGCCTGCTTTTCCAGTGGGTGTGTGGAGCGGGCAGGGAGGGGGCAGTGTGGTACCAAGGATAGTTAGCCCCATGACTTTTACATCACCTAATTAACATAAATTTCAGTTCTGAAGCTGGAAACAGGTAGTTTTTACGGTTCCTGCCCACTTCTCCCCTCCTAACTTGTTTTGTTTGACAGGTCTTTTCCTGTCCCAATAGAATTAAAGAGGACCTTTCACCAGTCCTGACATGCCTGTTTTAATAGCTTAATGCATCCTCTATGTAATAACAATTCTGGAGCATCTATTCTTATGACTTTATGTTGTGCCATTCCTTTATTATTTCTACTAGAAGTCATGAATGTATTTCTAGCAGTCTGCAGAAAAGGTACAGAGAGGTGGTAACCAGTTGGGGGTGTGTACCTGCATAATTTCACTCTGTTGAGTCAATTCTGCCATTTTCAGTCTGTGCAGGTACACACCCCCAACTGGTTACCAGCCCTCTGTACCCTTACTACAGACTGCTAGCAATTCATTCATAACTTCTAGTTGAAATAATAATGGAATGGCACAATATAGAGACATAAGAACAGATGTTCCAGAATTGTTAGTACATGGGGAATGCATGAAGCTATTAAAAAAGGCATGTCAGGAGTGGTGAAAGGTCCTTTTTAAGTCGAGCCAGAAGGGGAGAAACCAGCATTGACTTTTCCCCTTTTACCCATTCATGGCTTGTTTCAAACTTTTTTCTCTTAAAAGCAGCAATTTTTCAGACACCTAGCTCTCTGTATTGTGAGAGCTTGTCAAGATTTCATGCTCACCATGGATTGGGCAGCATGAATTTCCTGACGGCGGTTCAACTGTGAACCTCACCAGTCAGAAGATGTAATTGGACAACATGCAGATGGGACTCAGTACGCATTAGTTACTGCAGACCCTCATTCTTGTGATCTGAGCTATCCCATATTCATAGACAAATGTGAATAGAAACCCTTTTTATTTAGTATATTTCATATTAATACTTCAGTATATAAGCAATATTCTTTGCATTTGTCAGTTGTACTTTCTGATGTAAGCCATGTGACCAGATACTTTGAGTGCCATAGACCCCCTAGAGACATGGGCTTCCTGATAATATCTTCCCTTGGTACTTACTATTTGCGCACACATTTTAACATTTTGATTTTAGTGAATAGTATATATTTGTAGTTTTTTTGTATTAATGTGGGCTCATTGTTTTTTGAGCAAAATGTGTTCCCAGCACAGACTGTAGAACAAGACTGGATTGGAAAGGTTATCACACATACCTTAAGTGCAGAAACAAACTTTAAAAATGGCAGAGCGGGTATTACATGGCTCAGTGCTTTTACTTTATTGTTTCTGTAAATGGGATTGATGCTTTTAAAGGTCGATGTGTGATTGCACGGTTGTGTGTCTCATCACCACAGCTTTCCCAACTTTCTGTTTATGCTTGCTGAGAAATTGTACATTGAATGTGGAACAGATGATTTTGGATATTTTTTCTTAATAAAACAAACCAATGACTTTACTGAAAGAATTCTTCATGACAACGTGTTAACTGGTAATGTAAAAAATGTGATTACTTTTACCTGAGGTAGATGGAAAATCAGTAAAACGTGACTTTTTTTTAAAGATTTTTTCCCCCTACTACATACACACAATGGTCACACTAAGCTGAGCGAGAAAAACCTGCATTTAGGAAAGCAGAGCTTATGACCCATTATACAAAAACAACTATATATTATACTGCCTCCTTACCAGACTCTTCTTCACTTCTGTGTAAAAGCAAAATATGCAAAGTTTCTTTGCACCTTCATTTGTTAAAATTGTAACTTTTTCATACATTCATGTACATGATAATGTGTGAGGGCTTGTATGGAGTCGGCTGCTGTGTTGAGCCAGCTCAATACGCGGTGGATTTCGGGTGAATAATATAGCAGGTCAGGTGTCCGGCCGCAATGATTGTGAAAGACGATCCTCGTCATTTAACCCCTCAGGTCCCGTGATAAAAAGCGATTGCAATATCTGGGAGGTAAGGCAAAAGGATGTGGCTCTGCTTTCTGATCGGAGCCCCCACAGTGAAATTGCAGGGCTTCAGTTGGTTACCATGACAGCCTGGGGCCTGCTGTGGCTTTCCAGGGCTGTCAGTGATCTGTCTGCTGAGCTACGCCTGAGGCACAGCCCAGCAGGCAGCGTCAGAATCCCATTCATGCTAATAGAATCTCTATTAGGGTGAATGGGACAAGGGATCAAAAGATTATTATATATATATATATATATATATATATATATATATATATATATATATATATTAGAAGTTTAAATCACCCCCCTTTCCCAAGTTTACATATAAAAATAAACAATAAAAAATGAACATATTAGGTATCGTCCAAAAATGTCTGAACTATTAATATATAAAAATAATTTTCATGTGTGGTGTATGCCATAATGAAAAAAAAATGATTTGCTATTTTTTATTCACCTTGTCTCCCCAAAGAAATTGAATAACAGTGATCAAAAAGTTGTACATACCACAAAAGTGGTACCAATAAAAACTAGTTTGTTCAGCAAAAAACAAGGCCCCATACAACTCCATGGATGGAGATGAAGTTATGACAATGCAAAGACATTTTTAATTTTATAAATGGTGAATCAAAATAAAAACAATACAAGAATAAGGATGTCATGTCATTTGTAGTGCACATGATTTTCAGGTAGGATGTCCATTGCCTTAGTGACCCTGATAGAAATGACTTTCAGATCTTTGTTGCACTAAATTTGAAACCAGTGATCATTCAAGAGTAGTTTGAAAAGCCGTGTTTCCTCAATTTGTAATAAATTACTAATATGTATGGAACAGCAGTACCCCATGAATTGCTGTCCGATGGTCAAATATGATGCCGTGCTTTAATAAATGGTACTAAAGGTGCACACTGAACATACTAATAAAAGGCAGATGATTGCCTGTGAGACTAGTATTTTTCGCATCAATTTCTCCAGCTGCAACCTTTTATGACATTCTTACTTCTATGCTGTAATTGTGTGGTGACCTCAGCTACCTGCACTTTTTTGCCTTCAGATAGAAGGTTTCAACTTTAGCGCTGTTATTTTGGAGGCTTGTTTTCCTTGCCACCAATTACAGTGTCGCCTGTTGTGTTGATTTTTTCCTGTCTCCAAATTCATGATTAAAGCAGGAATAGCCCACAACACAATCTAATAAGCCGAGCTCTGCTACATAGCATCTAAGCTAACGTAACTGTTGTTCCCACCAGCTGCTCTTTATTCCTTTTAAATACTCAGGAAACTATGGTACAAGGATAAAAGCTTCTTCAGCTAAATGTTCTATTCAATGTCATAGAATAGGAAGAGCCGAGAGAAGGAGCTTTAATGGAAGATTGTACTCTTCTCGGACCTGGCAGGAAAGAACTGGCTGCTCTCCATATAACATCCATTACTTTTAGCAATACTGGGACATAACATAAAGGTGACTCTGCAGGAGACGACACTCTGAAGACTGGCCAGGGGGTATAGATATTACAAGGAATAGAAATAACATTTCTCCAATATGTCCCTTTTGCTTGTGTTATTGTTAATGCCTCTCTTCCTGATGTGACAGGACTACACAGATAAGTGGCAGAAATATTATGAAATGCATATGCGATGATTGTAAGACAATTTCTTGGCATTTACGCGTGAGTTATATATGGCTTTACATTAATGGGATAACTTTAACCATTATACGATGTGGTCTAGTAAAGGGGAGGATGTATAACAGTCATAGTATACATTTAAAATAAAAGTAAAATCTTTTGTTGGATACCATGACTACTCTTGTGAGTGACGAATAAATAGAGAACTGAAAGGAAATAAACCTGTTCCCATCATCACTGTAACTGAACTTGATGCATGGAGATGTGAGGAGGTTCAAAACAGCCTCTAAAGAGCTTGAAAATGTGTGTAAATTTCTAAAACCATGGGAACCACTGAAAATAGGTGGTTAACTATATCCATCATTAAAGAGTTTTTCCTGACGTACAGTTTTGATAACCTGTCCTCAGGATAGATCATTGATCTCAGATTGGTGTTGGTTCGACTTCTAGTTGCTCCACCGTTCAGCTGTTTGAAAGGGATGCAGTGGCCCAAGAATTGCTGAGGCCTCCTCACAGTATTCCAAGCACAGTACCTGAACATTGTATAGTGCAGCACAAGTCAATTCACTTGAATTGGACTGAGCTGCACGCAGGCCATGTGACCAACGAATGGGACAACACTGGTCTTGGATGAGGCCACAGCACTCAATGGAGCACTGTGGCGTCTTCAAACAGTTGATGGCCAGGAGTTCAGGGAGGTGGACTCTTAGTAATTTGATAATGATAACCTATCCTGAGGATAGTTTGTCAATATTTTACTCTTGGTAACCAACTTTAAAGGGGTTTTCCCACAGGATAGATGATAAATGTTACTTTGCAAGCAGTGGCATACATAGAGAAGTAAGGGCCTCATAGCAAGGATCAAACCAGGCCCCCCTCACAGGACAGAAGGGTTTCTGCCTTAACCCTTTTCAATGACCCATGGGCCATTTTTCCACTGCCTCATTTGCTAAAAGTTGTTCCTTTAGAGGGTAGAGTCCTGACCAAGTTTTCACCTCCAGTAGAAGAGATAATCCCAACTAAGACTGGGCCCCATAGCAGTTGCGTGGTCTTCTGCTATGGCAGTAAGGCCCCGATCGCAAGGAACCTCTAAGATCACTAGTAGAGTAGTCCTGTTCCTTCATCAGCACAGTCATAGAGGAGTCTGTTTGGAATGAAAGTCAGGCATGTGCGTTGATATGCTTGCATACTCTATGGGTGTTACCCTAATTGTGGGGAAATCATTTTGTAACTATAAAATACTGACCCTGCTTTTTGATGATTAATGGTAAGAATCATTTTGTTACAATGCATAATATCAGTTGCTGACTGCCTAAATGGAAGAGAAACTATATAGTAAATGTTAAAAAAAGATATAAAATGGGAAGGCCATGCATTTCCTAGTACAGCCATGATCACAACTGATACTTACTGAGATGGAGAAATGTCTTAGTGTCTTTTCATATGGGCAGTGCTGACTGACTATATAACATGACAATCAACCTCCATTTTTATGAAGTAATCATCAGTACTGTGAGTGCCGATTTACAATCGTTCAAGCACATACATTTTTATTGTCAGCATCACATACCTGTCGACACAGGGCAATGTCCTACCAACAACCAATGATTTTTCATGCCTCATAAAAGATGCAATCACCCACCAAACGAGAGTTACTTGGAGCAATGATCGGCTAAATGAACATTTGTGTCTGATCTTTGGCCCATGCAAAAGACACCGTAGCTTTAGAATACTTTCTTCATAATTTATCTTTTTACTCTACTAACTGAATTGTTACTGTGCCTTTGTCTCTATTTAACATCATTGGAGACTTTTTCCTGTGAACCTGCTTTGACATTCCTATTAATTTTAGTTTTTTTTTTACTTTAATTTGCACCATAATATGGCAAATTATAGTGCAGATTTACAGCTGCTTATAGTAGGTTTAGATTTCAATTTTGTGTCTCAGTGTTTAACACTAGTACCTTGCAGTGCTAGGGTCCTAGGTTTGAATCTGACCAAGCGACCAAGGACAACATCTGCCTGAAGTTTGTATGTTTTTGTCTTGTTTGCTTGGGTTTCCTCCAGGTACTGTGGTTTTCTCACACAGTCCAAAGACATAATAATAGGTAGCTTAGATTGTGAGCTTCCTTGGGGACAGCAGGTGATGTTAATGTCTGTAAAGCACTGCAGAATATGTCAGCGCTATATAAGTGAGTAAAATAAATAAGTAAAAGAATGGGCAGCCTAAAGATCCACCACATTTATTAATAGACGTGTGCCTTTTAATAAAGTTGGCTCATCTTTCTTCAACTTATGACATGTCTTTCTAAATAAGTATTCCTTAATGTGTATTGCCTAATGTAAATGAGCTGGCCTTAAAGGGACTGTCCAGCTTTAAAGAAAATGTGCAACCAAAAATTGTATGCGTCAGTTAAAACTAACTAGCAACACATCTCCCGTTTTTTTAAATTTATTTTCTGGTTACAGATTTTATATTCTGTTTTCTGAACATGATTACCCCATGTAATGCCATTTTGCCTGAGCTATTCTTAAAAGCATTTACACAGCATTAAAAGAATTGCTTTACGGCAGCCCCATAGACACAATGAACAGGAGGGGACCTCATTGACTTCTATGTGAGCGTTTTCTAGGCATGCTCTGTGACCTGTGCAAAGGTCATTGTACAAGGAAAGAATAAATAGAAGCGCATAGAATAGAAGATTCTATAGAAAATAGAATAACGTATTTTTCGCCCTATAAGACGCACAGGCCCATAAGATACACCTAGAGGAAGACAATAATAAAAAATATTTTTCATTAGACCTCAGGTCAGACCACCAATCAGACCCCCATTGTTAATCATACCTCAGGTGCCAGTCCCAATCAAACCACCAATGTTAATAAAACCCCAATGAGACCTCAGCTCAGTCCTCAATGTGAATGACCCCTAATCAGACCTCAGATAACAGCCCCACTGCATCTCATATCAGCCTCCATATGCCTCTCATGTCAGCCCCCATATGCCTCTAATGTCAACCCCCATATGCCTCTCATGTCAGCCCCCTTATGGCTCTATTGTCAGCCCCCATATGTCTCTTGTCAGCCTTCATATACCTCTCTTGTCACTTGTCAGCCCCCATATGCCTTTCATGTCACTTGCAGCCCCATATGCCTCTTATCAGCCCCCATATGCCTTTCGTGTCACTTTCAGCCCCAATAATCCTTTCTTGTCAGCCCCCATATGCCTCTCTTGTCAGCCCCCAAATGCCTCTCTTGTAAGCCCCCATATGCCTCTCTTTTCAGCCATCCAGCCACAGAGCACATAAAATAAAATAAAAAACACTTACCTCTCCTGCTCCGGATGCCGCAGCTTTTCTCCTCTACCGCTCCCTCCTGCTCCCTCACGCTGTGCGCAGCCACAGCACAGCCGACAGCCGAGGACCAGGTAGCGGTGAGTACAGAGCCTTCACCGCTTCCTGGTCCTCCGGTGCTAATGAGCGCTTCCAGAATGCCCCATATGACGCAAGTGCAATTTCCCCCCACTTATCTAACATAGTAACATAGTAACATAGTTTGTAAGGCCGAAAAAAGACATCTGTCCATCCAGTTCAGCCTGTTTTCCTACAAGCTGATCCAGAGGAAGGCAAAAAAAAACCCCTGTGAGGTAGAAGTCAATTTTCCTCACTTTAGGGGGAAAAATTCCTTCCCGACTCCAATCAGGCAATATGAATAACTCCCTGGATCAACGACCCCTCTCTAGTAACTATAACCTGTAATAACCTCCAGAAATACATCCAGGCCCTTCTTGAACTCTTTTATTGAACTTACCATCACCACCTCCTCAGGCAGAGAGTTCCATAGTCTCACTGCTCTTTTTTTACCGTAAAGAATCCTCTTCTATGTTTATGTACAAACCTTCTTTCCTCCAGACGCAGAGGACGTCCCCTCGTCACAGTCACAGTCCTCGGGATAAATAGATGATGGGAGAGATCTCTGTACTGACCCCTGATATATTTATACATAGTTATTAGATCTCCCCTCAGTCGTCTTTTTTCTAAAGTGAATAACCCTAATTTTGATAATCTTTCTGGGTACTGTAGTCCACCCATTCCAGTTATTACTTTAGTTGCCCTCCTCTGAACCCTCTCCAGCTCTGCTATGTCTGCCTTGTTCACAGGAGCCCAGAACTGTACACAGTACTCCATGTGTGGTCTGACTAGTGATTTGTAAAGTGGCAGGACTATGTTCTCATCACGGGCATCTATGCCCCTTTTGATGCAACCCATTATCTTATTGGCCTTGGCAGCAGCTGTCTGGCACTGGCTTCTACAGCTTAGTTTGTTGTTCACTAAAATTCCTAGGTCCTTTTCCATGTCAAAGTTACCCAGTGCTTTACCATTTAGTATGTACTGGTGACTTGCATTATTCCTTCCCATATGCATAACCTTACATTTGTCAGTGTTAAACCTCATCTGCCACTTTTCTGACCAAGCCCCCAGTCTATCCAGATCCTGCTGTAGTAGTGCACTGTCCTCCTCTGTGTTAATTACTTTACACAGTTTAGTGTCATCTGCAAAAATTGATATTTTACTATGCAAACCTTCTACAATATCATTAATAAATATATTGAAGAGAATAGGACCCAATACAGACCCCTGTGGTACCCCACTAGTTTCAGTGACCCAATCTGAGTATCTACTGTTAATAACCACCCTCTGTTTTCTATCACTGAGCCAGTTACTTATCTACATACAGACATTTTCTCCCAGGCCAAGCATTCTCATTTTGTATACTAACATTTTATGTGGTACCGTGTCAAACGCTTTGGAGAAGTCCAAATATACGACATCCATTGAGTCGCCGCGGTCAAGTCTAGAACTTACCTCCTCATAGAAACTGATTAAATTGGTTTGACATGACCGATCCCTCATGAAGCCATGCTGATACGGAGTTATTTGCTTATTTTCATTGAGGTACTCCAAGATAGCATCTCTTAGAAAACCCTCAAACAGTTTACCCACAACAGAAGTTAAACTTACCGGCCTATAGTTTCCGGGCTCTGTTTTTGGACCCTTTTTGAATATTGGCACCACATTTGCTATGCGCCAATCCTGTGGAACACTCCCCGTCAGTATAGAGTCCTTAAATATCAGAAATAAGGGTCTGTCGATGACATTACTTAATTCTCTTAGGATACGGGGGTGTATGCCATCCGGTCCTGGTGATTTGTGTATTTTAATATTTTTAAGACGTTGCTGTACCTCTTCCTGGGTCACAGAGGACACTTTTAAAGGGGAATTTACTTTTATACTCTGCATTTCATCTGACAGTTTATTTTCCTCAGTGAATACAGTGGAGAAAAAGTTATTTAGTAGCTTCGCTTTCTCCTCATCGCTCTCTGCAACTCCCCCCTAATTACTCTGTAAGGGGCCGACACCTTCAGGTTTATACTTTTTAGTATTTATATAATTGAAGAACATTTTAGGGTTAGTTTTACTCTCTTTGGCGATTAATCTCTCGGTCTCTAGTTTGGCTGCTTTTATTTGTCTTTTACATATTCTATTTTTTTTCCTTATAGTTTTTCAATGCTTCCTCGCTCCCCTCCTGTTTTAGTGATTTAAATGCTTTCTGTTTGTCATTTATTGCTTTCTTTACAGCTCTATTTATCCACATTGGTTTTTTCTTGTTCCTTAACATTTTATTCCCATAAGGTATGTACCTCTCACAATTAGATATTAGGATGCTTTTAAAAATCTCCCATTTTGTGGCTGTATTTTTATTTTTGAGGACTTTGTCCCAGTTAGTTAGGCCTATGGCCTCTCTTAGTTGGCTAAATTTAGCTTTTTTGAAGTCTGGTATTTTTGTTCCTCCCTGAAGAAACACTCTTTTGAATGACAATTGGAAGGTTATTATGTTATGGTCACTGTTTCCCAGGTGTCCCCCGACCTGCACATCTGTTATTCTGTCAGGTCTATTGGTTAATACTAAGTCCAGTATGGCCGTCCCTCTAGTCGGGTCCTGAACCAGTTGGGAAAGGTAATTGTCTTTGGTTATTGCCAAGAACCTGTTTCCTTTATGAGATGTACAGGTTTCAGTTTCCCAGTCTATATCTGGGTAGTTGAAGTCCCCCATAATAACAACCTCATTATGATTTGCCACCTCGTCTATTTCGTTTAGAAGTAGATTTTCTGTGGTCTCTGATATATTGGGTGGTTTATAATAAACCCCTATTAGTATTTCATTATTGTTTTTGGCTCCATTTATTTCTACCCACAGTGACTCCACATCTTCATGTCCCTCACTTATATCTTCCCGCAGTGTGGGCTTTAGACAGGACTTTACATAAAGGCAGACCCCTCCCCCTCTCCGGTTTTGACGATCCTTTCTAAAAAGATTGTAACCCTGTACGTTAACTGCCCAGTCATAGCTATCATCCAACCATGTCTCAGTTACTCCCACTATGTCATAGTTCTCCTCACACATCACTAATTCCAGTTCACCAGTTTTATTAGCTAGGCTTCTGGCATTAGTGTACATACAATTAAGAGGTTGATGTATATTTCTTACCCTACACCTTTCCTTCTGATCTGTTCTAGTTCCTCCTTCCATTCCTCCCCCAGTTGTATTACCTTGCCCCTGGTCTCTATCTGCACTATCTTCCCCATCTATAATGTAGTTACCCTCCCTTCCAGTCCCTAGTTTAAACACTCCTCCAGCCTTCTAGCCATCTTCTCCCCCAATACAGCTGCCCCTTCCCCATTGGGTGCAGCCCATCCCTATGGTAGAGCCTGTAGCCGACAGAGAAGTCGGCCCAGTTCTCCAAGAACCCAAATCCCTCCTGCCTACACCAGTTCTTGAGCCACTTGTTTACCTCCCTAATCTCCCGCTGCCTTTCTTGTGTGGCTCGTGGTACAGGCAGTATTTCGGAAAACACTACCTTGGAGGTCCTTGCCCTAAGCTTATGCCCTAAATCCCTAAAATCATTTTTAAGGACACTCCCCCTACCTCTAACTTTGTCATTGGTACCGATATGGACCATGACTGCTGGAATATCTGTCATTCTAATCCTGCCTGTAATGATATCATCATCACGTAACTGCAGTAAAGTGATCTGTACAGAAAAAGAAGTGACGCCTATAATTATTCTTAGTGGCCAGTGTGAAAACTGCAAGATTTTATGTTTTTTGTTTAAATATAGATATTGACATGGAAAATTAAAAATAACATTATCAAAAATTATTTACATAAAAACATGATTTAAACAATAGGTCATTTTCTGACACATTTCCTTTAAAATAATTGTCAGCCCACACCCTTGCCTGTTTAATCTGTGAAGGGAAGCATACTTCTTGATCCCTGCTGCTGGATTCCAGCTCCTTTGGTTTATGGTACTGCGCTTCCCAGCTTGTTAAACAAGGCTCATGTGAGCTGCTGCAGCCAATGACTGGCAAGCAGCTGGCAATCAAAGAATCAAAGTGCGGCAAACCAAAGATGGTAAGTATGGTTCACTCCACAGGTCCAGTGGTAAGGGAGAGTCTGGCAACAATTGCTTTTAAGTTGGACAACCCCTTTAAAGTAATTTCCATACATGATACATCAGCCTATAAATTTTGCATTCTGAAAAAATGTTGCATACGTTGAAAACAAATATGTTTTTATTTGTAAATTGACAAGTAGGCAATGAGCCATGCATCTAGTATTTTATGTCTGCTGTTCCTTGAAATGCATTTGTAACTATTGCTGAATCTAATCAAAAAGAATTTTAAAGTTATTCATCATCTAAAAAGTCGACTTCATTTGGAGCAAATGGAAGTGACCTTTGATTTGAAAAATAAAAGCTTTCAAAAAGAAGCATGTCTTTTCCCTTGACTTTTATTCCAATAAAACAATGCAGATTGCTGGAGTATGTGCAAAGGGTAAAAAGAGCATTATTTCATTCAGTGAATGTTTGTAGAGGGAGACAGAAGAGCCCGAGAGGAGAAAACATGAAGCCGCCTGATTTGTCAAGCAGTATGGCAGAGAATCATCAATACCCTGAATGCTTTGTCATGAATCTGTTCCTCTGTCCTAGGGATCCAATTCTCCAAACATCACTTATATTTTCAATTACATGGTTTAACCTTTCTCTGTGTCTGCCATGAATTAACCCCATGTTATATTGAAAATACACAATTTCTATACAAACTGACTACACAGGTTCAGACTTCATGGGCTCTGTCATTTTCAAGGCATACTGGCAAGTGCCTATAGCAGGGCTGGCCAACCTCTGACTCTCTAGCTGTTGTAAAACTTCAACGCCCACCATGCCCTGCTGTAGGCTGATAACTGTAGGCAGACTGGGCATGCTGGGAGTTGTAGTT
Source organism: Rhinella marina (assembly GCA_900303285.1). Taxonomy (NCBI): domain Eukaryota; kingdom Metazoa; phylum Chordata; class Amphibia; order Anura; family Bufonidae; genus Rhinella; species Rhinella marina. The sequence continues at coordinate 402,237 of ONZH01005808.1, read as the reverse complement.
TTACAACAGCTGGAGAGCCACAGGTTGGCCATCCCTGACCTATAGACACAGATTCTGAACAAGTCATTCATTTGTTATTGTAAAATCATAGAGCAATACAGTGGTTTGAAAAGTTCTTTAATGTTCTGTTACTGTTTTGTATATTACTATTACTACTGAGGCCAAGTTCACACTTCAGTTATTTGGTCAGTTATTTCCATCAGTTAGCGTGGGCCAAAACCAGGTGCGGGTCAAAACCACAGAACAGGTGCAGATCTTTCCATTATACCTTATCTCTGAAGGCTTCACTACTGGGTTTGGCTCACAATAACTGATGGAAATAACTGATCAGATAACTAAAGTGTGAACACAGCCTAACTAATAATAAGTATATGTTCAATTTGATTCTTAAAGTCTTATAATGATAACTAGGGGTGAGCGAATCGAGCTCCAGATCCAAGATCCGAAGTAAATTTGTTCCAAAATTTCATTTTAATTTAAAATGTATGTGCTTTGCGTAGGCTAAATTTGTTAAGTTGAAGACGCGCAAGGCTTTGGTGAATAACTTCAGGCTTCGATTGTACGATTTTACAAACATTTTAAAACAGGAATTCGAAGTCGGCTTTGACACCAAGGCACCAGCCGGAACTGAAGTCAACACATTCTTGTTTCAAAATTCAACTTTGGACTTAACGAATCTTGCCTCAGTGAAGCATATCTATTTTAATGCTGTACAAAGACAGTTCTTCGTACAGCATTAAAACGAAGTTTTGGAACAAATTTACTTCGGATCTCAGATTCCCTTACCCCTACTAATAACAGTTCCCTTTACAACACTCTGCAGGGAGTACCAATGTGTAGAAGACCCGCACAAGGGTTCTTAGAACTGTGCAGGCTCCAGAAGCAGGTAGTCTACCAATTATAATGTTATGACTTATGCTATAGCATTATGCTATAATATTATAATATGGAAATAGCACTTTAAGAAATCATGTTCAGTTGAGCTAGGAAGATATATCTGGAGAACCTCAGACATTCTAACCTGAAATGTTCCTGCTTGTGCCCTTCAAGATATCCCTGGCATGATATGGGCTGTGCGCACAGCTGCCAGAAATCTATATACTACTTAGGTCAAATTAATTAAATTGTTCATTTGAACATCTGGTTAGAATTTTTAGAATAATAAAGTATAAAACAACATTAATAAATCATACAATATTCAAAAACAATAGACAAAAAAGACAGAAAAGTAAAAGAACCCACTCTCCACCTCCCCCTCCCCACCTAATGTTAATTCTTCTCTCGCATTTGTATCCTTATAATCATCTTTATGCCATGACTACTCAAGCACATGAGTGCATTTTGGGTCAACATCCGAATATTCACTTCATCTTGGTGGGACCACAAGTAATGCGGACAGCACACGGATGTCATTTGTGTGCTGTTCACATCCGTGAGGCTGTTACATAAATAATAGAACATAGGCAGTTAGTTAGTGTCATGCTCTGGTGTGGGGGGGGATATCCCACACCAAGTGCAGGAGGAAGGGGGGGGGAAATAGGATTAGGCCTGGAACAGTAAAGGCAGATGGTCACCTCCTATACAAACCCTGACTCCAGTCCTGCCCTTCTAACAGTATGAACAGGCCTAGAATGTAGGCGAGTTCATACGCTGGAAACCTGGGACCCTAACTGTCCCTGAAGGACCCTGAAGCCACTGACAGTAATGAGACAAACCTGAACGAACAGTAGTCTCCCCTCAGGCCCAAACACCAAAACACTGGGAACATATACACAAGTAAACGAAAGGGAAGGAAGACACTTAGCTTTCCTGAAGATTGTGGCTGCAATCGGATCTCCACAGAGAAACACACACCAAACGACCACAGACACCACAGAAAATATAAACCGCACAGCATGGTGAGAGAACCAACACTAAATAGACAAAGATAATTACAAAGATACCTACACCTGAAGGTGGAGGGTGTGGTGAATGTCAGCAACAACAAAACAATCAAAGGAGAACCTGTCAGATTAACCCATGGGTTGCCAATCTGACAGACCTCCTGATACCTGTCACAGGAATGTCCGTGACAATTAGATAGATGTGGCATGCACATGGCTGGTATCCATATTTTGCAGATCAGTGGTTTGTGGACAGCAAATTACATACAGTCGTGTGCATGAGGCCTGAAGTCCGGCCAGGGCATCCATACTTTCTTTTAATCTAGCATTTTTTTATCTCCCTACATTAATATATATAACTATTCTATCCAATACCTTCTCCAGTCTCAATTCCCCACCTTACAAGTTTTGTGCAATATGTTCTTTAGCTACAGTGCCTTGCGAAAGTATTCGGCCCCCTGGAACTTTTCAACCTTTTGCCACATTTCAGGCTTCAAACAAAAAGATATAACATTTTAAATTTTTGGTGAAGAATCAACAAGTGGGTCACAATATTGAAGTGGAACGAAATTTATTGGCTCATTTAAACTTTTTTTGTAATAATAAAACTAAAATGTTGGGCGTGCAAAATTATTCGGCCCATTTACTTTCAGTTCAGAAAACTCACTCCAGAAGTTCATTGAGGATCTCTGAATGATCCAATGTTGTCCTAAATGACTGATGAAGATAAATAGAATCCACCTGTGTGTAATCAAGTCTTCGTATAGCACGTATAATGCTCCTGCTCTGTGATAGTCTCAGGGTTCTATTTAAACCACAGAGAGCATCATGAAGACCAAGGAACACACCAGGCAGGTCCTTGATACTGTTGTGGAGAAATTTAAAGCTGGATTTGGATACCAAAAGATTTCCCAAGCTTTAAACATCCCAAGGAGCACTGTGCAAGCGATCATATTGAAATGGAAGGAGTATCAGACCACTGCAAATCTACCAAGACCCGGCTGTCCCTCTAAACTTTCATCTCGAACAAGGAGAAGACTGATCAGAGATGCAGCCAAGAGGTCCATGATCACTCTGGATGAACTGCAGAGATCTACAGCTGAGGTGGGTGAGTCTGTCCATAGGACAACAATCAGTCGAACACTTCACAAATCTGGCCTTTATGGAAGAGTGGCAAGAAGAAAGCCATTTCTCAAACATACAGTTTGCCACAAGCCAACTGGGTGACACACCAAACATGTGGAAAAAGGTGCTCTGGTCAGATGAAACAAAAATCGAACTTTTTGGAAACAATGCACAACTATATGTTTGGCATAAAAGCAACACAACTCATCACCCTGAACACACCATCCCCACTGTCAAACAAGGTGGTGGCAACATCATGGTTCAAAAATAAACGTATCCAGGTCTTAGAATGGCCAAGTCAAAGTCCAGACCTGAATCCAATTGAGAATATGTGGAAAGAGCTGAAAACTGCTGTTCACAAACGCTATCCATCCAACCTCAAAGAGCTCGAGCTGTTTTACAAGGAAGAATGGGCAAGAATTTCAGTCTCTAGATGTGCAAAACTGATAGAGACATATCCCAAGCGACTTGCAGCTGTAATCACAGCAAAAGGTGGTGCAACAAAGTATTAATGCAAGGGGGCCAAATAATTTTGCACGCCCCACTTTTCAGTTTTATTATTACAAAAAAAGTTTAAATGATCCAATAAATTTTGTTCCACCTCATAATTGTGACCCACTTGTTGTTGATTCTTCACCAAAAATTTAAAATGTTATATCTTTTTGTTTGAAGCCTGAAATGTGGCAAAAGCTTGAAAAGTTCCAGGGGGCCGAATACTTTTGCAAGGCACTGTATGTCACTATATTTTGAATCAGTTTATCTTCCACTCTTTCACCAAGGAGGGAAATCATCAATTAATTTTTACAATTTTTTTTTAATTTCTCATAGTATTTCTCATAGTATTTCCACCACATATTAAAAAATGTGCAGCAAGTCCATAATTCCAGGAGTCGGCTTATAGCACTTTTCCATGGCAAATTTTGTCTTTCCCATTTCACTATACATTTAAAGGGGTTATGCAATGATTGATGTAAAAAAATGAAAATTACACATCATGTGGAACATGACCATCTCATTCTAAAATCTCATATGGGTCCAGAGCTCCCCCCATTCATTTTTTCAGTTGCTCTTCTGGATTCTTTTGAGGTTGGGAGGTGAGTCCTTTCTCAGGGGCTGTGTCCTTTCGCAGGGGTTTAGAGCTGCAGGTCTTTCTCTGTCACAGCTTCTAAAAGATATGGCTGGTGGAAGTTGAAGTATGGAACTGAGTGCGTGTGACGACCTCAGTAGGCGGACATGGTTGTGCTTGGTATCGCGCTCAGCTCCATTGAAGTGAATTGGGCTGAGTGCGATACTAAGTACGGCCTCTATACAATGTATGGTGCTGTGCTTAGTAAGATTGGAGAAGGCTGCAGTGCTCACAGGAGCGCCAGTGCCTTTTCAAAACAGCTGATTGGCGGGATCTCAGGTGTCGGACCCCAACCGATCAGATACTGATACTTATCCTAAGGATAGGTCATAAGTACAGAAATCCTGGAAAACCCCTTTAAGTTGATTTATTCTATTTTATTTTACCTGATAAACTCATAATTATTAACCCTACCATTTTCTAAGAATCAATTTTTTTAACCAAACCCTTCTTCCATCATTTGAAGTTATTTACTTCAAGACCTGGCACAAATAAAGGATTGCTTGGTTAGAAATTGAAGTGAATTATAATGTGCAGCAGTTGCGGATCTGAGTGGATGCTGAACGACTTAATATCCTATGTAGCTCTACACATTAAAGCAAATATTCCCAATGCAATAATAAAGTATTCATAAATTGATCAAATTAGCAGATTATTTTTATGTTTCCATGTTGAACCGTAGGGTGAATTATGCTAAGTACTGTACCTCAGTTTTCTAGAATATACTTGCATACTACTCTATAAGTAATCTGAAAAAATAATTGAAAGCAGAGTTAATAGTATAATACAAATAGTGTGCATTTTACATTTGCTTATAACTAATGTTAGTCAAAGGTGAAATTTCTCATGAATTGTTATTTTGATGTATGCATGAAAGTGGATTAGCGTGTGAAAAGATTGCAGTTATTCCAAGACAAATCACTTTAATTGCTTTTGTATAAAAACATTCCATGTTTATCAGCTCTAACTGGCAACTATAAGAATCCCTCTGTACAGCATAGTTAATTCAACCAAACATGAGTTGATGAATACAATCCCATAACAAGGCCTCAGCAGTGATTCTTTCTACTGATGTGAGGCCTTTATTGATGCTCTGTATTGAAGTATAGATTTTGCATCAGTAGAAAATTAACTTTTAAATTACAAAGAAGTGCATTACAATTTTCTACTCTGTGATTCAGTTTTCAGAGTTTTCTTTAATCATTTCTCCTTATAACCCAGTAAATGGCAATTACAGTAACATCTACCCCAGTAATCCCATCTCCACAGGTATTGTTCACCAAGGTAACCTATAGTTTCATTCACTTGACTTCCAGGCTCATGATTCAGTTGTGAAATATTTTTTTTTTGTGTGATCTTACAAAATGAATTAACCTTTTGCTTACTACATACATCTATACTATATACAGTTCTTATCTGTAAGGCTACTTTCACAATAGCTGCAGGGGTGTCCAGCAGGCTGTTCCGGTGGGAGAACAGCCTGCTGGACACCCCTGCCGCTAGTGTAAATGTAGCCTTACCCAGCCTATAAAAGCGTCAAGTTACATTGCGATCTGCCAGCACACCTTGGCACTGCAGATCTCTGTGACCGCGCAGTCATTAGACAGCTGAGCTGTGGTCACAGTAAGTATCGCAGAAACCAAAAGTGGTCTCCCTATGTCCATTATGGAAGCGCTCATTAGCACGGAGGACCGGGAATTGGTGAAGACTCTGTACTTACCGCTTCCTGGTCCTCCGTTTGGCTGCGCACAGCGTGAGGGAGCTCTGTGACCTCACACTGTGCGCCCCGGGTCACAGCACAGCCATAGCAAGCAGAAGACAGAGCACGGGCGGAGGAGTGGCGGAGGAGTGGCGGCGTCCTGGAGCAGGAGAGGTAAGTGGCTTTTTTATTTTAATAGAGGCATGCTGGGCTCATATGGCAACTGAATAGAGGCATGGGACTGATATGGGGGATGAATAGAGGCATGGGGGCTGATATGGGGGATAAAGTGAGGCATGGGGGCTGATATGGGGGATGAAGTGAGGCTTGGGGCTGATATGAGGGCTGAAGTGATGCATTGGGCTGATATGGGGGCTATTTACAGGCCTGGGGGCTGATATGGGGGCTAATTACAGATATGGGGATAATTACAGGCACGGGAGAGGCATGGGGGCTCATATTAGGGCTGATGAGAGGCATAGGGGCTCATATGGGGCTGATGAGAGGAATATGGGGGCTGATAAGAGGCATGGGGCTCTTATTTGAGGTCTGATTGGGGGTCATTCACATTGGGGTCTAAGCTGAGGTCTAATTGGGGGTCTAATCTGAGGTCTAATTCTTTCTAACAAAGCTAGAGCCAGCCCTGTACCTCACATGGATCCAGAGGATCCCCATTTATTGCTCTGCTAAATTGCTCTGCTAAATTTAATCAAGCTGACAGATCAAGGGGAGTGTGTTTTCTGCTGCATTTAAGGGCGCGTGTCCATGCTCTCCCTATCACCGCTCAGGAGGCAGTTGAAGGATGAAACTGAACATGTGCAGCCACCTCAGTGAGCCAGAACAAAGAAATAAGACAAATACGTTTTATTGAATAACTCAGTGGCTATGCAAAATTTATAATTACATGCAATTAGAAAATAATTCAGATCCAGGTGCTGGTTTGAAAACTGTAGAATATTTTTCATGGGACAACCCCTTTAATATTAGATCTGTCATCTAATGGCTTAAAAGAAAGGTCTAGGGTGTTGTGCAAAATCATATAAAATACATGTAGTTTGGCCTATCTAACAGCAAATACTTTTAGTTATTTGCAGTTAGATAGACCCATTTATAAAACTGGGGAAGGAGGGTAAACACTCTGTTAATAAAGCCCTTTGAGGGCAAATTTTTATTGTATCTTTCTTGTTCAGACAATAGGTAGTAGTAAATATTGTAGAGCTGTTAACTGGACAAGTAGTCCTGCCAATTACTTCAGTAAAATACAGGTTTGTCTAAGTGAAACATCCATCATGTTGGCTGCTTGTTTCTTCCGACTGCAGCATTTAGTATTTTCTGTAGGCATTAGGGGGGTCATTTATTATACTGAAACACGCCTAAATCAGGTGCAGATATTGGCGCAACGGTTAATTGTGCTGCTATCTCCAACTTATCCCCGCTCATGCCAGGTCCAAAATTGTGGGCGTGGAGAATGTTCTACATACAACTGCTCGGAAGCTGTCTTATGCCTCTGCGCATCTTCATAATTTCGGCTGACCCTCCGCCAGCTAGATTTGTTTAGAAAAATGTGCTCTGCTTATAAAAGGCAAGCTAGCATTCCTGTCCCGTGATACAGTGATTCCAAAGAAAATAAATGTATAAGATAATATCAAGGTCTCTATCAATAGAGAGGTCATGGGATGCTTAGTACAGATGATGATCAAACTACACCAACCCAGAAATGATTGCCTCATTATTAGCACTTTTATGGAAGACTCCATCTATTATACAGACTGCCTATTTTACCTGCTTCTCGTCTGAGTTGAATGTCTGATATATTAATATAGCTGTTTGCAAATTTCTTTCCTATGTGATGAATCGATGCATTATGCATAGCAATGCTTAACAAGGTTTGAGGGGTCAAGGTTACCCTACTAACACATGCTCTGTATGATTAAACACACAAAGCACTACAGAAATGTATTATTAATAAATACGTCCATGAGGTTGAATTCTGTTGCATATAAGATGTGTAAAATATATATATATATATATATATATATATAAATTCATAGTCAAGACTCAAGAGTATAAATATGAGTGACCAGTAGAATATTACTGTAGAACTGTGAAAGTCGTGGCCTTGCAGTTTCACCCGAGGAGATGGAGTCATGTATTTACATGTAGTGACAATAAAAATCACACCAAATGCTACAAATAAGAGTGAACTCACCCTTTTTTCACATGCAATGAGTGCTAATGATGTTGAATACAAAGTAGATGTTGCTACATTGGCTGCATACTAATAGAAGATGTCCAGTGGTTGGCAGATGAAAGGATCACACCTTCTAGAAGAGTGAAAGCTTATTGACAAAGCTGGCCATTTCACCAACTTTTTTAAAGAATTATCCCAAGAGTCTATAACATTACGGTTGTCGCATTGCTTTTAGAATATATGTTGTACATTAAAAATGTGTCCATTTTACCACTTCAATTTTTGGTGTCTTCCCATAATTCCCTGCACTACAACATTTCATTTATTTGTGATGAACCTGTTTAGCTCAACTTTTTTGTTCACAACTATAGTGGTAGAAGTACCCTAGGGGTGGTCCTTCTCAGAAAGACACAGGTCCCACTATCTCCATAGCGGTGAATGGAGAGGTGGCCATGCATGCACAGTGTTTTCTCCATTCACTGCTGTGGGAGTTCTGAAAATAGCCGAGTTTGCATGCTGAGGTTTTTTTGGAAGTTACATAGTGGTGAATGGAGAGCACGCCATAACCGCTTTGGGACTACTGGAAATAGCTGAGATAGTGCTTAACTATTTTCAGAACTCCCATAGTGGTGAACATAGGGTGGCCACAGTGGGCTATCCTCCTTTACTTCAGGGGGAACATTCTGGAGATAAAAGTGGGTCCTAGAGGTGGGACCTGCACCTTTCCGACATTGATGGCATATGCTAGTGATATTCCATTAGTTTCTGAGATGAGTATATCCCTTTAGTGAACCTGTCATGTTGAGCATGGTGTCTCAGCTGAATGCAGCATGGTGTAGAGTAAGATGAGCTCATTCTGCTCTTTCTGGGTTTGGAGTCAAGGATGCGATCCTATCCGTGATAGCTGCCTCTAGATGACTGTCCATACAGAAATAGCTATCAAACACTGATAGGGGCATCTCCTTGTCTTCAAAGGTCATAATGAGCAGAAAACCAAATGAATAAATTACAAGTTATGCTGAATATTTTCCTACAATATTATATATCAATCTGCTCAGCTCCTTCTGCCCTATACCTTGCTACCTGCAGATTGGACTGGATTTTTATGGTGACAGGTTTACTTTAACTATTGTTGCATCGCCACCAGAAGAACAGCAGGTAAGAGAGCAGGGGAAGTGATGGGAGGTGAGTCTGAATTACCATGGAGACCTAAATTACATTTCATGTCTTTAGACAGCTGTGTGAGAGCCTCTAAGGGCAGTGTATTGAACATCTGGTAGACCGTGTTAACTTGGAAATGGCTGAATTGCTTATAAAAATGACAGAGAGGTCACGAAAGGACAACGCATGGTCATAAGTTGCAGTATTTTTTTAAGTTTAGGGGTAATTCTCATTTAAAAATGGAAAATGGATTAGTAACAGATGTTGATATGCTATGCTATAAAAAAAAGCTTTTTCTGTAGATTTTACTGTGATCAGTTTCTGCAGGTAATCTTTAGCAGCTGAAGGCTTAATGTCAGCCACAGTTGAGATGGGAACACTTACTATGTGCCTGCTGGTTTGATGATCCTGAGTACTCAAGAAATATCATTGCAGCCTACAAATGTATATCTGTTAAAGTCCGCGCATTTCGATTTGCTTGGGGAAAAAAAAAGGTTCTTACCATTTTTATATTTGTAATAGAAATGGAGGCTAAACACTGAGCAGTTTTATACTTTATTTTCTTGCCTGATTTCTGCAAAATTATTTAGCAGTTTTCTCAAGCAAATAAGGTAGAATACATGTAGGTATGTCTATTTAATGAAACAATTGATAATTGAAATTAGCAAACTCCCATAACATAATCCCAGCTGTTGGTTCTATCAGATCACTTTCGCGGCTTGCTTTGGAGAATAGTTTGTTTGGTTAAGAGAGCTACTTTGAAGAGGACCAGTCACCTCTCCTGACATGTCTGTTTTAGCAACTACTATGATGACTCTTTTTATGATGTGCCTTTCCTTTATTATTTCTGCTAGACGTTATGAATGGTTTACTAGCAGTTTGTAGTGCAGGGCCAGATGGGTGTTACCAGTTGAGGGCTTGTCCCTACACAGTCTGTCACTAGCAACACTAATTGGATAGTTTCAGACTGTGCAGGGACTTACCCCCCAACTGAAAAAACCCAGCAGAATCTTCACTACAAACGGTTAGCAATTCATTCACAGCTTTGCGAAGTAATAATAAAGGAATAGGAAATCATAGATTCATAACAATAGATGCTTCAGAATTGTTATTACATGAGAAATGCAAGTAGTTTCTAAAACACAAGACAATGTCCGGAGAGGGGACAAGTCCTCATTAAGCCAGGCTACATATACGATGACATCAGAATGCGATGTTGGCATATAGTGACTTCATATAATTTTATGTTTGCAAATTAATTTGCACTTTATATCTTCGAGTGTTGAGTAGTTCAGTTGAGCTGACATGACCCGACTACTCAAATTAGTACAGTATATATCAAAACTGTTTCTATGACAGCAAGGCGTCTCATTCTGTAAGGATACGGCCACTCAGAAGTGAAGAAGTGAATTTGAAAGGAAACATAAATATAAAGAAAGGAAGTGGATACACTTCTGGCTTTGGCTAAAAATCCTGCAGGCAGATCTGCCTCAAAACTTCATCCAAAAAACCTCTGTGTGGCCGTACCCTAAGAGTTTAAGCACATGAAACTTACAATGTTTCCCTTGGGTTTTATAGTTAGAAGCTTTCAACTACCCATATATCTCTATAATGGTCATTATGAGCCCTTATTACTGGTACATTTTAAAATTAGCTTGTTTTTAATCATTAGATTAAGGGCTGGTGCTCATGAAGACTGAAAAGCTCAGAGTTCCTAGTCCACAATAACTTTCTTCTTTGTGAATATCGTTTCAATAATACAGACATTCCTCTTCACTGCACATAACTATAGCATATGTGAAAATGGCAGTCTCCTTCATTCGATGCAAAAGCTTTTCATGATTTAAGCTGGTGGTCACATTTATCTCATGTATTGATTTCCTTCTAGGCAATAAGGCTGTTAGGAATTCACAGACCTTTAGGTAATGCTATCCCAAGCGTCCATATGGTGCTTGGAGGAAAATTGCCTCATTTTAGCAGAAACAGCTGTCATTGTGTAGTAGAACTTCAGTTGGCTTGTGCAATAAGGAAATAGTGGAAAGACAGCACACAATGCTTGTTTTTATGATTTTTTTTATCCTTTTGCTGGGGACTTGTATTAGACTACGGTAGCATGCTGAATTGAACAAAGGATATTCAAGGACAAAACATTTTTTTCATCATTGTTTCCTACTCTCTTTTTTTTTACTGATGCATCATTGCCTGATTTCTTCATATGAAAAATGGATGCAATAAATGTTACTGCATTATGTTTTAGCTTATTAATAGTGTAGATTTAGATAAATTGTATCTAATATATTAAACTGTTTTGCTGTGTATTTTCACAATGGAATAGAAATGGACTATTACAGCTTAGCAAACATAAAGTTAAAGTTAAAGCTGGGTCTATAAAGTCTATAAAGCTTAAAGTTGGTAGAACATTGTAGTGTTGTATTAACTTAAAGGTGTTTTCCAGCTTATATCAACATCCTTTAAAATAATCATTTATGAAGGTAGCTGTAATTGTGTAATGTATTTCTTTTACCTTTATTGCGCCTATCTTCTGTTCTGGGCTGTGGTCAAATGACCATGTCATGCATTTCATGTACTGTTATGTGAATACAGAGGCGGTGATAGGAGAGTGGCCATGTAACTAGCTGAGTAGGAGGGGCTGTAAACTAGGGACAGTGCTGGAGCGTTGGCAGAGAAAGAAGAAGTGCATCATGGGTTTGGTTGGATACACCAACAGGGAGTTCTACATACAGGATGATAAAAATTATTAGTTTTCTTGGTAAAAAGAGGGTCATGAGAGTCCAAATTGAAGAAAATAAGCTTGAGGGAAGCACCTACATGAGCATATCTGATAAAAATCATAGTATGAGCATATCTGATAAAACCATTGTTTTCCCAGAAAACCTCTTTAATAATTCTTATTCATTTTTATACAAGGCCAAGTTTTTATTTTTGAAAATATACGATACTGTGCTTGTGTGGGTGATGCAGGATAACGGCAATGCTGAATTGGTTTTACTATTATAGGGGACTTAAGTGAATATATTTGCACTGCCATTTGTTGTAGACAACATCTTACATCAGTATACATAGTAACATAGTGACATAGTTTATAAGGCTGAAAAAAGACATCTGTCCATCCAGTTCGGCCTGTTATCCTGCGAGGTAGAAGCCAATTTTCCCCACTTTCGGGAAAAAAAATTCCTTCCCGACTCCAATCAGGCAATCAGAATAACTTCCTGGATCAATAACCCATCTCTAGTAACTATAACCTGTAATATTATTACCCTCCAGAAATACATCCAGGCCCTTCTTGAACTCTTTTAGTGAACTTACCATCGCCACCTCCTCAGGCAGAGAGTTCCATAGTCTCACTGCTCTTACCGTAAAGAATCCTCTTCTATGTTTGTGTACAAACCTTCTTTCCTCCAGACGCAGAGGATGTCCCCTCGTCACAGTCACAGTCCTGGGGATAAATAGATCATGGGAGAGATCTCTGTACTGACCTCTGATATATTTATACATAGTTATTAGATCTCCCCTCAGTCGTCTTTTTCTAAAGTGAATGAAGTAATAAATGAATGCTGTGCTGCCATGACAGCTAATAATAAGATTTTCCATGATTTTTCTTTTTGTTCCATCCCCTGCCACAACCTGTAAGAAATCTGTTTTCGGTCATCTGTACTCTAGTGTGATAAAAAGGCCGGTGTGATGTTATGTTCGCAGTGACGTTGCTTGTAACACAAACGCATCATTCTTGTAATGTAGGCAACCATGAAATTTCCCCCATTAGGACATAATATTGTGAAACAAGCAACAAATTGAATCATACCTCAAAACTGAAAACTGTTGGACATGAAGCGCAACAAATGTGTATTCCCCTACCTGTCTGTCTCTACTGTATTTGCTCCCTCAGACTGCAGGTAATTCTAGGGAGTGATGCTAACTTGGTTAAGAATCCCAGCTATCTACCATAAAAACCTACTGGAATGGCAAATTAAGTTTTCCAGACAGGTCTGACAATAATTTTAATAGTTCAAAAACTTAAAGGGGTTTTCTGAGATTTGTTTACAGATAGGTCATCAGTATAAAAATCTTGGAAAACCTTTTTAAATACTCACAGATGGGTTTTTGAATTTCCTCCTCTAATACAATATTTTGTAGCAGAACATCGTAGCAATGAGCTGTAAGTACTTGCAGGTATTGTAGATATTAGAATGATCTATTACACAAGTTCTTATGCAGAGTAGAAAGGGGGAAGATTGTTCTGGGAATGATTGCAGATGGAGGAGGAATATCATGATTGTTAAGGGCTGTCTATATACATTTCAGAAAGACATTTCAGCAGCACAGTACTCGTGGTCTCTTGAGCCGTTCTTCATATCCCTCTCAACGGTTTCCCAGCCGTATAAAAAACATGTGATGTCACAATGAATTGAATTTTCCTTTTCATATTCAATCACTCTAAGATTGTGCTTGTCCGCATGTCTTGATGATGAATTGGAACTGTATTCCAGCATGATGTGATTGCCAATCAGAATGTGATTATCCTTTTATTTTTGACTCTTCTTTTATGCAGTACTTAAAGCCACACGTGGCAAATTTAGAATCACTTGTTGAGATGTGTAATATTGTTTTTGTTTATGCTATTTTGGAATGATTTTTGTAGTACAACACAAGTTAATGGTGTCGGTGAATGTTTATCAATATGCGCTTTGCATTACAAAACAGTCCAACAAAACAGTCCATTTAATCCACCGTTATCCTGCATTATTGATCCCTAAAAGGCAAAAAGAATCACCTATGGAGTAATTACTAATTGTTCTCAAGTGAAGGGGAAAATCAGTTTTAACTTTGCCTAGTTTATACAAATAATTCCTAAAATCACCTTGTAATAAGGCCATCTCTAAATTATAAGTTGCTTTACAGTTTATTGTTCCTCAGTCAATAGTTTGGGGGCTTTTAGAAACTTTTTTTTAATGTTTAGAAACTATTTTTTATAAAATATTCAACCCTTGAACAAGAATAATAGAATAGTCTCTGATTCAGCTATAATATAATCCTTTGGCATTCAAGAATGGCACTCAAAGCCCACTTAACTTTGTTGAATATATCTACCATCACGACATTATGTGGCAGAGAATTGCTTTGCTGCAAAGTTTGCTGCAAAGTAAAGAAGCCATTTCTATATACTATAGATGTTGAAACCTTCTTTTCTCTAAACAAAGTAGATGCCCCCTTTTATCGTTGCAGGCCTATAATAATAATGCTGTGGGGTTGTTTTTTCAGGGGTTGGCCTAGGGCCCTTAGTGCTAGTGACGGGAAATCCTAATGCTTCAATACACTAAAGCATTTTAGACAACGGTATGCCTCCATTTTGTGGGAACAGTTTGGGGAAGGCCCTTTTCAGTTCCAGCATGTGTGTGCCCCATTGCATAAAGCAGGTTCATAAAGGCATGGTTGCGAGCCAGGCCATCTCATTGGACATCAGCGTCGACACATATGATGAATATGCAACAATTACCTCCAAAATCTTGTAGAAAGCCTTTCCAGGAGAGTGGAAGCTGTTTTAGTTGCAAAGGAGTCCAACTTCATATTAATTTTCTGGCATAAAGAAAAAAATGTGGACTGCACATCCATGTTCTACACATAAATCTAATACTTCTCAGCATCATTTATAAACTGTACATGAGATACATTGTATGATTTTGATCAGAATGCTTAAGCCCACTCACCATTTCAAGGTGACCTCTTTTGAGCGTGTCCCTACTCTAAATTGGTGCAGTGCTAAATGACAACCCCTGCTGCCTTCTGAGACCTAATTTAGAGTTGAGTTTTTGAGATCCGTTCACATCGGGCAGTGCTGTCTGGTGGCTACTGTTGCCTTGACGCTGTGTCTGTGGGTCGGTGTGGCCCAGTGCCATTGGTTGGCTTAGTCTGACAGCCTGGGTGTTGAGCTGCTGGGTTATGCTACCTGCAGATGCTGTGTTGCATCGGTGATGGTGGCTATGTGGAGCTGTGCCATTATATATTAGGGATCCTCTGGAAAGAGGTCACCTTGACATGGTGAGTGGGCTTTTGATCAAAATGTATACAAAGTACCTCATGTACTGTTTATAATTTTTTTAAGAAGCTCCAGATCAATGCATAACATGTGGATGCACAATCCATATCTTTTTTTTTTGCCAGAATATTGCACTCATGCATGTCAAAGGGGTTTTCTGTCAGTTTATCCCCTGGATAGGTCAACAATATTTGATCTGTGGGGGTCTGATCCCCGCTGATCAGCTGTTCGAGAAGGCGCAGGGGCGTTACAGCCTTCTCTCACCTTACCAGGCATAGCACTGTATATTATATAGCAGCTTGCTTCATTCTGCAGCTCAGCCCCATTCATTTCAATGGGGCTGAACTGCACCTAAGCCATGTGACCGATGAACATTACGTCATATGGCCTAGGCAAAGCTGGAAAAGGCAATGACGCTACTGTCAGCACCACTGCCTTCTCAAACTGCTGATTATCAGTAAAAAATTGTCGGAAAATCCGAAAATAAGATTATGGAATTTCTGTAGTCAACAAATATTTCAGTTTGATATTTTATTGCAACATTTTTTCTCCCTATTATAAAAACACAAATGCTTTGTATCTTAGCATAGCATAGCATAGTGATTGTTTATAATGTTCATAGCAATTAACTTTTTAAAACAGCAATAGTTTTGTACAGTTATGCATCTTATAGTGCTCATTGAAATACATCAATTATTGTATTATTTTTATGTTGCCTATTATCTATACTAAAGTTTGACACAATATAGTTCTATACGTCAACACTAATAGTTATAACACACCACAGGATAAAGATTAATTACTTTATTGGTACATATAATATTGACTCCCTGAGGAAGCGAGAGCGAAATGTGCGTCGGGGTTGGAAGAGGCAGTGGTCTGTAACATACTTTTGTACATTCATACTTTGGCTCTATGGTATTATGGCTTATTTGTACTAACCTTGTATCTATGTTGCACTTGCACGCTTTGATACTTGTCTTAGAGCAATTATTGTATCTCTATACTGTGCTGCCCCTCTGTTATTGTGTTAGGTGCCACCATTTTATATATGTGTTTTTTATACTGTGTGTGTAATATTATATGTACCAATAAAGTAATTAATCTTTATCCTGTGGTGTGTTATAACTATTGGTGTTGACGTATGGGGCTTTTTGCACACCCCCATTACTATTAAGTGCCCCGCATTGTTTTGATTGGGGTTTATTACAATATAGTTCTATGTCAGATTGAGTTTGGGTGTTAGATAAACTACCTGCTACCTAAATATGGCAGGGGGATTTCATCTTCCATCTCAGTGTTAAAAAACTCATCAGTCTTAAGAGTTTAGATTACTTTAGATTGTTGAAGTCTCTAGGCCACAAACCTTTGCAAACCCAATACAAAATAACAGTAGCACATTTATCACATTAAATTTCCCATTGCTTTGTGCTGGACAAAACCCATCTCACATTGATAAATACACTATTTGTCTTTGCTTTACACCAAAGCCCTAGTGGGAGGGAGATGGAATAATAGGAAAGGTGGGAATTGTAGGTCCCTTTCTTTACAAAGTACAGTACAATTCTTGCTGTGTTGTGCTCTGTAGAAATTGTCATTCATTTTAGTCCAGTTAGTTTTGTCTGCTTCACTGACTTTCACCATTGATTTGTTTTTAATGTTAATTTAAATGTTAATTATAAATGTTTCAAATTGCACAAAAAATATATAAATCAATGATGAAAACAAAGAATGTGTATTCAAGGCATGAGCTGTATTTGGGATCTCTATCACACCTCCAAATGGCCCCGATTTTATATGGTGGCACAGAAAGATTTGTTTTCGCAAGGATTCTGTATGAATGCTTGAAAAACAGTCACATCCAAATTACCAAAGTATGCCTAAAGAAATAGTAAAGTATTATAGTTTTATATCCTGGGAAGTGGGATGTGATGCTTTGTGAAGGCATCAAAGAACACCACAGGAATATCTGAGTATATCTGTGGATAGAGACTCAATAACTATGTACAGTGGTGCTTGAAAGTTTTTTTGAACCTTTCAGAATTTTCTGTATTTCTGTATATATACAGTACAGACCAAAAGTTTGAACACACCTTCTCATTCAAAGAGTCTTCTGTATTTTCATGACTATGAAAATTGTAGATTCATACTGAAGGCAATGACAATGACCCCAAACACACCTCCAGGCTGTGTAAGGGCTATTTGAACAAGAAGGAGAGTGATGGGGTGCCACGCCAGATGACCTGGCCTCCACAGTCACCAGACCTGAACCCAATCGAGATGGTTTGGGGTGAGCTGGACTGCAGAGTGAAGGAAAACGGGCCAATAAGTGCGAAACATCTCTGGGAACTCTTTCAAGACTGTTGGAATACCATTTCAGGTGACTACCTCTTGAAGCTCATCAAGAGAATGCCAAGAGTGTGCAAAGCAGTAATGAAAGCAAAAGGTGGCTACTTTGTTAAGTATATAATTCCACATGTGTTAATTCATAGTTTTGATGCCTTCAGTGTGAATCAATTGTCATAGTCATGAAAATACAGAAAACTCTTTGAATGGGAAGCTGTGTCCAAACTTTTGGTCTGTACTGTATGTATATATATATATATATATATATATATATATCAGATTTTTACACAAGTAGATAAGGATAAATCAGATTTTTAGTAGATAAAGATAACCAAATCAAACAAATGAGTCAAAGATATTAGAAATGTATATTTATTGAGGAACATAATCCAATATCACGTCTGTGAGTGACTAAAGCATTTCAATCTTTCAGTATCTAGAGTGACACCCATGTGCAGCAATAACTGCAACTAATAGTTGATTAGTCCTGCACATCGGCTTAGAGAAATGTTAGCACATTCCTCCATACAAAACAGCTTTGTTCTGTTATTCTGGTGGGTTTTCCCCCATGAACTGCTCACGTCAGGTCTTTCCACAACATTTCTATTGGATTCAGGCCAGGACTCTGAAAGCTATAAATTTATTCTTTGGTAGAAAGGCTTGGGTGGTTATCTTGACACATGTTATCTTGAGATTGAGATTTCCTCTCATTTTCCTTTACAGTTTGCTGGTATAATTCATAATTCATTGTTCCATCAATGATGACAAGCTGTCCTGGCCCAGATGCAGCAAATCAGGTCCAAACCATGATGCTACCACCTTGTTTTACAGATAGAATGAAATTTTTATGCTTATCCTTTCTCCAAACATGCTTCTCATGTAAACCCAAAATTCTATTTGCTCTCATCTGAAGGGTTCTGAAGTTTTCGAATACAACTGCATGTACTGTCCCTGTTCAAGGAATCTATCACAGATTCCATCAAAAACAGCAGAGAGAAAATTCCTGCACACTAAAAAAGTGGGATCCAGAGCGGAGACCAAAAGGACCCCATTATAATCAATGATCCGTTCAATTCAGCTATGTGCCGAAACTGGCACTTCTGTTATTTTTGTTGTTCTACTCCTATAATAGAGCAGAACAGTGAACATCAATAGCACAAATGTAAAAAGGACTCATTGTGCCCTGAAAGGGTCTTTACAGTAGGTATGTGACCAGTTCAATCATGCAAGTGAAATTTGCAAGCTTTTGAGGTAGCTAATTTCCATTTAATGATTATTATCTGTGTACAGTATTCATAGGCAGTGGTAGAAGGGAATGTGGATTCAGTAGTTTATACAGGGACGCATTGGCCATGGACCTTACAAGGAAATTTCCTGGTGGACCGATGCCCAAGGGGCCGCCTGAGCCCTCCTCAAGGCCGACCAGTGGCAGTTTTTGGGGATGTATTTTTTGCTGTTGACAGCAGTATTTTATGATGGACTGTGGTATTTGGCTCTGTTGGGGTGGTATAATGTGCCACAATATGGTATTGCTGGCCCCGTCTACTTGTGTTGGCCCTGCCTTCCATCAATTTGGACCCAACTACAAAATGTGGCGACTTTTAGTATTTTTTCCAGGGCCACCAAGTTCCTCGTCCATCCCTGAGTGTATATGTTTCCTATAATAATAATAATAATTTTAGAAAAAGTGCTATAGATCCACATGGCTCCTTCACTGTAGCTTACAGCACTCATAATGATTACAGGTAGAACATGATCTCATTCAGTGTCATACAAGTCAAGATCACAGATCACAGATGCAAAATGAACCTGGCAACTTGACAGCCCCAGTTAAGCAATTTTATCATATTACAGCATTCTCCGACAATTTGTTTTTTTCTAATGTTTGTTGCCAGAAAATGTCTTCTAGGTGCCTTGTACCTGTATTAAAACCGAGTATGTCTGTACAGAGTTATTGATCTGCATCAAGCTGGTGAAACATCAAAATAAACTGTTAGTATGCTGCATCTTTTTAGTGATTGCGAGCTCCCAAGTGCAGAACTGATTTTATAAAATGAAATGTTAATATACATGAGACCCTCTAAAGAAGCATTCTAGACAAAACTGATAAATTGTGAGGGGCATGATCCAAGAATTCTCTCATTTGACTTCTTTGAATTGCACCACCCCATATGCCCAGCACTAGGCATAATACATTGTGGAAGTTATAACTGATAACTGTTCCTGTAAAGCGATAGTTCCTCCTGGACATTTATGGCACATCCCATAAATATCCCATAAATATGCCATACATTTCCAATAGGCTGAAGTGGGATCCACACCTGTCTCAAGAATGGGGACCCTTCTCACATCCCCATGAGTGAAGAGGTTGCCACTCATTACAAAAATAACCAAGAATTTAAGTAAAGTGCTATATCTATGTCTATAACAATACAGCAGATGTTCACATACAATACATAGCAGTGGCTTTAAATTAAAGAAGAACTCCCGCAAACATCTTTATTCTCTGACCTGTTAGAAAGGTGCATGATATAATCTGTAGTGATTGTCATTTTCTTATCAGTGACTGTTTCTGTGAGTAAAAACCTCTCTTCTTATTGTAGCTGGGTCATGTGACCAACTCCCTGACCTCCATCTGACCCAGGACAGCAAGCCAGTCACTTCTCTATTCATTCCTATGAGACTGAAAGTGAGGCTCCCATAGGAATGCATAGAAAATTAGACTTCCTGTCCACACATAAGGTGCTGTGTGAGTTGGTGGGTCTAATTCCTAGTCACATGACACAGATAAGAAACTTCAGGATGATATAACTCAAAAATTCAGCTACTGGTAAGAAAATGACATTCCCTACAGATTAAATCATATACATTTCTAGCAGGAAATGGAATAACATTTTTTACAGGAGTTCTTTAAGATTTTTAAATTGACAACTCATTCAACAGTGGAAAAACACTTGATGTTATTTCATTAAGATGGTTTATGGTTGCTGAACTCTTACTGCTCTTAGTAATCATCCTGATCTCCTCTTTAGATCATTTTTCATTGTCAAGATCCTCTTGTCGTTTCTCATTTGGAGAATATGTCTAGTAGGCTTTTGGGAAGGGTCTTGCTGCAGAGAATTAATGTGTAGTTTTCTTGCAGTCCACACTGATGAATTCATTCATTCTTTTGAAATTTGCTATTGTTTTACTCATACTAGACACTGGTAATGTGTGTGACAGTCCCTCCAAGCTCACATTTTTTAATGAGTACATCATATAGTGATATTGATCTTGTTCCTCAGTTGAACATGTGTATATGGAAGTGTGGGAATACATTTTAAAGGCGTTGTTCGCTCCCTGGAAGCCTTTCAAGCAGAGCCCCCCCAACATTGCCGAACCTACAAAGGGAATCATATATGGTCCCTGTTACTGGTGTCCGGCTCCTTCGCTCTTCTGGCAAAGTTGCAGATCTCAAGTCTCCCCATGGCAACAGGTTTGTTGTGGGTCACATGGCTGTAGTGATAATGTGTTCCCAGTGAGATCTGCAGCAGCGGCTTGGGAGAGAAGGAGCAGGAAAGCAGTGGCAGGAGAAGGAGCAGGAACCCAGTAACGGGGATCAGGTAAATATGATTCCCTCCACAGGCTTTTAAAGGAACGCTATAGTCAAAAGTAAGAAAGTAAGTTTTATAGTATATTAGCTTCTAGGAGCAACAAGGACATTGCCATTACACCTAGAGGCTCAGCTCTCTCTGCAACTGCTCCGCTTTCTCCACATTGATTGACAGGGCCAGGCAGTGAAAGCATCATCACACCTAACCGTGTCAATCGAAGTGCAGAGAATGCAGGAAATTTCCTGGTGGCAGATGACCAGGGGACCACCCACACCCTCCTCTCTGCTGATGGCTGGGTACATGATGAGCAGTCGGCAGTAATTAAAGCTATGAGAATCAGGCACTCATGTATCTGGCCAGCGATCATACATGCCCTCCAGAATTCAATTGGTGTGGCCAACATCTCAACTCCTAAGCCCCCTGCTCTTTATCCTAATCAGAGACAACTGGAGGAGCAGAAGAATAGAAAATGGCAGGTACTGATGGCCACCACAGAGGGACACCTTTTGGGGCGGCATATTATTCTGCTGTGATGGTATTTTGTGTTATAGTATTGCTGACCCTATTATTTGTGTTGGCCCACCTTCTGTCAATTTGGATCTGCCTGAAAAAAGGGGACACTTTTAGTTTCCATTTTCCAGGGCCACTTTAAGTTCTCAGTCCGTCCCTAAATAGTTCTCATGTATATGAACATTTTGGCGAACACAAGAAACTACAATAGAAATGTCATCATTGTTAAATTCAAGCTTTTTACCATTCATCAAATCATTGTCTTATACAAAACTTCAATCTGACACTTTGTAGACTGCAAAAGAAATGGCTTTGTCATGTGCAAAAACAGAGAGGTGATTTTCCCCTGTTCTTAATGTATACAGCTTTTTCATGTTTTTCTTATCTAAAATTATTTCAGTTATGCATTCATTTGTCAAGAAATCACCATGTTTGTCATACACTTAGCGCTATATAAAGAACACATCAAATCACTATGTGTGCTCCCTTTAGAACATAAATACCAGAATGATGCTGAATACAAATAATTATTATGAATTATTATGTGGCTATTCCAGACTTCCATCAGCATATCTCTAATAATTGTTGTATCATAAGTATAACTTGAAGCTACTGGGCGCAATGCAAAATCTGTTATTAGATTCCCCCAAGAATCACTTCATTTGTTGTGTTTTTATATGCAGCAGAATTGAAATTCATCCCCTAAACAAGTGCTTGGGCCAACTGCAAGCCTTTGCTCTCACCATCACTAATAATGAAATATGCAGATTTTAACCATATGTGAGAACCAAAAATGTAAACATTGTAATGACGATGAACAATAGGCATATCTTCTATGTCCACATAATATTAGAACTGTATCTTTCAGTGCACATGTCAAAAATTGTGCTGGGAAAGTTGTGTGGTGCTCAGTCCCAATTCACACTAGGGTCAGTTTTGTAAAAAGCCACTTTGCCTGTTTTTGGAGTGGAGGAGGAAACCCATGGAAGCAAAAGGAGAACATCCAAACTCTATGCAGAAGCTGTCCCTGGCCAGATTTGAACCCAGGATCTTAGCGCTGCAAGGTACCAATGTTAACCACTGAGCCACTGTGCTGCTGTTCTCTAGCAGTTATTACAATTTTCATTTTCTTATTGGTAATAGGCTTGCCACAGAGAATCAACTTGGAATCGTGTAATTCAACTCAATCCAAAGTGAGGGCCAGACCTGAGTTGTCCTATAAAAAGGTCTAGATTTAGTGTGTAGTTGGAATTCAGTTTTCAACTAAAATGTGGAGCAATTTGACACAAAAAGTTGCATCTACTCTTAGACTGAAAATGGGCATGGCTGTGCATAAAATGGGTGTGGCCTAAGATGCAATTTTGGCAATATGCGCTTAATTTCTGGCATAAAAATCTCGAAGAAGGTGAGACAATTAAATGTTGAAGGACAGGCAGATTTATCTTACAACCTAATCAATTGAGATAATTCTGGCACATTTAAGACCTCCTAACTAATAGTAAATCTGGCTCAACGTTAGAGGATTTCATGTCTAAATGGTTGTGAATAGATAACAAGTTAAGACACCCATCACCACAATTTAGGACAGGCACATACAAAACCCTGTATGTCACAAGTGGACACCTGTAGGCACAGATGCCAGCATATTGCTGTTAGTGAAGGAAAATCATGAGAGAAAGGACTACTCTAGTGCCTGCTGGATGTATTGTAACTCATCCTTTGCACTTACAAAAAACGTTTGTTGTTCTTCTACGACTGCCTGATTTTTTTACACCACCTTTTCACTGTAGTGACACATCTCATCAGAACCACTACCACTCCCATCCTCTGCACCGACTCCTCAGGGTCTCCCTGCTTTAGAGATGTACGGAGTAAGTGTGTTATAATGACACAGGTGATAATGAACATTAGTCTGTTTTTGTACCATTCTGGGCCATGATTTCAGATCCATTATTCTCTTTCAGACATTTACCTAGTGCTGTGTTCCTCCATTTTATCTATTATAGTAGTCACTTTAATGAGCTAAGTGAAAATATAACCCATTTAAATCATTTCTTCTCCAAGAAATCTGTTATAAGGATCAATATGTGGTACTTCAGTGCATGAAAAACGTGATTATATTCTGTACCTCCTCTAGGGTGGTGTGACTTCAAACTGCTAATTTATGGCCATTTTCCAACCTTGCAGTCACATTTATATGTTAATAATATATGTGTCAATAGCATGTGTTAAAATAGCCCAGATTATGCATAAGGAGTGGTATTGAGATAACAATGATTTTTTCAGCAAAAGGCTTCCACCACTTACTCTGAGCAGAAACATAGATTTAGGAGCAAAAGCAGTGTTTACTTCTAATCTGTATACAGATATACAATCAGTGGGATGTTGTTTGTGGCCTGGTTACATTATATTTTTGTAACATGCCTGTACTCAACTTTTTTTGGGGGGTACTACCGCTTCTTGGGGAGAGAGCGCCTTAATCGGCGTAAGGAGGCTTATAGGCCATACATGCTCCTCTGGAATTCTTCGAAGAAAGAGATGCAACTAAGCTCTTAACAAGCTCTTCCTCTAATGCCACCAGATGTAAGGCAGCTATCTTATAAGTCAATGTTCGACCCTTCAAATAGGCCTTGAGACATCACTTTAATATTAAATAAGGCAGCATCTCATCTGCAGACAGCTGTTTTGGGGTGATTGTCCCTTATCAAAGCAGAGCAGAAAGTACTAGCTTAACTAGGTGAGAGGTCTAAGTCAGGATTTGGGGGTACTATCTCTCCTTGGGGAGAGAGCTCCTTAATCGGCGTGAGGAGATTTATAGGCCATGTGCCGAAATGCAGATGAGGTGCTGCCTTATTTACTATCCAAGTCTCAGAATTCCAGAGGAGCATGTAATGCCTTTAAAAAGATAAAAAATATAAAAATTCAAATCAACCCCTTTTCCCATAATGAAAATAAACATTAAAAAATAAAGGTAATAGCCATTGCCATGACCCAAAATGCCCATACTATTAAAATATTAAAATATTTATTCTGTACAGCGACCAGTGTAATGGGAAAAGAAAAATCAAAATGGCCGATTCACAGTTTTTTTTCGTTTCTTCACCTTCCAAAAAATTGATAAAAAGTGAACAAAAACTCACAGACCCCCCCAAAATAGTATCAATAAAAAGAAAACATGAGCCCTCACAAAGCTTTGTAGACATAAATGTAAAAAAGCAAAAAGTATTCAAATGTGGTATCACTGTAATCGTACTGGCCCGGAGAATGGGAGCAGTTCAGTTTTAATGCATCAGTAAAATGTTAGGAAGAAGTGCTGTCCCATTCATAACTTCGGAGGATCCACCACCGCTTCTAAATGTAAGACAGCTTCCTAGCTGTATGCATGTACTGACACCTCATACAGAAGAAATGTGGCCAGTTATAGACATCACTAAATAAGTTCATGAAGTTATAGCGGAATAATCAATTAAAAACCATGCTTTACAGAGAGCCAGGGTAGAACTTGGATGTCTTGGTCATGTTCTTCTAACCAATGTCCAGCACTTCTAGCCGTTCTACATCCATCAATTCAATGTAGTTAAAAAAACTTGACTTATTGGAGAAGGCAACTCTTTGCCAGTCAGCTTAGGTCTAATTCCGATCTAATTCTCACATGGTGCTCTGCAGTTTCCACATCTTTGATTCGCAGTGGTGCCATTTGTCAACTCATGATACACTTTCACCACAGGAGCACATGAAGACTTCACAAACTCCACAGTTTCAGAAATATTGCCACCCTTGGCCCGAAAGCCAATAATGATCCCTTTTTGCAACTCTGATAAATCACCCTATTTACCCATGACAGCAACAAGGGATATGTGTGCAGAGAGCCTATCGTTCACCTTATATACCTACCAAGCCAGCTCACCACACGTGACTTCTTTCATGAGCTATGCACTGCTGACATTGAAAGTAGGAAATGGTTCTTATAAGGTAACTCAGCTGTGTATCTTGATATAGTCTCCATTTATGTAATTCACTTGCCTGTTTTGCTGGGGACAAGAGCACTTACCTAGTCTCTGTCACTAGATCAGAGACATAATGCATATTAAAGCCAAGCACCGACCAGTGCTTGCTTCCAGAAAATGAAGTAGATTAATAGAACAATCTTTGCAAGGGCAGGCAGTTCCTGCAGAAATACTTCGATTACTTTGTTTTGTTGGCAGCACAATACAGATAGGTCTGGATCTTCAGTGCAATGTTAATAAGCAGCACTATTGTTTTCCTGAGTAAGATGGAAAAAGCCAAAAGTAGCCAAGGGCCAATCTCCACAGCTTTAGGTACACTTGACATGTGCCTCAGCTTTCGCCTTTTATAATCAGTTCCTTCTGCATCGTAGCTTGCAGACGTGGAGGAGTTTTCAGACAGATTTGAAAAGGGACAAATGTGGATAGTAAGATTACATATGCGTGCAGCAGGCTTTACAGTGAAGTGTTTTTGATATGTCTTTAAGCTTGGCTTAGAGGTGCCAATTTCTGTCCCACTGGGATCTTGCAATCTATGGAACAGTGACTGAGGGTGGAGGCATAAAATGCTGACTGTGAGACTGTAATGTGTTTGTGCCAGCAGAACGCATGTAGGTGAATGAGAAATAAAGGTGTCGCTATCTAAAGATCAGACTTGCTGCTCACCCCCTCTAGCTGTGAAACAAGAACACATCACAGAAGACAAATTACTGTACACTGCTGAGAACCGAGCAACAAAAACTCAGCAATGAGTGTCCCATATCTTGCATCTAGATGGACTGATAGGATAGAATGTGCTGTGACAATGTGCAGTAATGGGCCCTCTGAATGCAACGGGCAAGCTACAGACAGGACAGTGTGCATGCCAGGCAGAGTGATAAGGCAAAGGTGAGACAACAAAACAGTGTACCTTAAAATTACATTATCAGCGAGGTACTAGAGGTTTGATGCATTTGAACAGGGGGAAATATACCTCTAGATTTTAATGTACTTTACTGTGTCAGCATGCCATAGTTAAAGGAAATGTGACACCAAAAAATTCATCTGCAGATAGCAGCACATATATATTCTTTTTTTCTTATCTGTTTTTATTTTCTGGTTATAATTTTTTTTATTCAATTCCTGAACATGACTATGGTGGCAGCCATCTTCCCTGAGCTGTTCTTAACAGCATTTATAAAACAGAAAGAAAATTGCTT
Source organism: Rhinella marina (assembly GCA_900303285.1). NCBI lineage: Eukaryota > Metazoa > Chordata > Amphibia > Anura > Bufonidae > Rhinella > Rhinella marina. The sequence goes on along the minus strand of ONZH01005808.1, from coordinate 375,345 downwards.
TACAGCAGCCTCATAGACACAATGAACAGGAGGGGACCTCATTGACTTCTGTAAGAGGGTTTTCTTGGCATGCTCTGTGCCCGCGGACATTTAGCACTTCAGATGCCATGGGGAAACGTCATGGCGACCACTGGATCTGAGCGCATGTATTTCCGGAAGCACATGCTTCCGGGTATGCTCTGGCTCCCCCATGTGACAATCACAAAAGTTATAGGGGTCAGAATATGGCAATGAAAAAATAAAACTGATTTTTTTCCAAAGTTTTTATTATTTTATCAGTCTCAAAACACAAGAAAAAAATATATATATAAGGTATAGCTGGATTCATACTGACTTGTGAAATGAAATAAACTCATCAGTTTTATTACACATCATAAATAAAAAAACATGGAAACTGTGGCGGAATTGCTTTATTTTTTCAATTTCATCCCATTTGGAATTTTTTCCTGCTTCCCACTACATCATATGCAATATTAAATGGGGGCATTGTAAAGCACAACTTGTCCCGCAAAAAACAAGCCCTAATACTGCTATGTGAATGGAAAAATTAAAAAGTTATAGCTCTGGGAAAGCAGGGAGCGCAAAACGAAAAGGCAAAAATTAAAAAACCTCCGGGTAGAAAGGGTTAAATATATAAAAACATAAAAAAGTGATTTAAACAGCAGGTCATTTTCTAATGACACATTCCCTTTAAAATGACATTTCATAGACACTTCCTGAAAATGAAAACATCTTCCTCTAATGCTTTACTGAATGTTGTCCGCCCACAAACTCTCCTGTAAAGTTTAAATAAAATGTAAAAAGCCTTGGCCTGTCATGAAAACACCATGATGAACGCCAGTGGGTATTCAGAGTTGTTTTTATTTCACGTTCATCCATATTTAAAGCTTTTTCTGCGTTACTGACTTTCACAGCCAGCTTTAGTATTCAAAGCATACAGAAGTTCAGCAGTCTACCACAATTTATGTAGAGGCACACCTTATTAACAAAGGGTAACGCCCAGTCGTCTGGAAACTCAACAGTCCCACTTTAAAATATACCGATGTGTTCATTGGTCAAAAGAACCCTTCAATCAATTTTTTATCACATATTAACAGCCTATAGGTGAATATTTTGTGTCTTTTTTTTTAAATAAAAAACACGTGGATGATTTCCTGGATATAATTTTTTGAAGTCACACCATGTTTTCTGCTTCCTGTCCTGGCTCTTTAACGTTTTTTTGGACTTTTAGCATGGCAACCACCCTCACATTACTTTTTCAGTTAGAACATTCATTCTGATCAGAAAAGGAAGTGGAAGAAAAGAAAGGAGGTGAGTGACTCAGAGCATCACACATTACACTGATAACTGCAATGCTCTTCTGTGGGAATTATTATCTAGGACTATTGAGAGAACATCTACACCTATTATTCTAATGAGAATTACCTTGCAGATAATATGTTCCCTTCACAGCATAAGTAATCTAACAATGAATAGATAGAGAGATAGAGAGATAGATAGATAGATAGATAGATAGATAGATAGATAGATAGATAGATAATAAGACAGATATTGGATAGATAGATAGATAGATAGATAGATAGATAGATAGATAGATAGATAGATAGAATCATTTGTCAGCATTTTGTATCTACTTTTCAATGACATGGTACTGTCAAATTGAAAAAAAAATAAAGCAAAAATTAAAAAAAAAAGTTTTCTATAAATATTGAGCTAGAAAAATACCCATTTCTGATGGAAGTGTCCCTTTGAGGACTCCAATTTGTCATGAGAAAACGTAGTACAATATTACGACATGCTAGAAAAACCCTTGACAGGCTGCAATTTATTATGTAACTACCTTTTTTTTTCGCCCTATAAGACGCACTTTTTCCCCCCAAAAGTAGGGAGAATACAAAAAGTAGGGCGCTCACTTGTACGTAGGGACCCCCAGGACAGGTAAGTAAGGTTTTTATAAGTGGTTTGGTGGGGTGATCTGAGGTCTGATGGGGGCACAAGATGCTTATCTGAGGTCTGATGGGGGCAGATACTGCTGTGATCTGAGGTCTGATGGGGGCACAATATGCTGATCTGAGGTCTGATGGGGGCACATTCTGCTGATCTGAGGTCTGATAGGGGCACATTCTGCTGATCTGAGGTCTGATGGGGGCACATTCTGCTGATCTGAGGTCTTATGGGGGTACATACTGTTGATCTAAGGTCTAATGGGGGTACATTCTGCTGATCTGAGGTCTGATGGGTTCACAGTAGGCTGATCTGAGGTCTGAGGGGGGCACAGTGGGCTGATCTGAGGTCTGGTGGGCTCACAGTGAGATGGTATGGGGGCACAGTGGGCTGATATGGGGCCATAGTGGGCTGATCTGAGGTCTGTTGAGGGTCTGACATGGAGGGCTGATATGGGGGTCTGATGTGATGTCCTGAAATTTATGGCTAGTCTGATAAGAGGATCTGATGAAAAATATTTTTTTCTTATTTTCCTACTCTAAAACCTAGGTGCGTCTTATGGGCCGGTGCGTCTTATAGGGTGAAAAATACGGTACTTGGTGGCCGCACATAGACACATAGAGCATAAATATCATGTGACAGAATATCACAATAGCATGTTTTTTGTTTGTTTTTGTTTTTTTAATAAAAAATGGTAATCACAAATCTTGAGATCTGTTGAGCCAAGGAAAAAGGTAAGGAAGGACACATCTGTATACCCATTTTAAAGTGATTTTCTATTGCATTAAGATCAGTAAGTAGCATTATTATTAAAATTCTTCTGTTGCTTAACAGTCATTAGGACTGCTAATAAATTATTTTTTATAGAATTAATGAACCCCATTCTACCGATATAAAAGGGTACAACTAGTGATGATCTAGCACCCTGATGTTTGGGTGCTCGGGTGCTCTGGCCGAACACTAGGTGGTGCTCGAGTGCTCGGCCAAGCACCCGAGTATAATGGAAGTCAATGGGAGAAGACCAGGCACCCCCTGCTCTGCAGAGGGGAGGGTGTCTGGTTGATAGGGAAATGTGAGAAAATGGTGGAGACACCACAGAAATGGTTAGGGAACAGCATGGGGAGGGTGTCTGGTTTATAGGAAAAGGTCAGAATCGCGACTTCTCCTCTTTCACTCCTTTCACTCGTAAAAGTACGCTAATTAACTGAATTTGTACGCATTAGCGTACAATGCGTAGCATTAGCATACAAATTCGTATGCATTAGTGTACAATGCGTAGCATTAGCATACAAAATCTTACGCATTAGCATACAATGCATAGCATTAGCGTACAAATCAACATGGCTACAGCATTAAAGTGAATGCCAGTACTCCCACGCACGTTTATTCGCTGCGTAGCAGCGAACAAACGTGCGGGGAGGAGACTCGAGCATCGCACTCGGCTGAACACCGCGATGTGCCGAGCATACCGATGCTCGAGCGAATATAGTGCTCGGGCGAGCATGCTCACTCAACACTAGGTACAACCAGCTAAATGAACCTGTGGTATCTCTTCAAAGACTGATTGTGAGGATCTAGCCTCTGAATTCCCCACTGAGCTGATCAAACTAAAGGAGGGCAGGCCAAATCTTATAGAAATGTGGCAGAAAAGGGAACCTGCATTTCCTGGTTGCATCAATGTTTTGGATAATAGAACACTATTTTGCTTGGCCTCTACTGCACACATACCAATAGGATGGGTGGCTGCAGCTTGTTGCCTTCTCAGCTGTGATCAACCTTTAGTGTTCCTTTAAGCATAACCATCATCCTCATTTGTCTGCAGTGCATTAAAGTACAATGGAAGAAACAAAATGAAATCGCAGAAAGTGTGCAATGCTATCAGTGTAACATAATGTATAATGTAATTATATACCAATTGTAACACCAATGGAGTGGTGGGAAGTGTTCACAGATGTCTTCCAATAAATCAGCCTCTATTCTCTTTATGTATGTGGAAAAATAAAAAGTGAGAAACAAACTGTATATAACACATGCAATAAAGGAGATCTATCATGGACTCTCCAAGCTTACTGATTCTAGCCTGGAAGTAAGAGATTTCTTCAACTTCTACTGTCAGAATTGTCTTGAGCAAATTTTCATTTTGTTTACTAATTTGGCTAATTTTTTACTGAATTGTTATAAAATGATGAATAAAAAAGCAGTTCTTCATAGTTCCCTATTACAGATAGTGCTGTGACATCTGTCGCAATGCTTTATCTAGTGTTATTAGAGGTTATATCTGTAGTGGGCTCTTGGGCCGAGGACCTATGGTGGCATCTGTGACTGGGACACAGCAATGCATAACGTTATTTTTTGTTTTGTGCCAAGAGGAGCACTATACCTATTTTCCATGATGATTGCCATCATAGAAAATCTGCAGCAAAATAGGAAGGTTGGGCTTCCACGTTCTGCTTTCTGTGCAGTTTTTGAAGCCAAAATCAGGAGTGGGTTCTAAAAGAAAATGAGACTCAGGGACACATTTATTAAGCTCCTGCACTGGGAGTCGATCACTGAAGTTATGTAGAGGTGCAGGTGTCTACATAACTTTGGCATATCTACCCCTGATTCTAAATGTAAGACAGCTTCCTTGCCGTCTTACTTTTAGACCATTTTCTATGCCTAAACCAGCTGAATGCAGAATGCAAAGCACAGCACCCCAGATTTCTTTACATTGTAAAATTGTAATTAAAAAAACATCCCTCAGTCTCACCTGCTTTATTCAACAAAAAAGTGGAACAAAAATATGGCGCTCATTCTGAACACCATATTTGTCAATGTATTTACAGAGAGACATCTGACATATATATACATTGATAAATTCTTCAGCTTCACTTCACTAACTGTAAAGTTGTCTGCCTGCAGTGACCCCAATGTCAGCTGTAATGCAGTGTTTTCACATTAAGAACAGAAGAAGGAGTTCAGCGCCAGGTCCACTAGCAGTTGTGGGGTTTGCCTCCATTGAAGGTTTCTTGATTCAAAAAGTGAAACAAGAAACCTGAATGTGAAAAGCAAGCCTAAGATCAGTTTGTATTTTCCTGCAATATAGGAAATCAGAATAGCTGCAATGAGGCCCTTTAAAGGGGTTCTCTAGGAATTTAAAATTGCCGCCAGCAACCTGTTCTAGAATCTGAGCAGGTTTGGTTGCCATCACTCCCAGAGCTGCCTAGGGGGGTGAGGGGCAGAGCCTCACTACACACTACACTCTGGTACTTGCATATACTACATATTAGTAAGTTTTCCTGTTAGGCTGCTTGGCCATGACAGCATATCATAGGCAGGATCACATCATTACCATCTATTGTAGAGTGGTGTAATGTGTAGTGCGGCCTCTCCCCCTCACCCCGCTAGACAAATCTGCAGATAGTGACAACCATTCGGACTCATGTTCTAGGACAGGTTGCTGCCAGGTTAGTGTTCAATGAATCAAGCTTCGGAGCCAAGATCCAAAGTCAATTCGCTCAAAACTTTGAATGCTGTACAGAGATCTGTCTCCGTACAGCATTAAAATGTATGGCCTTTGGCAAGGTGAAATTTGTTATCACCAAAGTCTCAGGAGACTTCGGTGAATAACTTTTGGCATAATTTTGAAACTTGAAAACCATTTAAAAACAGGAATCCAAAGTGGGCTTTGGTATCGGCTAGTACCTCAGTACCGAAGCCGACTTTTGATCCAAGTTTTGAAGTTTTCAAGTTCTAAGTGCCGCCAGCAACCTGTTCTAGAATCTGAGCAGGTTTGGTTGCCATCACTCCCAGAGCTGCCTAGGGGGGTGAGGGGCAGAGCCTCACTACACACTACACTCTGGTACTTGCATATACTACATATTAGTAAGTTTTCCTGTTAGGCTGCTTGGCCATGACAGCATATCATAGGCAGGATCACATCATTACCATCTATTGTAGAGTGGTGTAATGTGTAGTGCGGCCTCTCCCCCTCACCCCGCTAGACACCCCGCTAGTTTTGAAGTTTTCAAGTTCTAAAATTGAAGTCTGATGTTCCCACAAGACTTCGGTGATAACGAATTACCCTTGCCGGAGCCTATACATTTGAATGCTGTACAGAGACAGATGTCTATACAGCATTCAAATGAAGCTCTGAGCGAATCGACTTTGCAACCCCTTAATGGAAGTCTGTGCAGATTATACTGTAAATAGATAATTGAACCCTTTGTAAAACTATTTAAAGGGAGTCTGTCACCTCATTTTCACCTATATAGCTAACAGCAGTGCCCCACAGACGATTGCATACACATCTCAGACATACCTGTGTGCACTGTGTGTGTGTATTCCTCGTTCAGAAAAAGCACTTTTATTCTACAGGAAAACAGCTCCCAAGTGCCCGGCTCTGCTGCTGCTGCAAACCAGACTGGAGGGGGGAGGGCAGCTTTAGCTGCTCATATCTTGGGATTAGTAGCAGATAGAAACATGGCCTTATTTGAAAGCTGAAATTCCAAGCTTTAAAATGATACCAAAATCACAGCATTATATCCAGTATATCAGAAGATATAGCTGTTAGAAATCGAGTCAGGAGAGAAAGCTGTTTTTAGATTCACTTTCAGCCAGGCACTTGGTAGCTGTTTTCCTGCAGAATAAAAGTGCTTTTTCTTGACATGTAATACAGACACAGTGCACACAGGTATGTCTGAGATATGTATGCAATCTTCTGTGGGGCAGTGCTGTTAGTTATATAGGTGAAAATGAGGTGACAGACTCCCTTTAATATGGCTTCATAAATTACAATCTGGAAGATGCAAGTGCAGTTTTCTAATTGTGATGACCAAATTGTAAGTTCTTAAGGGAATACATTTAGAAAATTTCAATTAAAAAAATCTATTCCTTTTGAGAATTAGTAATATAGAACTTGAAAACAAAATCCAGTACAATGTTTATTGCTGACATTTTCAGTCATACCTTGTGCATTGTTTTGGATCGTTCTGATAACCAGACCAAAAATTAAACCATATGTAGACAGATGAGGAATGCTTGTGACAATTATTGCACTTATGCCCTCAAATTTCTAACAACTTGGTCCTTTCCTCTTTTCATAGAACTAGATTGGTTTTACCGGAGGTGTAGCTCATTATTTTTTTCCTGGAAGAGTAACTGTAGAATATTAATGGCGTCTTACAGGTATCGGTAAAGGTAATTCAAGGCAAAATTGCAGAAATAACCTTTCACAATACAGTAAGAAAGGAATCACAAAAGTATTTTTTAGGAGCTGGCCAGTTTCCTAAAGGTAGTCAGAAAAAGTATGGCTTAACAAGGCTCTCCACAGACAATCCCTTTAATATGGAGAAAAATTTGGCTGGTAACACAATTCGACTTGCAGCCACAGTAATGAGCAGTACATTAGCACATGCCTTTTTATATTAAGACATCATAAAGCCCTTTGAAGGGATTCCGGTAAAAACATGTGCAGTAATGTATTCAAGTTTATTGTGCTTAAGTAGGCACTTTTTCCAAACATAGGGTCCAGCTGCATGAACTCAGGTTTTACCGGGTCGGTGTCCATTGCACACCTTGCAAGTGATAGAATCTTAAATTGTGTCCAATAACATTCACCAAATTTGTACAAAATTTGGGAGTCCTGGGCCTTATTTCAGCCCTTGTCAAATTTGAAAAGGATTGAGAAAAGGAACTGTGGTCTCCTTGCACCAGAAAATGGTGCAATTTGTGGCACAAGTCATTGCCTGCTCTTAGCAGGAGTAGATTTAACTTTCTGACTTTTACAGAGTACCCAAGTCACATAACACTCCAACTACATTTTTTATTTTTGTAAAAAAATGCCATTGCAAGTAAATGTGGGACTCTGACTGTTAGGTTCAGCTATCGCATAAGAGGATCTAGCAGTAGCAGTGGTTATGAACAATATTTATACCAATGACAAGTGTAAGAACCATTTCCGTTAGTGTAGATATTTTGTCATGTATTGTCCTTTAACGGTCATTGTCACAGTGGTAAAACATAGTACCCTGGTTAGCAAGAGGACACAGTGCTCTCTCTGTGACCAGATCCTCAGAATTCACCTTGAACTACATAGTTTGGGTATGTAACAGAACTCTGTTCATTTGAGATCTTCCATTTGTAGGGACAGAAAAAGTTTTAGGACCCTAAACTCCTCTCTATCCAACATAACTAGCCCATTACCCAGAACTCTCATTATTTTAGTTAGACCTTCCTTATTTTTCTTAGATTTCAGTAAAAACAAGATCTCCCTGCTCAGTGTGCAGGGAACTATCCACTTTCCTGCCTATAGACCAACTGTGCAAATTTATCAGCCCTGTCCACTTGGATGGTTTAGAAGAATTTTCTTCAATAGCAGAAACCACTGACTGGAACAGGATATTGCTGATATTTGTTTTCATTATAAAAGAGAAAGAAATTTTAAGGGAAAAGCAAAATATATTTTCGCTTTGATCAGATATAATTGTAGGCAAGGAAAAAAGTTACAGTGCATTTCTTTAAAGTTGCAGAAAGAAGTGTCAAAAGTATATTAGAAAAGATGTTAATCTGTCCTGGTAGCCAGGGAGTTAATGATTGAATAAACCTATCCGGAAAGGTCATTTAGCGCCCTTCTTGATTACGTTCAGAGTATCTGTAAAGGTGAGTGAGGAACCAATGTACACAATGGACACATGCTGAGAAGCAATTTGATAGCAGTGTTGGGAGAAAATCAATGGCTCGAAATGACAGCAACAGTGACATGATAAACAGTGGCAGAAATGTTTTCTCATTATTGCTGTATCAGCAGTTTGATGCACAGCAGGAATTTACTGTTTGTTTAACTAGCTCTGCCAAATTATTCCACTTCTGACACCCATCAATAGAAATCATATCCTACCCCTCAGATCTGCTCTGTCTCCACTCATTATTACAAAGACCTCCATTGCATAAAAAGCAGCCGAACAATTTTTCTGGATAATTTACATGTGCCTATTCTCAAGTTATGCAAATAGTAAAGCATTCAAGATTAGTTATACTCAACTGTGATTGATTCAAGACAGTAGTGGACTTTTTGATTGATTTTAACTATTGAACTGCAGCTGAGGTCCAGATGAATGGTCCAGATGAATCTTGTGGACTGCATCTGTCCTTCAATAGTTAAAATCAATCAGTTGCGCTACAAAATGTCACCGTGTAGCCCTAGCCTTAGTCATCCTGTTGCCATCTTGGCCATCCTGACTAAGCTTCCACAGTAACAGACCTATTTGTGTGTGTTCAACTACAGAGAAGCATTGATTCATCTCATCAAGAAGGGTGCATGGGGGAGGATCCATAGAGCAAACACCAGCAATAGCAACCATCCAGAAATTTCTGGACAGTTCATAAATATAGGCAACTTTTTTCCTGAGTCCATGACAAAAAATAGATGTGTCAGTGATTTTTTTTTTGAGGCTGGTGGTACTTGACTAGATTATTTTAGTGGTAATTTTCATAATTTTACAGCTCGCAGTAAGTGCTAGTAATGAGTTCTTATCAGTACTTGGAAGTCTTGGTCATATCAATGTCAGATATTTCTAGTGTGTGACATGTCGCAATGACTTACAGGAAGATCACATCCACCCCAAAGAAGACAATCAGCATGTATGTGTGTACGTGATCTGCAAGGATGGATTCATAACCAAATTGATTGAGAGTGCCTTCCACATGGATGAGTGGGCCCAGAGAATGCCACAAAAACATTCCCCAGACCATAACTCTACCACCAGCTTGTGTTATCCCAGCAATAGTTGTAGGGTATTTGTTCTTTGATGTTTTTCGCTTGACGTGCCAGTGTCTATTCATATGACTCATTGGAGAAGGCAACCCTTTGGTCTAATTCTAATACTGCAGAGAAAATGAAAATCTTTTCTGCTAATACAACTTTGTTAGCAGAGGTGCTGTGACAGTCTGCTGTCCCCATAGTATTTGATGAACTGTTGTTTTAGACACACGTTTGGTAGCTCTGGTTCATTTTGGCACTGATCTGCTCCACTGTAATGTGTTGACCTGTGCGCACCTTTGTAGCCAATGTTCACCTTCCACATCAAGGGCACATGGCACTCTGCAATTTCCACGTCACTAACTAGGAATGGTGCCTTTTGTCCACTGAAGATACACTACTGTAAACTACTTTCACTACAGCAGCACATGAAGAGTTCATAAGCTGCACAGTTTCAGAAATATTGCCACCCTTGGCCCGAAAGCCAATAATCATCCTTTTTTGCAACCCTGATAAAGTCTCACCTTTTTCGATCCACCCATGATTTTGGATTCCAAAACATGCATCAGGAAATATGACAGTGGCCGATTACTTTAGAATCTGCATGATAGATTGCAGAGCACTTTTATGGTAAGATTCTTCTCAATGCTCAATTCTTCTATTTTTTTTTTTTTTTCTTTTCTTTCTCTTCCTTCTCCAGGGTGCTGCACAGGTGAGTAATTAGGGTGTGGCTATCTAATTAGGAGAAGTTAAATAGCCAGTCTTGTGGGCAGTTCAGTCCTTTGAATCCAGAGGAAAAAAAAAAGACTGGTTTGCATTTCCCACTTATAAAAGCAGAGATAATACGCGAGTTTGAGCGTTCGCGTGTTTGACTTTTAAGTGTGTGGTTGAATTAAGTGTGTGACTTTAGATTGCGTGACTTCAGATTCGGGAACTTTAAAAGGGAATACAGTAAGTCTGTCCATATCATTGTATTGTATTTTTTCGCTTTTGCTTGTGTAATCCCCATTAGAATGGCTTCCATCATTGACAGCGCAGTCCAGTGCACATCTTGTCTGATGTATGCAGTCCTGGAACAGCCGTTTAAGGGTGCATATATTTGTTCAAAATGTGAGCAAATTGTCCGCTTGGAATCGCACATCGTGTATCTAAGCGGGCGAATTTCAACGCTGAGAAGCACTGACAATTTGGAAAAGAGTTTGCTGCTCAGTGAGCAAGCACTCTATGGGGTAGATGTGGGGGAGGGTGGTAGTGAGGAGGCTCAGGAAAGTGAGGTAGCTAGCTGGGTAACAGTTAGAAAGCGGGTTAGAGGGAAAAGTGCCAGGGAGGCTAGCCCTGATCTGACACACCCCAACAAGTTTGCAAGTTTGGCAGATGAGGGGGATGTTACTTCAGGGAGAGCACTGCTGCAGCCGGACACTTCCTCTGCCAGTCAGGGGAATGTCAGCTCCAGTAAGCAGGGGGCCAGGAGAGCAGGGCAGGCCAGACAGGTGCTGGTAGTGGGCGACTCCATTATTAGGGGTACAGAGAGGGCAATCTGTCACAAAGACCGGGATCGTCGGATGGTGTGCTGCCTTCCAGGCGCTCGAGTTCGGCACATCGTGGATCGGGTTGACAGATTACTGGGAGGGGCTGGAGAAGATCCAGCAGTCATGGTCCATATCGGTACCAATGACAAAGTTAGAGGTAGGGGGAGTGTCCTTAAAAATGATTTTAGGGATCTAGGGCATAAGCTTAGGGCAAGGACCTCCAAGGTAGTGTTTTCCGAAATACTGCCTGTACCACGAGCCACACAAGAAAGGCAGCGGGAGATTAGGGAGGTAAACAAGTGGCTCAAGAACTGGTGTAGGAAGGAGGGGTTTGGGTTCCTGGAGAACTGGGCCGACTTCTCTGTCGGCTACAGGCTCTACCGTAGGGATGGGCTGCACCTCAATGGGGAAGGGGCAGCTGTTTTGGGGGAGAAGATGGCTAGAAGGCTGGAGGAGTGTTTAAACTAGGGACTGGGGGGGAGGGTAACTACATAATAGGAGGGGAAGATAGTGCAGATAGAGACCTGGGGCAAGGTAATGGAACTGGGGGAGGAATGGAAGGAGGAACTAGAACAGATCAGAAGGAAAGGTGTAGGGTAAGAAATATACACCAACCTCTTAATTGTTTGTACACTAATGCCAGAAGCCTAGCTAATAAAACTGGTGAACTGGAATTAGTGATGTGTGAGGAGGACTATGACATAGTGGAGTAACTGAGACATGGCTGGATGATAGCTATGACTGGGCAGTTAACGTACAGGGTTACAATCTTTTTAGAAAGGATCGTCAAAACCGGAGAGGGGGAGGGGTCTGCCTTTATGTAAAGTCATGCCTAAAGCCCACACTCCGGGAAGATATAAATGAGGGACATGAAGATGTGGAGTCACTGTGGGTAGAAATAAATGGAGCCAAAAACAATAATAAAATACTACTAGGGGTTTATTATAAACCACCCAATATATCAGAGACCACAGAAAATCTACTTCTAAATGAAATAGACGAGGCGGCAAATCATAATGAGGTCGTTATTATGGGGGACTTCAACTACCCAGATATAGACTGGGAAACTGAAACCTGTACATCTCATAAAGGAAACAGGTTCTTGGAAATAACCAAAGACAATTACCTTTCCCAACTGGTTCAGGACCCCACTAGAGGGACGGCCATACTGGACTTAGTATTAACCAATAGACCTGACAGAACAACAGATGTGCAGGTCGGGGGACACCTGGGAAACAGTGACCATAATATAATAACCTTCCAATTGTCATTCAAAAGAGCGTTTCTTCAGGGAGGAACAAAAATACCAAACTTCAAAAAAGCAAAACTTAGCCAACTAAGAGAGGCCATAGGCCTAACTAACTGGGACAAAGTCCTCAAAAATAAAAATACAGCCACAAAATGGGATATTTTTAAAAGCATCCTAATATCTAATTGTGAGAGGTACATACCATATAGGAATAAAATAATAAGAAACAAGAAAAAACCAATGTGGATAAATAGAACTGTAAAGAAAGCAATAAATGACAAAAAGAAAGCATTTAAATCACTAAAACAGGAGGGGAGTGAGGAAGCATTGAAAAACTATAAGGAAAAAAATAGAATATGTAAAAGACACATAAAAACAGCCAAACTAGAGACCGAGAGATTAATCGCCAAAGAGAGTAAAACTAACCCTAAAATGTTCTTCAATTATATAAATACTAAAAAGTATAAACCTGAAGGTGTGGGCCCCTTACAGAGTAATGAGGGGGGAGTAGCAGAGAGCGATGAGGAGAAAGCGAAGCTGCTAAATAACTTTTTCTCCACTGTATTCACTGAGGAAAATAAAATGTCAGATGAAATGCAGAGTATAAAAGTAAATTCCCCTTTAAAAGTGTCCTCTCTGACCCAGGAAGAGGTGCAGCAACGTCTTAAAAATATTAAAATAGACAAATCACCAGGACCGGATGGCATACACCCCCGTATCCTAAGAGAATTAAGTAATGTAATCGACAGACCCTTATTTCTGATATTTAAGGACTCTATACTGACGGGGAGTGTTCCACAGGATTGGCGCATAGCAAATGTGGTGCCAATATTCAAAAAGGGTCCAAAAACAGAGCCTGGAAACTATAGGCCGGTAAGTTTAACGTCTGTTGTGGGTAAACTGTTTGAAGGTTTTCTGAGAGATGCTATCTTGGAGTACCTCAATGAAAATAAGCAAATAACTCCATATCAGCATGGCTTCATGAGGGATCGGTCATGTCAAACCAATTTAATCAGTTTCTATGAGGAGGTAAGTTCTAGACTTGACCGCGGCGACTCAATGGATGTCGTATATTTGGACTTCTCCAAAGCGTTTGACACTGTACCACATAAAAGGTTAGTATACAAAATGAGAATGCTTGGCCTGGGAGAAAATGTCTGTATGTGGGTAAGTAACTGGCTTAGTGATAGAAAACAGAGGGTGGTTATTAACGGTACATACTCAGATTGGGTCACTGTCACTAGTGGGGTACCACAGGGGTCTGTATTGGGTCCTATTCTTTTCAATATATTTATTAATGATCTTGTAGAAAGCTTGCACAGTAAAATATCAATTTTTGCAGATGACACTAAACTGTGTAAAGTAATTAACACAGAAGAGGACAGTGCACTGCTACAGCAGGATCTGGATAGACTGGAGGCTTGGGCAGAAAAGTGGCAGATGAGGTTTAACACTGACAAATGTAAGGTTATGCATATGGGAAGGAATAATGCAAGTCACCAGTACATACTAAATGGTAAAGCATTGGGTAACTCTGACATGGAAAAGGACCTAGGAATTTTAGTGAACAGCAAACTAAGCTGCAGAAACCAGTGTCAGACAGCTGCTGCCAAGGCCAATAAGATAATGGGTTGCATCAAAAGAGGCATAGATGCCCGTGATGAGAACATAGTCCTGCCACTTTACAAATCACTAGTCAGACCACATATGGAGTACTGTGTACAGTTCTGGGCTCCTGTGAACAAGGCAGACATAGCAGAGCTGGAGAGGGTTCAGAGGAGGGCAACTAAAGTAATAACTGGAATGGGTGGACTACAGTACCCAGAAAGATTATCAAAATTAGGCTTATTCACTTTAGAAAAAAGACGACTGAGGGGAGATCTAATAACTATGTATAAATATATCAGAGGTCAGTACAGAGATCTCTCCCATCATCTATTTATCCCGAGGACAGTGACCATGACGAGGGGACATCCTCTGCGTCTGGAGGAAAGAAGGTTTGTACATAAACATAGAAGAGGATTCTTTACGGTAAGAGCAGTGAGACTATGGAACTCTCTGCCTGAGGAGGTGGTGATGGTAAGTTCACTAAGAGAGTTCAAGAAGGGCCTGGATGTATTTCTGGAGGGTAATAATATTACAGGTTATAGTTACTAGAGAGGGGTCGTTGATCCAGGGAGTTATTCTGATTGCCTGACTGGAGTCGGGAAGGAATTTTTTCCCCCTAAAGTGAGGAAAATTGGCTTCTACCTCACAGGGTTTTTTGCCTTCCCCTGGATCAACTTGTAGGAAAACAGGCTGAACTGGATGGACTGATGTCTTTTTTCGGCCTTACAAACTATGTTACTATGTTACTATGTTACTATGCTGCCTGTAGCCTGCTCATTCAGTTATTTAGTGAAGAGTAGGTGTCTGCATTGATTCAGTGAGACCCAATCAGTGAAACATGACAGGCTTTCTTAGCGGAGAAGTCTTCTTCCCTAACACATGAGATAGCTACAGTGCTGGTAAATGGCTGTGAGTGCAATCACACATGAAATAACATGCCAATAATGGACTGGATGTCTGGGGGTTGCAGCTAGAGAAATAGCCTATCTCTTTAATACGTATTCTCAAGTATATAAATTCTGGCTGGGGTATATAAATTCAGACATCTCTCATACACAGATATAAATAGAGATATATCTCGCTAGAACTCGGTGCATCTCATTTTTTGAAGCCACCGGATTTCTCTCCGACCTAAATCACCAACAAGAACATATTTCCATGAAGCATACGGGCTTCTCCATAATATATGAGGTGACATACCACAGTATTTTGAAGGCTGCAGGGACTCATATTTTACTCAGGAGGTTACATGGTCAAATGACTTTGGAGATATGTAAATTCTGAGAGTCGTTGCTTCAATCAGTTTCTCGTGTTAATTGCCAACTCACCAATTATTTCTGAATTTCACATATGGGAATGAAGTAGCTATTAACTAGCTGCATATTGTTTCCTGATGGCTTTCCAGGCTGCATGGTAATTCATCAGTGACAGTGGAAAGTGTATACAAATATGAATATAATATTTTTCTCAGAGAAACAATGATCATACATCTGTTATATATGATCATTGTTCCAGTAAAAATGCGATTCCAGAAATGTCTTTGCATTTCTCTACATCTCCTGGCTTTAGACCAAACGCTGTATATTTCTTTGTTCTGTGAAGTCCTCATAGCAAAAAGTGTAGAGCCGGGCTGCTCAAATGATATATGTACAATGGCAAAAGGTGGTTTGAATTCTAATTGCAGCTCCAGGATTTGAGAGGAGAATTTTCATGAAAATGCATTTTAGGACTGAGGCAAATAGCAATATGTAGTGTTAACGTAGCTAGTGGAGAAAAATTGCATTAATATCTAGGCAACAAGTAAGTCAGCTCTTTATTATCTGTTATAAAACAGGCTATAGACAAAAACTTCTTTGCCAAACAAGGTCAATTTCATAGAAGATGGGGCTCTAGGCAACACACAAAGTAAAGATACCCATCTCCCATTGGTAGTTTTTCTTCTAATTTCAGGCTGAAAAATACTGTAATACTGCCACATAATTCTAAGACAATATTGTTGTATATAGCCCACATAATACCAATATATTGTCCCCAGATAATATGAAGTACCCAAATCAAACTTTCTTTTGGTTTCCAACTCCTACACACATGAATTTAGTCTGATGATTTTTCACTCCATGTAAGCAAAACTGCATGCATTTGTTTGCTTGTGACATGCTCTTTTAGTGGCCTTTTTTTCTTCAGAAATGTTTGGTTTGTACTTTTTTAGGTGTTTATTACCCGGTAGAGAAGGGTATGGAAAAATGCCTGAAGAAAAGTCATTGCTTCAATATGCTACATAAAAAACCCATGGCCACAAAAACACATCCAAAAGAAAACAAACTGCAATTGGGAACAAAACACAAGAGTGTTCTGTGTTTGATAAATTCCGCAGACTTTCAGATCTATAGTTGCCTTTTTCCCCCTAAAAATGTAACAAGAAAATGATTGGAAAGATGAAAAAAGCCATAAAAAGCTATGAAGAAGATTTATCAAAACTGGTGCAATGAAAAACTGGCTTCATTGCCCACAACAACCAATCAGATTCATTCTTTTATTTTTCAGAGCTTCTTTGGAAAATCAAAGGATTGGTTTTTATGGACAACTAAGCCAGTTTTGCACAAGTTTTGATAATTCTCCTCCTATGTGTAAATCCAGCCTAAAGAGACCACATAATACTGCCATATAATTTCCACATAATGTTACAATTTAGTTCACAAGCTTGGTGTTTTTAGTTCTCTCTCGGGGACCTGGCAGTTGACTGGGTTGCCTTCAAAGCTGACCATGCAATCCTGATAAAGATGGTCAGTGCTCTTACTAAGGTACAGTTCAAGAAGAGGGATCGGTTTATAATTATTATAATAAATGATCCATTATAGACATAAAAAACAGTAACGATTGTACTGTATCAAAGAAAAGGCTTTTTGCTCATAAGAAGGTGTCTATTTACCCAAAGCATATCATGTAATGACTGGATATGAAGTAACCATAGTATTTTCACTAATGCATAATGAAGTCACATTCATCATAGTTTTTTTTTTCCTTCTCTCCTTATATTTACACAATTCTGTTTTTCCAAACCACAGATTAATTGACCCTGACTTGATTGAAAAATCATGCTATTGATACAAAAATGGAAAAAGTTGGATAACAACCATTTATATAAAACATTTAGTAATTTTTTTTACACGTGATTGACTTTTTAAAATTATCTATAAACAATAGCTTTATGATTGGTTATTGAAATTGTTGCGACCCAATTATTGTTATAATCACTACAATTCATTGAAATCCTGACAATACATGGTGTCTTAACGATAAGTAACAATTGAGGTCATATATCATTGATCATCAAGTATTGTTAGTACAATGTCAATGGACAGAATTTATTAAGCTCTGCACTCTAGAATTCTTGGTTCAAAAAGTTACAAAATAGGGGGTTTTATAACTTTTTGGGCTCATTTGTACACAAACATTGGGACTATTTGCATTTTTATACCACACACCACACACTCCAGATTTATCACTGCAATTTTTAAAAAAGTCACAAAAAAAGCTCACTCCAGTAGGAGGTAGCATAAAAAAATAGTAGCGTTTCAAGACTAAATTTAGGTTTAGAGATGCACCAAATTTAACAACCTGCAGCATTTGGTAAATCGGACCCAAAGTACTCCAAAACAGACCCAAGCAAAACTGACTTCAAACATTCCCCTCATGATAAATCCACCTAATTATTTGATACAAGTGACAGCATCTTTTGCACAAATGAAACTGTTGATACACAAGCACTAACTATTGTTTAAATGGTCATGCCTGAACACACTAATGTATTAAGTCTAGTTGGTTTGATATGGCTAACATTGCTTGGTACAAGAAAAGTTTATCTACATTGATAATTCCCAGCTCAATTTTTTAACTGATGGGGCTATCTGAAGTATGCGTAAAAATGGAAAAATATGTTGACACACCAGATCTAGAAAGACTCAAGGGGAAATTTATCATGAGGGGAATATCATAGTAATATAGTTTATAAGGCCGAAAAAAGACATCTGTCCATCCAGTTCGGCCTATTTTCCTGCAAGTTGATCCAGAGGAAGGCGAATAAAAAAAAAAAAACCCTGTGAGGTAGAAGCCAATTTTCCCCACTTTAGGGGAAAAAATTCCTTCCCTACTCCAATCAGGTAATCAGAATAACTCCCTGGATCAACGACCCATCTCTAGTAACTATAACCTGTAATATTATTACCCTCCAGAAATACATCCAGGCCCCTCATGAACTCTTTTAGTGAACTTACCATCACCACCTCCTCAGGCAGAGAGTTCCATAGTCTCACTGCTCTTGCCGTAAAAAATTCTCTTCTATGTTTGTGTACAAACCTTCTTTCCTCCAGGCGCAAAGGATGTCCCCTCATCACAGTAACAGTCCTGGGGATAAATAGATTATGGGAGAGATCTCTGTACTGCCCCCTGATATATTTATACATAGTTATTAGATCTACCCTCAGTCGTCTTTTTTCTAAAGTGAATAACCCAAATTTTGATAATCTTTCTGGGTACTGTAGTCCACCCATTCCAGTTATTACTTTAGTTGTCCTCCTCTGAACCCTCTCCAGCTCTGCTATGTCTGCCTTGTTCACAGGAGCCCAGAACTGTACACAGTACTCCATGTGTGGTCTGACTAGTGATTTGTAAAGTGGCAGGACTATGTTCTCATCACGGGCATCTATGCCCCTTTTGATACAACCCATTATCTTATTGGCCTTGGCAGCAGCTGTCTGACACTGGTTTCTACAGCTTAGTTTGCTGTTCACTAAAATTCCTAGGTCCTTTTCCATGTCCGAGTTACCAAATGTTTTACAATTCAGTATGTACTGGTGACTTGCATTATTCCTTCCCATAAGCATAACTTTACATTTGTCAGTGTTAAACCTCATCTGCCACTTCTCTGCCCAAGCCTCCTGTCTATCCAGATCCATCTGTATCAGTGTACTGTCCTCTTCTGTGTTAATTACTTTACACAGTTTAGTGTCATCTGCAAAAATTGATATTTTACTGTGCAAGCCTTCTACAAGATCATTAATATCTTAAGTGTTTTGCTGGAGTCTGAGTATTTTACACAAAATTTATCAAATGTCACACTTTGTTAAATTTGGAGCATCTTTAAACCAACATTATTGTCTAGGAATGCCACCCCAATTTTCACCACCTCTTTGCTGGAGTTGATAAATCTGGAGTGAAACTAATTAACATAGCTAACTACTGTACATCCACATTTCCAACCAAGTTGCAAAGTTTTTGCACGAGTGAGCCCAAAAAGTTGCATAGTGCCTATTTTGTGAATTTTTGAACACTCAGTTCTGGAATGTAGGAATTGATAAATTCCACCTTGAGTGTTTGAGGCCGGGGCTAGTACCTAGTACCTGAGAAGTTCCAAAATGCTCTTCTCTTACATGAATGATGCTTGGTATGTAAGTGTGTGTTGGTGTGTGATTGAGGTTTTTTTGTGGTTCAGAAGCTTCAAGTTGCATCTCTTATTTGGGAATCCAATCAGAATAAATGTAAAGTATTGCATATGAGTACTCAAAATCAGCATGCGCCTTATATCCTAATAGTGGTAAAGCTCTGAAAGTCATTTGTAGAGAACAATCTTGGTGTCCCTGTAGATAAAACACTAAATGACAGCTTGCAATATCAGTCTGCTGTTCCTGTATCGAGCAGGCTACTATTAAAGAGGCATAAAGTACCATGAAAGACATATCCTTTTCCTTCTTTACCAGTTCTGGGCATTACTTCATAAAAAGAACAGCACAATTACAATGGCCGTGGACTCAGTTTAGAGAAAAAATTAAAACAATTATATTTATATATTGTGACATGACATATTTGTACAAATATGATAATTATCCAGTCCTACAAATACTGTCAGAAGCTGTGTACCTCAGAATATAAAGCCTTTTCTGGCAGGAGAAGAAACGGTTCTTTCTTTAGAGGCAAAAAACAGTTCCTTATGATTAGAGATGAGCGAATCATCCAAAATTCGCTTCGCCAAATATTCGGCGAACTTCTCATAAGATTTGTATATTCTACGAATCTATTCGGCGAATCTGCGTACAAATCATACGTTATTATGTGGTGTTTTGCGAACATTCGCGCACTAATAACGAATGTTCAGTTTTAAAAGGTATGCAACTTCTTTAAACACATACAAATGTGCGTACAAATTGCGTACGGAAATGACGGGCTTTGCTGGAGTGGAATGGTGGAGCAGGAGGAACGCTCTGAGTCTGACTCCTGGCTACATATGGATACTGTATAAGCAGATGACAGCAGATCATCCGGCTGTGACTAAGATGAGCGTGCCATCCACTCCACTACCTCATCCACTTTCTCCTCCACTACAATTTTGCGCCTTGGTGGGTTAGCCTAGTGGAACACTGGCCAAGTATTGCGAATTCTACAAGTAGTGGCTGCGGCTACAGGTCCTTTAGCACTGCTGCCCTGTGCCACCTTCTCCTTTTTTTTAGAGCTCGAGGTCTGGCTGGAACTGGACCCCTTTTGCTTATCCATTCCAGACATTTTTCACTTGACTGCGACCCTGCAGCTGGTCTTTGTCTCTCTCCCTGTCTCTCTCCCTATCTCTCTCCCTGTCTCTGTCCCTGCCTGATTAATTACTAGCCCTGCACTGGCCCTGCACTTGCCCTGCAGTATCCCTGATATGTGTAATATGGATTCCCAGAACAATTACACCCCAATTTTAACAAAACAGGTCTCAGTCTCTCAGAACTACACACCCAATGCTTCTGCTCGTCTCAGCAGTCGCAGCACAACTGATGCGTCACTGGCTTACCGAGACTGAGCCAATCAGAGCAAGCCCTGCCCACTAGGTCAGGTGACCTCTTTCTTCACAGGATTTTGCCGAACGAATAACGAACAGTAAATGTTTGCTAGTTAATTGAATTTGTACGCAACAGCGTATAGAGTAACTTATACGTAGCATTAGCGTACAATTTGTCAGACAAGTACGTAGCGAATGCGTAGAAAGCCTTGAGAACATTTTCAAATCTAACGGAGCGAATCTCAAAAAATTTGGATTCGCTTTGCAGGGGAAACTTTCCAAGATTCGTATCGAATCTACGAAGCGGCAAATAGATTCACTCATCTCTACTTATCATAGTTAAACTATGGAGTAGTCTACCACAGTAACTGGTTTTATCAGAAATGGCATAAAACAAGTACTTATGTAAATGGATAAAAGATACTTAGTTGATTGTTCATCCAGTCTAATTACAAAGTAGGGTCAGGACAGAAATTGTCTCAAAAGAGATAAATCTTCTATTTTTCTCTAGAACAACAATGAAAACTAAGGTATCTTTCCTAACTATTTCCCAATGTATATTGCTGTGTATATCTCTATATAGAATAGAGTTGTCTAATACAGTATACAGTAAAACAGAAGCACACCAACACAAACTGGCTCAATATATGGCAAAAGGACGTGCCAAATTTAGAGCTCAAATGTAGTAGACCTTAAGATTCTTATTTTCCCCACTTTCCTCCATTTTACCCTCCTTTTGTCTGGTTCCACTTGATGGACATATACTTATTTACAACCATGCAAAATATGTAATAAGCCATCATGTTTGAGGCAGCCATACAGATTCAGTGTGTGTCGAAACGATCGTTTGACCGAGAGCTATCTCTCCCAAATCCCTCCCAACTCCTTTATACACATAAACAGTAGAGATGAGCCAACGTGCTCGTAACGAGCACTGTAGCGCTCGGCTCCCCTGCGCTCGAATGGGCGCAGGCATCCGGATCCGTCCTCCTCACCCGAGGGGAGCCGAGCGCTACAGTGCTCGTTACGAGCAAGTTCGCTCATCTCTAATAAACAGCTGTCTCGACTGAACATGTACAGTATGTGTCTTTAAAGGGGAGAGGTGAAACTTCTGTCAGAAGCTTATCTCTCAAGACAACAAAAAGATTGGGCGAATATACTAATTTCACCCAATGCTGCCCCTTCTTCTGTTATACACATTAAATCAGGGATTGCCTACTTGAGGCTCTCCAGCTGTTGCAAAACTACAACTCCCATCATGACTGACTATAGCTGTCAGCCTACAGCAGGGCATGCTGGGAGTTGTAGTTTTACAACAGCTGGAGAGCCTGCATTCAATTGTCGACCGAATCTGACGTTCTATATAGGTTGGAATGACACATATGGACATTTAGAAATTTCAGCTGGAAATTCGTTTTTCTAATGTACTCATTAATATGCATGTTGGCGCCGTTGAATGTGCATATTTATTTCTTTGGAGGCAGGGTTGGCAGATATTGTGTGAAAAAAAAAATTGAATCGACAGGGAAAAATCAAGCTGATTAATTTTTTGTCCACAGAAAAGACAGCTTGCATCTTAAATTGTCTAGGGAATTTGATATTTTTTGCCCTTTTCATACATTGTTGTCTTGAGTAGTACTGGCTGCTGCTACAGTAGGTAATGGGAGCATTTGACTTCCTGTACAAGAAGAACTTTTGCAGAGTTAGATTAAGGGCCCAAACCCACTAGACTCAAAAAGCAGATGTGTAATGCTAGTGCCACATAGCTGTTTTCCAACAGCCTGAAATTGTATCATGAATATCATGAATATTTAAATGTTCAAAAAATATTCCATAAATAGTGCAGGTGAATATAAAAACTTTGTAATACATCTTATTAGGAAAAAGTCTATTTTCCTTCTTATTAGGCACCTTTCCTCCTGAACTGTTCACTTACTCTGAATTCTCTGCTAAATCTGTCTTGGGAAAAAACATTTTTTCAGGGATCAGATTACATGCTGCCCATAGGAGTCTATGGAAGAGAGAGGGTGAGGTGACGCTGAGTGAGAGAGAGCCAAGGAGACACACACTACAACTCGCTACTGGCGCTCAGTACTTTATAATTTTAGCCATACTGCTGCTTATCTGTGTATGTGAGATAGTGATATGTGCAGGCCCGGACTGGCCCACAGGGGTACAGGTGAATCCCCGGTGTGCCCCTAGTCTCCCACCCCCTGCACAAGTGGCACATGGCACAGTAGACTTACTGCACTACATACACATATTCACTGTAAAGCACCTCAACCAGCCTATGTTCATATAAAAAAAACTTGATCGATTATTAAAGAAACTGCCCAGTTTCTTATTATTGTCACGATCAGAGCTGAGATAACTTCTAGGTATAGAGGAAAGCTAGTCAGTATCCTCTGTTCCCTAGGACCTACCTTCTCAAAGTTGCTGCAGGGACCCCCATATTCAATCTTCTGGTAGCATCTTGCTGCATTGTGAGCAGGTAATATATGAATGTATCCGTACAGTGTGCCACTGGATATGTGTGCTGTGCATCAGAGACATCATAGCAGCTTTGCTGCACCGACAAGCTCAGGGGCAACTGATGTCTGGAAAAAGAGTCTGGCAATAAACGTAGAATGTCATGTAATGGCCAGGAATAATGTTATTCCTAATAAGCAATCTTAGCAGCTTATTCTGAATAGTGACATGAAATGACATATACATTTTAAAAACTCTTATGACTTGGTAAATTCTAGCTTTCACCAAAAAAACAATTCTGGAGAAACATTTCTTATAACTCCTCCTTGTGCCGTTTCTCTCTCATTCCTCCAGGAAATATTGAATAATTTACTGTCCAATACTTCATAGGGACACACCCTATTGAGGTGATTGATCGACACCCAGTTGCCAATTTATTTCCAGAAGGAAAGGAAATACAAAAATTAAGTGCTCATATTTCTGTGTATGTGCACTCATGTTTCTTACAGCCATCATGAACCAATGCCAGCTCTGACTTAAGTGTTTACGTGCAGGCTGGCCAAGTTATGGCATTTGTTGATATGGTGCCAAAGCTACAAGACATTGTTGGTGTCCACAGTTCCTTTTAAACTCATGTTTGCTCATTTTTTGTCATCCATTAATATCATGCTTGGTTTACTGTGTGAATTTACGGTATATTGCTGCCATTAACCATAATTGTGGATATTTTTGAACGTTTTTTCAATAGGTTTTCTGTTGAAATGTGTTTTTAGAATAGGAAGAACACACTGTTGAAAATATACTGTTGACTAAATCAATTTAGTGGTGAAATTGAAAAGTCTTCTGCCAGCATCAGGAAAATGAAATGTTAGCAAGTGCTACTGGCGGGGAGTCTCTGGTACACAGGTTCCCTGCTGTTCTGCTAGTTGGGTGGTGAGAGGCTTAATATACAATTATTCCCTGTAGTGCAATGCAGGAATACAAATGTATGTCGGAAATAAATAAACTAGAATGTATTTCTCTGGTTCCGGTTTTCCATTTCCCAGCATATTCACTGTATAATAAAAAGTTATTCCGTTTTCCAATGTATTTTCTGCATCCATTCCTTATAGTTTTTAAGATCTTTGCATTCTGCCTGAAAACATTCATTGATTACTAGTGGATCTGTCCTGAGGGTGTGTTGATCTCACAAGTACAGTACAAAGCTTGTAATACGGTAAAGCTGGGTCCAGGTATGACAGAATTTCTGGGAATTTGTGGTACAGATTCTACACCGTAAATCAGTATCAAATTACACTGCAAATACTGTATGTGAATGGTGTTTTCCAAACCTTATCTGCATGTGGTTGAAGACATTGCAGAAAGGTCTCAGATTTTCACCGCGGATTTTACCTTTTGCAATAAGTAAGCAGAAATCCACTGAAAAACCGCTACAAAATCTACATTTAAGGGCTCATGCACACAGGCGTTCCCATATTGCGGCCTGCAAACAGCCAGCAATTTGCGGGCACCGGCTGTGTGCAACCCGCATCGCGGATGCGTACCCTTTCACTTGAATGGGTCCTCAATACGAAAGGTGTGGTGCAGATCAGAGGCACGGTGGCACTACAGAGTGCTTCGATGGGGTTTCTCTCCGTGCCTCCAGACCAATATTGTTTTGCAGTGCGGAAGGATCAAGTTGAATGGGTCTGGATCCATCTGCGGAATCCACACGGATGTTGCCTGTGCATTGGGGATCACAAATTGTGGTCCCCAATGCACGGAACAGCCGATCAATATCCCTGTGCATGAGCCCTAACACTGATGCTGATTTGCAGTAGTATTTGCTCCGAATTTACACCAAAATATGCAGTGGGAATAATCCGCAATATACACATTTACACTTTGGGAGCATAGTTTGGTAATAGTGGTGTGATCATCACATGACCAGAAGAGATGTATTGCCAAAAAACTATGAAAGATAATAAGATGAGCGAATGGATTCTAACATTTGGAAATTCGACTTGATTTTTCCAAAAAGTTCTGGCTCTAAATAACCCAAAGAGAGAGTGAGAGAGAGAGAGAGAGAGAGAGAGAGAGATACTTTTCCAGTGAATTGGGGAACTTTCGATTCTGTGTGAATTTATACCGACCCAAATTGAATTGACCAGCCAATTTGGCCAAATTGGACCTGAATCGAATTTTAAGAAATTCACTTATCTCTAAAGATAATTTTAGAAATTAAGAGCAATGAGTACAAAAGTATGTACGAAAATAATATAATGTTCATTATACGATGAATAACAATGAAACCATTCCCTTGTATATGAATAATGTGCATGACACTTAGCTTTTAGTAACTATGAAAATCTGCTTGTCAAACACTGACTTAATATATGTGACTAGTGTATCACACACTTTTACTTTGCAGCTCATGGTGTATACAACAGTATACAGCATGTCTTATTTTCTTTCTGTTTGTAGAAATACACAGCTTACTTCTATGATTTGTGTTCCACTGTTCAGAAAGCTTCAGAGTACTGCCGCTTACAGGAGGTAGGACGGTTTGTTGTGTCACTTCTAATCAAGCTACAATTCGGCTATGATTCTCCCAAAGGTGTTACTCTGACAAAAGATCTGGCCTAATACAAGAGCAATTTATTTTCAGCTAAGAGGGAAATAGACTGCAGCAACCTGTCAGCTACCATGCCTTTATAAGATGGGCTAGATAATATATGCAGCGCAAGAGGAGGGAAGGAAAGAGATATCTAACACATAGACACATTTTATATACCATTACCAGTTGGACCACACCCATGGCACAGTTCAATATGGTGGCCTACTGCTCTGGCCAACCGATTGGATGTATTGCCATTTGTTAATTTGTGTAATGTATTTAGCCTTATTTATTAACACGTTCAATCATAATTTCAAGAATTTAAGACATGGACATTTTGTTTTAAATTTTCTTTATTTAGAAGATTTTTTTAATAACAATACATAAACCAAAACCATGAGAATATTTTCAACTATATCTTTAACATTGTTCAATATAGAGAATATATCTTCTTACATCAAGAAAATCAGGCAAATGTTTCCGATACGTAAATGAGACAACAAAACAAGAAAGAATGTGGGATGGGGGGTGATATTCCAGAACACTTAAAAAGGCTCTGTCAGAATGGTCAATACTAGTAAACCAGGCATACTGGCTGGTAAAGCTCATCATGCTGATTAAAATGATTTTTTTTTGTCTGTATGATAAACAGCTGAAAAGGTATCTGCATTTTTATTCATATGCATATAAGCAAGTGGGTGCAGCAGGGGGCAGGGCTGAATCCTTGAAGAACTGCTTTGTAACACCCACTGTGCTCTGCACACTCCCTCCTCCCCTCGATTGACAGAGGTAGACATCAGCATGTGCGTATCATATACACTACTTACTAGATCCTTACCACATTAAGAAGAGTTGATTTCTATGCTTAGAAAGCTAATATACATATTACTGCTTTGCAAAAGCACAATATATGATTATAAGGGAATCAGTAATATGTGTTAGCATTCTAAGTATAGAAAAGCCACTTTAATTCATAAAAGGCTATAGTCTTATCATGTTGAGTATATATTTTATGCTTAGAAATCTAATACATATTGCTGGTTTCTTTGTAATCATATATTATACATGTAAATAAACGAGTAATATGTTTCTAAGTATAAAAAAACACTATTTTCAATATAGTAAGGCTATAGCCTTTTATTATGGGTTAAATGAGGAAGCAAAAAATAATAGAAAAAAATATATATATCTTCCCTGAGACTCGAATTTAAGACCTTTACATGCAAGGCTGACCACTTATCATCAAGCTATAGCCTTACCACATAAAGGAGGATGAGTTTTTTATATATATAAACCTAGTAAATATTACTGGTTTCTTTACAATCATATATTGTGTTTGTGAATAAAGCAGTAATAAATATATATATATATATATTAACACAGAAATCTACTCTTTTCATTATGGTTGGACTTTAGTACATACCATATACACTACATACATGCTAGGACATAGGTCTAGGACACAGCTCTGCCCCCACCAGAAAAGCAGTGCTCCAAGGATTCAGTCCTCCACCCTGGTTCTCCAACTTTCTCGTTTGCATATGCAGATAAATGCAGATAACTCTTCAGCTGTTTAGCATACGGACAAAAGAAAGGTATTGTTTTAGTCAGCATGGTAAGCTTTACCAGGCAGTATGTTTAGTAGTGTTGGTCATGCTGATAGAGCCTCTTTAAATATTCCTGTTAAGAGTGTAAAATTATAGAACCATAATCTACCATATTGATAGAATTGTAGGCTGTAGACTGAATCTTAAAATGTGTTCGAATTATCCCATATCTTAAGATAAGTACCACATTTTCTTTTTCTTAACCATGCTAATTTTTTGAAACTTTGAACTCTACAGGCCTCGTAGAAGAATTGGTCATTTGAAGCCACAGAATAGTCAACATTGGTGTTGATGTGCAATATTGCTACAGAAATCACACTGTCACCAAAATGATATTTTTAGTAAATATATATTCTTCACGTGCGATGTGAGTTTCTTAGTGATAGACCAGAAAGTATAGGGAGCTTGACCTTATAAAACCAAGTCAGTTTTAGAATATTTTGACAGCCCTTCTCATTATGACAAAAAAAGAAATGAAAAAAGCAAACATCAATACCTTGAATTCCTATCTCAAGACCGCCTGACCCTAAGGCACTTATGACACATCTACATGCACCACTAGCTCTGTGGGTGACAACACTTCTCTGTACAGGAGCAGAGGACTCCTATCGTCACCCATATACTGCATAGTTTGCTGCCAAGCAAAGGTTGAAATATAGTAAGGTTATGCCTAGCAATAAATGAGAAAATACAATTTCCTTTAAATATAATAGTACTGTGAACTTGTGTTAAAAATGGATCAATACATACCGTGTCAGTTTATTTTTTATTTACGGGCAGCATATTTGTAATGACAGGTCCTCTGGGCTATTAGATGAAATGGCACATTTGTTTAATAGCAGGTAAGCTAGAATACAGTGGTTAGGTACAGCCATTAAAGGGAGTCTGTCACCTCCTAGGCCTCTATAAAGTACATAAAGATGCCCATAGCACATGTTGTAACAACAGTAATGTTACCTTTGGTGCATTCCTCTGTGTTTTAGAAGTCCCAAAAACGGAGTTTTAAATTTATGCAAATGAATCGCCGCATGAGCCCGGAGGCGGCGTTTAGTTCTTGGAGCCCGGGCTCCAGTCCTTTTTAACATGCAATCCCCGCCCCCGCTACTGCCTCCGCCCGCCCTGCACCTCGTTGTGCCCTGCGTACTGCCATGCCCCGGCCCAGCGAGAGACTGAGATCTCACCGGCTGAGAAGGAGGACCCGAACGAGGTGCAGGGTGGGCGGAGGCAGTAGCGGGGGCGGGGATTGCATGTTAAAAAGGACTGGAGCCCGGGCTCCAAGAACTAAACGCCGCCTCCGGGCTCATGCGGCGATTCATTTGCATAAATTTAAAACTCTGTTTTTGGGACTTCTAAAACACAGAGGAATGCGCCAAAGGTAACATTACTGTTGTTACAACATGTGCTATGGGCATCTTTATGTACTTTATAGGGGCCTAGGAGGTGACAGACTCCCTTTAACAATAGGGGGGTGCTGGAGAAGAGTTCCCATTGAATATGGTAGACTGCAACAGTTACTCCACACTGCTATTAAACAAAGGCACAATATAACTTGTACAGCTAAGGGCGGGTTCTCACCAACAATATAAATTCCGTTATAGGGTCCCGTTATAACCCGCCCTAAGAAGGATAACGTAATATGAGAACCAATCTATTTTAGGGAAAATATGTTTGCTGAATGTTGTCTGCAGATGTTTGCTGAAACCCAACAAAGAATTATAAAACACACTGCAAACAGTTTTGGTTTCTTATGGCATTTTTTTCTCACTTTGAAAAATAAAAAATCTTAGACTGGCCACTATAGCTCTGCCGCAGTGCTTCCAAATCAAGGGATCTCAGTGTAGTGTGCAGAACGACTGCCTTTACTCACAGCAACATTGCCGCAGGAGCAGAGAGCTAGCAGTTTGTGAATTCTCTGCTCTTTTAAACAAACACTCCAGCATTTCCTTTTGTCACAGCATAGGTTATTATGAAAGAAAAATGTGAAGGCCCCAGTGTATGTCATGTGTATACCTGTTTTAGTTGATGTGCCAGTTATGGTTTCCCTGCTATCTTCATTCCTATTTCCTGTCTGATATAGTTCCCTTTAATGACCGGGAAATTTTAAATTTTTTCGTTTTTGTTTTTTTACTCCCAGCCCTTCCAAAGCCATAACTTTTTTATTGTTTCATTCAAATCGCTGTATGAGGGCTTGTTTTTTTGCGGGACAAGATACACTTTTTTAATGGCACCATATACCGTAAAACTGACCTGTTACTTTTATTCTCCAGGTCAATGCGATTATGGCAATATCACATACCAGATGCCGTGGTCACATTGTTTAGCTCACACTGCAGTCACAGTGCACCCCGTGTAATGCATCTTCAGACTGTATCCTCTTCTTTATGCCTGCCACTGTAACCACTTTAGGCAGGATATAAGGGAGAGCAGTTTAAAGCTGCATCTCATAAAAATATACTGGAGATTCTGCATGCAGCACACTAAGATAGTAAAAGCCCCTTTTTTTATAAGTTGAGTAGCTAATCATGGTTTAGTATGGTTTGCTTTTCTGGTCTCCTAGATAAGGTAAGTATGATATAGTAGCATTCTCTACATGGAGGAACATACAGAGGAATATAGCTACTTTAGGTAGGTGGGAAGGGGTTTGAGATGTGGAAGACAGGATTTGATAGATGATGATGCAATGCTTTAGTTCACAGGAAGTTGTCCACAGGAGAGACTGAATTTCTATTTGCACAGTGGAGGAAGCTCTGGGCTGGTGGTCTGCAGGGCCGATTCTAGCTTTTCTGCTGCCTGAGGCAAAAATTTAAATGGCGCCCCCCTCCCATTAAAAAATAGTATGAAAGCCAAGTAGCCACCAAACTCCAAGACTGTCCTGCCAGATCTGGGGTGGTACAAGTACAGATAATATTATTGATATCACCTGCAGTCCTATGTAACACCACAGATAACGCTAGTGCTGATGATGTGGTAATGTTACCTGCAGTCCTATGTAAAACCACAGATAACACTAGTGCAGGTAATGTGGTAGTGTTACCTGCAGTCATATGTAACACCACAGATAACACTAGTGTAGATCATGTGGTAGTGTTACCTAGGGTTGGGTGATATCAAAAATATTCCCACGATAACGATATTAAGAAATTTATCGCGATAACAATATATATCACGATAAATATCCATTTAGAAGAAAAAAACATTTGGGGCCACAGGGAGATATTACAGTGTATGGGGGCCACGAAGAGACATTATATACTGCACGGGCTGGGATGCTGGCAGGCAGTGGGCCACAAAGAGACGTTATACTGCATGGAGTCAAGGTCAGGAGACATTATACTGTATGGGGGCCACAAAGAGACGTTATACTGTATGGGGGCCACAAAGAGACGTTATACTGCATGGAGTCAAGGTCAGGAGACGTTATACTGTATGGGGGCCACAAGGAGATGTTATACTGTATGGGGCCACAAGGAGACGTTATACTGTATGGGGGCCACAAGGAGATGTTATACTGTATGGGGGCCACAAGGAGACGTTATACTGCATGGGGGCCACAAGGAGACGTTATACTGCATGGAGTCAAGGTCAGGAGACGTTATACTGTATGGGGGCCACAAGGAGACGTTATACTGTATGGGAGCCACAAGGAGACGTTATACTGTATGGGGGCCACAAGGAGACGTTATACTGTATGGGGGCCACAAGGAGACGTTATACTGCATGGGGGCCACAAGGAGACGTTATACTGCATGGAGTCAAGGTCAGGAGACGTTATACTGTATAGGGGCCACAAGGAGACGTTATACTGTATGGGGGCCACAAGGAGACGTTATACTGCATGGAGTCAAGGTCAGGAGACGTTATACTGTATAGGGGCCACAAGGAGACGTTATACTGTATGGGGGCCACAAGGAGACATTATACTGTATGGGGGCCACAAGGAGACGTTATACTGCATGGAGTCAAGGTCAGGAGACGTTATACTCTATGGGGGACACAAGGAGACGTTATACTGTGTAGGGGCCACAAGGAGACGTTATACTGTATGGGGGCCACAAGGAGACGTTATACTGCATGGAGTCAAGGTCAGGAGACGTTATACTGTATGGAGGCCACAAGGAGACGTTATATTGTATGGGGGCCACAAGGAGAGGTTATATTGTATGGGGACAAGGAGACGTTATACTGTATGGGGGCCACAAGGAGACGTTATACTGTATGGGGGGCCACAAGGAGACGTTATACTGTATGGGGGGCCACAAGGAGACGTTATACTGTATGGGGGGGGCCACAAGGAGACGTTATAATGTATGGGGGCCATAAGGAGACATTATACTGTATGGACAATTTTTGAAGCCCCTCCCTCCTTGGTATAATAAAGTCTTGTGGCCCCCAAGCAGTAATGTCTTCTGGCTTGTGTGTGGGGGACTCATTATTCCCTCATGCCTGCTGTTAGAGATGAATGTGCTGACACTAACTCCAGCTTGCAGGCAGGAAGGGAAGGACCAGGCCAGGGCAGCACAAGACATAGACATGTCACCTTTATTTGTGACACCCTCTGTGACCCGGGCCGGTTCTGTTCTATGTTTTATTGTCTATCGCTCCTCTTCCTCTGGCCTGGACACTCTTTGCATGCCAGGAGTCAGGCAAAGTGGCGAGGAGGGAACCGGAGTCTGGAGAGACTTTTCCCGCAGCCACGTCTCTCGTGCAGTAGGATTCCAGTGTTGGATGTCGGTGGGCGGAGCCATGAACATAGGAGTGAGGATATGCTGGGGGCTGCCGCTGTTGGAAGCAATTTGTATTGAGTGGTATGCAGGGGTAGGGGGGCGCCGATTTAGAAGCGGTCAACGCAGATGATGTCACAAAATACCACGGTTATTAGGAAACAGCGATGTTGCCACATCGCTGTTTCTTAATACCGCGGTATATCGTTGCCACCGGTATACCGCTCAACCCTAGTGTTACCTACATGCCTATGTAAAACCACAGATAACACTAGTGCTGATAATGTGGTAGTGTTACCTGCAGTCCTATGTAAAACCACAGCTAACACTAGTGTAGATCATGTGGTAGTGTTACCTGCAGTCCTATGTAAAACTACAGATAACACTAGTGCTGATAATGTGGTAGTGTTACCTGCAGTCCTATGTAACACCACAGATAACACTAGTGCTGACAATGTGGTAGTGTTACCTGCAGTCCTATGTAAAACCACAGATAACACTAGTGCTGATAATGTGGTAGTGTTACCTGCAGTCCTATGTAAAACAACAGATAACACTAGTGTAGATCATGTGGTAGTGTTACCTGCAGTCCTATGTAAAACCACAGATAACACTAGTGTAGATCATGTGGAAGTGTTACCTGCGTCCTTAGTGTGCCTCCCTGTGCCTCTCCCATGGACTCCATGCTGGCGGCGCTGTCTCCTCTTGCGTCTTCTTCTTGCCCTCACAGAACGTCCTGATGCAGCTACGTCAAGACATAGGAACACTGTGGGCATGGTGATGGTGACAAACACACAGGGACACACACACAGAGGGACAGACATTTCTGTGCCCACTTCACAG
Source organism: Rhinella marina (assembly GCA_900303285.1). NCBI lineage: Eukaryota > Metazoa > Chordata > Amphibia > Anura > Bufonidae > Rhinella > Rhinella marina. Next base: position 342,227 of record ONZH01005808.1, on the reverse strand, counting down.
TGGAAATACCCTCTTTGTGCCCCTCTGTGCCCCTTTATAGTAGCAATGCCCTCTGTGCCCCTTTATAGTAGTAATCAACTTTGTGCTCCTTTATAGTAGTAATGCCCTTTGTACCCCTTTATGGTAGTAATCCCCTCTGTGCCCCTTTATGGTAGTAATGCCCTCTGTGCTCCCTTTGTAGTAGTAATGTCCTTTATGCCCCCTTTGTAGTAGTAATGCCCACTGTGCCCCATTATGGTAGTAATGCACACTGTCCCCTTTGTAATAGTAATGCCCTCTGTGTCCCCATTTGTAGTAGTAATGCCCACTGTGCCCCACTTATGGTAATAATGCCCACTGTGCCCCCTTTATAATAGTAATGCCCTCTGTGCCCTCCTTTGTAGTAGTAATGCCCACTGTGCCCCCCTTACGGTAGTAATGCCCATTGTGCCCCCTTTGTAATAGTAATGCCCACTGTGCCCCCTTTGTAGTAGACATGCCACCTGTGCCCTCTCTGTGTTAAAAAAACAAAACAAAACACAGTACCTACTCACCTTGTCCCGCTCCTGAAGTCCTCTCTTCCCTGCAGACACAGATCTCTCTGCAGCACTGTGTGGGCAGAGCTTATACAGATTTCCGGGCTGCAGGCTCCGCCCCCACACATGCCGGCAGCGCGATCCCTGCGTGGAGGCTGAATGGTGGAGCAGGAAGTCTCGCTACTTCACCATTCAGAGGGCTGCTGGCCTGAAGGGGAGGAGCGCAGTGAGCTGAGAGATAAGTGACAGGCCCGCAGATCCATGCGCTCCAGGAGGGTGGGAGGGCACGGGCTGAATGCCCAGCCTAAAGGGAACACAAGCAGCATCCACCAGCAGTGTTTAACTGCTGTGTGGATGCCGCCCCATCAGAAATACAGAAAACTGCCGCCTGAGGCGAGATCCCGCCTCATGGCAGATGCGGCCCTGGTGGTCTGAGCAGTGATTACTTGACACAGCTGCCCATAATGAAAAGGTTCAAAATGTATGGATTCAACTGAGCTAGGATGAAACAAATTAGGATGCTAATGAGTTAGCGTTATATGTTCAAAAGTCCTGGAGTGTACCCTCCATCTTGTTCCCCTGGTCCTGTCACTGTATGTAAAGAAATATTAGCAACTGTTTTTCGTAGGCTTTTTGTGTCTGTGCTTGTATCTGAAAGTATACAGTGCCTGTACTGGAATTGTGCAGGTATTTTACTTTGATTTGACCGTGATTACAGATTGCTAAACTCCAAATATCACCTGTCCATACTTTACAAGTAGCATGGCTATTTCAGGCTTGCATTCATTGTGGTACTTATCTCCTCAGTCTGATAGGCGCTGCTTCTAAGGAGAACATTATCCTCCTCCACTGCAATCCATCATTTAACGTATACAGACAGGTCTAATGCATGGCATTTTAGGCACCAGGGGCACTAAATTAAATACAGTGGATATTTGATTTCACCTTTTTTTTTAACGGTTTGGATTTATCTTTCACGGTTTGTTAAGAGACATTTTTTCCTCTTTTTTCTTCCTTTAAAATTCTTTTAGAAGCAAAGGAAAACGCAGCCATTTCATGTTCAAATCTCAGCATAAAATCTAGCTGTCACCGCCACCAGACACACATTGAAACTGGCCAAGGGAATAAAGAATTACTTTAAAAAGTTAATGGTAGGACTCATGTTCTACCTCTGTTACAAGCTCAATGCTTGTTCAGCCTGTTATCTGGTCTGTTGATATTGTAAGAAACTCCCCCAGGATGAACGTGAAGGTTACTAAATAGATGCTTCCACTGGGGGTTAGAATAAGTACAACAGAAAAAGAATTATTAGAGTCTTGCAGGGAGAAATACAAGTGTACAAGCTGGTTTTTGTGCTATAGTAAATAAAAAGGAACGTAAAGAACTGCCTGAGGTCAAGCAAAAAATAGCATTTTCCAGTTTTATGTGTCTTCACCCAGTATCCAAGTGTGTAAAATTACTGAGGTCCTTGTACATTATTATGAAGGTTATTATGTGGTGTTTTCAAAAAGCTATATTAAAATTGAAATGACCCTAGTTTAGGCTGTTGATTTCCCTCCTATTATGTCCTTGCGTCTTAATGGAGCCTACAAACAAGCATTCTTATGGTAGGAAAGGGAACCTATCATCAAATATAAAGCCCCTAAACCACCACCATAGCATTATACAGAATAGTGATAGGTTTGTAAAGATTTCACGCTATAAGGAATAAAGGCATATAGCTGTTCCTGTAAGTAGTCATGTGAGTGGTCACAGCGTCTGAATAGTCATGAAGGCCAGTACACATTATTTCACTGCACATGCACCAGCTTGAGTGCATCTAAGACCAGTACCACCTACATGACTACTTATGGTATTATTCCTGCTAGAAGTTATGAATGAATTGCCAGCAGTCTGCAGTAAGGGTACAGAGGGGTGGTAACCAGTTGGGTGGGGGGGTCCTTGCACAGTCTGACAGTACAGTCTGTGCTGTCCGCTTCCATAGGTCCATGCCATTGCGCCCACAAAAATATAGAACATTACGAACAAGGATAGGAGTGTTCTATTAAGGGCCAGATGTTCACATGTTATGCACACGGCCAGTATCCCTGTTTTGCGAATCCACAAATTGTGGACTGCAAAACAGGCAACATTAAATGAGCCCTTAAGGGTGCAGATTCACTATCAGGAAATCTGCAAGACATCTCAACCAAAACCGCACATAAATCCAAACTATTTACCACGGCTTTGGCACTTTTTTGTGCATTTTTATGTGTTTTTTGGTGCGAATTTGATGCGGTTTTGGCACAGATCTCACCCTCCCATTGAAAGGGGTGAAATCTACACACACAAAAAAACGCAACCACAATTGACATACTACAGATTTGAAAGTCCGTATGGCAGGTCAATTTCTGCACCTAAGAAAAAAAGAACAGTCTACATGAGATATGTCTGATGTCATCACTCTGCTTTTACTGTATTACGCTGCATTTTTTGCACAAAATCTGTGCAGAAAAACCACATGTAATCCACACTGTGTGCAGACCCCCTTAGAAATCTCAGCGGACCACTGCAGTCCACACAAGGCAGTCGTTTCAGACACAGCCGCTTGTTCTTGTTTTTTGACCAAGCAGTGCTTTCTACTTATGGATGTCAAGGCTTGTAGGTTGCACAGAGATTGCATAATCTTGACAAGCAGCCTAAAATGCTTCAACTATCTCATCCCAAAGACAATTTCATTAACGGGGGAAACTGCCTGTAAAATGTTTGCCTCACATTCTGCATTGTTTGGGATTTGTGCTTTCTTAAACAAATACAGAATTTTAATAAGAGATTAATGATCCCAGTGGAAAATTTAATTTACTCTCGGTGAATTTATTTATTTATATGAGAGTAGATTTTTTTTTTCTGACTCGGAAAGCAGAGGAGAAAAAACATCAACACAGCTTGTGTCTAAGTGATTGGAGAGAATGCTCCCTGCTTGTGGAATCATTGAAACGACCACAACTGAAATGTGATTCCCTGGACTGGAAAGATGCATTAAGAATGGAGGTGTTGAGGATGATAGCATTGACTGTGCCATTACATTAACCTGTTCTCAGCTCGGTGTGAGGAGCTGTCTGTAGATTGCATATCTGAACCTACTGAGAGATGAAGACAAGAACGTTGCCTAATCTCATCATAGTTTACTGTTTGCATACTGAAATGCTTAGATCCCTTTACAAGTGCCGATTGTTTTATAGCATTTTTTGTTAAATGTTTATGGTCTTTTTAGCATGTGAGAGATTTTTTTTGCCACAAAATAGCCCACAGTAACTCCCAGATTTTGATGGAAATTGTAGCAAAACATGTTTTCTCTGTTTAGAGAAAACATCTGTGCCTAGCCTGAAAATGAGGCTTAGCAAAAAAAGGGAGTGACTTCAAAGAAAAAGGATTTGGCCAAAGATGGAACAGTTTTATACCAAAATTGTTCCACAGCTGGCATGAAATTCTGTTTTAGCAAAGCACACCAACCAGTAAGTATAAAATTAGACTTAGGAGTCTAGCCCTGTACCTGATTTATTATCCATCCTGAGCCACGGAGATAAATCTGGTGCAAGTCTAAACAGACTAATTCTAAGTTTGTATAAAATTAGTAAATCTGCCAATTTTTTTAATTATTAACCAAATATTTCAAATAAAAATGTGAAGCATAGATTGAGCTCTTTCGCAATGTTTTTACAGTTAAGGAGCATCTGTCACCATGAGCAACCCTATTAACCTACCTGGTAGGGTTGATCATGATGACTTAAAGGGGTTCTCTAGGAATTAAGAAAATGAAAATAATTAAATATTACTTTATTCTAAATATATTCCTAAATACCTTTAAATAGTTATAATGGCTTGTTTTGTCTGGGAATCAATCATTAGGAGAAATAAAATGGCCGCCGTCCTATTAGTGCACACAAAACCTGTCCTCAACACACGAGGACAGGAGGACAAGTTACTTCAGAACACTGAGGTAAAGAGCTGTTTCATCCTCCTTTCTGCTCTGCTTGTCAGGAATTATGATATCCTGAATATAGTTTAATATGATCTTCAAATGAATTTGTATAGGAATGGAGGTCATGTGGAGACAGAGAGGAGTACAGAGAGGAGAGAGGGGTGTAACTAATGAGCAGCAGCACATGTATGGAGTCTGCTACATTAACAAAGTCTGTCCTGTCCGTCTTCTCTGTGCTTCATGTCTCCTCATGAACTCCATTCCCACAGAGATTCAGCTGAAGTTCTTGTCATCTTTATTCAGGAACATAATCCCTGGCCATAATCTCCTGGCCATTTTATTTCCCCTGATGATTCCGTTCTAGAAAACATGATCCATTATAACTAATGAAAGGTATTTGGGAATATATTTATAATAAATTAATATTTAAGTATTTTCATTTTCCTAATTTTCAGAGAACCCCTTTAAATGAGGCCATTTCTCAGCAGTTTGGGTATTACTGATGCAGAGAAATTTTTATTTTTAGTTATAGAGGACAGAGAGGCCGGCCTAGCCCCTTCGTGCGAGCACCACTTCACCCCTGCCTCTCCCTGTTGCTATGCCCCCTCCAAGTGAGATTGATAGGGCCATGCATCCTCGCTGCTCTGGTGTCTGGCCCTGCAATATCACACATGTGCCCCGACCAGTACTATCAGCGCATCTGCAGTGGGGATGACTGTTAATAAATCTTGATCAAAAGATTCAATATTAGCCTCTGACTTGCACTCCTATTGAACCACAAAAATAACCTAACGATGTCAGGCAGTGCATGAATATTATAAAATTTAACTTTTAATAATTCTCAATAAAATAAATATATGTGATCGATACAACAAAAAGACAACACAGATAATACGGCGTGATACCACAAACCTATATTGGTCAAATGCCCACTTACATCAATTGGAGGGCAATAATAGCACTGTGGACCAAAGATAGGACCAATAATCAGAACAATCTTACCCATCTCGTCGATGATGGAAATCGCTGATGGGTGTAGTAGACCATAGGAGCTCAAGGGTCCATACAGGGTCCAGTGATGAACGATAGGGTGTCTGTATAGAGAGATGTAATGGGGAGTGGGTATGATCCCTACCCTTTCCCTGTAGTCTTGGCAGGAGGGGACTGCACAGACCCTACCTATCTACACAAGGCCACCCAAGATGGTAGGGGACCCTGTCCGGATACCTATCCCGGAGTCCCGGCCTAACCCTCAAGGTAAGATGTTATATGCCCCAGGGCTGTGGAGTCGGTAAGCCAAAGCCCCGACTCCAACTCCGACTCCTCAATTTCCCCTCACCCCGACTCCGACTCTGACTCCCGACTCCGACTCCTACTCCCTCATACATGGAGCATGTTTAAGTGATAACTTTAAACAAATTTGCATAAAATCAATAGTACAGATAATTCATGACAAAAACAGTTTGTAATCTATCAGGCTTCTCTGGGTACAGCTCACTTAGGGCCTAATGAGAGGCATAGCTAGAGGTTCAGCACATGGGGGGGGCGAAACATACTTGAGTGGGCCCCCCACTTATTGGCTTCCCACACGCACGTTTCCAACTTCACAGGCACATACTACTAGTTGTGGTTATAATACTGTATTAGCAAGATGACTATATAAACTGCTAGATCATCTATGCTGTTAAGTACAGTACAATAGAATTTCTACATACCCTACTCTAAATACTCTACCACATAATGCAGTAAAATATAGGATTAATAGGAGTAAAAAAGGGGACTCCTATGTTAAAGGAAATCTGTCCCCAGCTTTTACATCACTAAACTAACAGTCCCTTGCCCCCATCAGACTTCAGATCGGCTTAATGTGCCCCCATCAGACCTCAGATCAGCGTATTGTGCCCCCATCAGACCTCAGATCAGCGTATTGTACCCCCATCAGACCTCAGATCAGCAGAATGTGCCCCCATCAGACCTCAGATCAGCGTCTTGTGCCCCATCAGACCTCAGATCAGCAGAATGTGCCCCCATCAGACCTCAGATCAGCAGAATGTACCCCCATCAGACCTCAGATCAATAGAATGTGACCCCATCAGACCTCACATCAGCAGAATGTTCCCCCATCAGACCTCAGATCAGCAGAATGTACCCCCATCAGACCTTAGATCAGCAGAATGTGCCCCATCAGACCTCAGATCGGCTTAATGTTCCCCCATCAGACTCCATAATGGAATTGCTCACTTGTATTCGCCTGATTGTACTAAGGCCATCCCTGCTGGGCCCCCCAGAGGTAATGGGCCCAGAGCATCGCCTTCCCTGCCCCCCCCCCCCCAGTAGCTACGCCTCTGGGCCTGATGTATGAAAACTGTCTAGGTCTAAGACTTTTTTTGTTGCCCATAGCAACCAATCAGAGCTCCCCTTTCATTTCTCCAGAGCACTATATGAAATGAAAGGGGAGCTCTGATTGGTTGCTATGGGCAACAAAGAAACTTCTACACCTAGACAGTTTTCATACATAAGGCTCTAGGTGTTTTACATCAGCAGCAGATAGAAGCCATGAGAGCAGCTAACCTCTCCAAACATGAGCTCAGAGGAAACATAAAGCATACAGAGAGAACATGCACTGGACATGAAGGGCAGTACACAGTCATCTCAACTAAAAGCCTAAATCCTTAGATCAGGAACAGACATTTATAGGACATTTCATCATTTTCACAAATTCTTATAAAAATATATTCAGCACTGAACTAAATGTACTAATTCATTATATATTTTAGGAGTCGGAGTCGGTCCATTTTATACCGACTCCGACTCCGACTCCACCAAAATGGTAACCGACTCCACGACTCCGACTCCACAGCCCTGATATGCCCACTCCCGACGTGGCACGTTTCTGTCAAGGGACTCTTCAGGGGAGTATAACTACTGTACATCAAAAAATGATACAGGGTAATAATCAACAGACCATACTGCTGTATAGGGTTGATAAAGTGGACCCAGTTCCAGTGGGAGCAGAGTCATCAAAAACAGGCTATGTGACCAATGGGACTACATGCCTGTTGTTCTGAATAAAGAGCCACCATGTCAACCTAAAAATTAAGCGGACAACCTAGCAAAAAGTTAGCCCATAATAGGGTAGCAGGTCCAGCTCATAGGACACGACAGATGGCATTTCCTTGAGTGCTAGGAGAAGTGGATGCCTAATAGCAACAGTGTTAACTCACCATTGGCGTTGTTAGGCCAAGGAGCCTCTTTTTAAATAATAAAGTGACTCTGCCCTAAGGCAGAGCCACCGGGGATCACTGGACCCGGATCCTGAGTCACCCGAGCAGGGCAACCCAGGAACCAAGCAGCCGGAAAGGCAAGCTCCCGAAGGAGGACAGGGGATGAGCCCCAATGCCCGAAGGGCACGTGTGCACAAGCACTCGATGCGCTCGAGTCTGGGACCTGAGCGCAGGATACCCAGCTCTCAATCGGACCACGTGTGCCGAGTTCCGCGCCTCCCGAAGGAGGTTGCAGCCCAACACACAATGTGGCCTCCAAACACACACACTGGCGTACACTAGGATAGTGGAACAAAGACTGGAACCCACACAACTCCTGCCTAGACCACAGACTACACCTAGTGTGCAACCAAGGTCCTAGTCACGAAGCAGAGCGACCGGGTCTCTAGCTTAGCAAAGCAACAACAAGGCACCGGCGCCTGCTGCCAATACTGAGGGGTTTTTATAGTGAAGCAAACCAATTAACAGGGCGGTGCTTCCTGTGCAGGACTGGCGGATGTGACCTCACCTGTAGCCTCGAAGTATGGGCACATGATCACTTCCTGGCGGAAGTGACATCACAGGCAGGATCAAGGTCAGAGCTTATGACCACTTCCTGTGTCTGAACCAAAACACAGTGTCTTAAAGCGACAGTGTCGTAATTAGGCTGCAAGCGCGCGCGTGCACGGCGTCGGTGCCCGCGCCTTACAGTACCCCCCCCTCAGGGCCCCCCCTCCTCCTCCAAAAGGCCGCAATCAGATCTGGGGCATTCAAATTATCCTCTGGCTCCCAGGTCCGTTCTTCAGGGCCGAATCCCACCCAGTCCACCAGATAGGACGTGACACCTCGTATAGTCCTAGAGTCAAGGATCTCCCGTACCTCGTACTCGGCCTCAACGGTTTCGAGCTCCTCTTGTAAAGGAGGAGAGAACCTATTCAGCCGTACAGGTTTGAGAAGGGAGACATGAAAGGAATTTACGACTCTCCATGACAGAGGCAGTTTAATACGATAGGTGACTGGGTTAATTCGGGACAGTACCCGAAAAGGACCGAGAAAACGGGGCGCAAATTTCAAAGACGCCACTCGGAGCCGAATGTATTTTGAGGAAAGCCAGACCAGATCTCCAGGCGCGAATTCCGGGCCGCTGGAACGTCTGCGATCAGCATGACGCTTCATTTTGGTCTTGGAAGCAGCCAAGGAGGACTGGGTCTGTTGCCAGACATCCCGCAGATGTGCGGCGAAATCCGCAACAGCGGGCATCTCTGCCGTGACGGGCAAAGGAAGAGGAAGGCGGGGATGTTGTCCATTCTGGACAAAGAAGGGGGTTTTCCCCACAGCGTCGGACACAGAATTATTTACTGCAAATTCTGCCCAGGCCAACAGCTCAGACCAGTTATCGTGCCTTGCGGAAATAAAATGTCGCAAGTAAATTTGGAGGGATTGGTTGAGTCTTTCTGCCAAGCCATTAGTTTGAGGGTGAAAAGCCGAAGAAAGATCCACATCAACCCCCAGTAGCTGGCACAGCTCCCTCCAAAACCTAGCTGCAAACTGCGGACCTCTGTCGGAAATAATTCGCCTCGGTAACCCATGCAAACGAAAGATGTGGCGAAAAAATAATTCCGCCAAGTGAGGCGCAGAGGGCAACCCTGGCAGCGCAACAAAGTGGCATACGTGGGAAAATAGATCAGTAACGATCCAGACCACGGTATTTCCTTCCGAGGAAGGAAGCCCCGTCAAGAAGTCCATGGCGATGTCCTGCCAGGGACTCTCAGGGACTTGCAGAGGCATCAACAAGCCCGAGGGTCTCTGGCGGACCGGCTTATTACGGGCACAGGAGATGCACCCCCGGGTAAAAGCCCGAACATCCCGACTGAGACCTGGCCACCAATAGTGCCGAGAAATTAACTCCATCGTTCTTTTGGGACCTGGGTGTCCAGCCAGACGAGAATTATGGCCCCAAGAGAGGATCTCCTCTCTGCGAGCGGGTGGCACATACGTCTTACCCGGAGGCAGCTGGCGCAGACCAATAGGGTTCACAGGTAGAAGCTTTTCTGCCGGGATGATGGGACGAACCTCAGGCTCAGTACCATGGGCATCAAAAGAGCGGGACAAAGCATCCGCTCTGACATTCTTGTCCCCGTTCACAAAGTGTAAAACAAAATTAAAACGAGAAAAGAAAAGAGCCCATCTCGCCTGTCGAGCGTTAAGCCTCTGAGCAGATTGAAGATACAAGAGATTCTTGTGATCGGTGAAGATCACAATGGAAAACCTGGCCCCCTCCAGGAGATGTCTCCATTCCTCTAAAGCCAGTTTGATGGCCAGTAGTTCCCGATCTCCTATGCAATAATTCCGCTCAGCCGGATTAAAGGCCTTGGAGAAAAAGCCACAGGACAGTTTAGTCCCTTTGCCATCCTTTTGGTAGAGAAGAGCTCCAGCCCCTACAGATGACGCATCCACCTCCATGAAGAAGGGGCGTTGGGGGTCTGGGCGATGAATCACTGTGGCCGACAGGAAGGCCTCCTTCAGCGCAATGAAGGCATGCTCCGCCTCCGACGACCATTTACTAGGATTAGCCCCTTTGCGAGTCAATGCAGTGAGAGGAGCCACCAGAGAAGAGAAATGGGGAATGAACCTCCTATAATAATTGGCGAACCCCAGAAACCTCTGGACCGCCTTTAAAGACTGCGGTTTGGGCCAAGCCATGATGGACCTGAATTTTCCGGGATCCATTTGAAGCCCCTGTGCTGAAACTATGTAGCCAAGAAAGGCCACCTGGGTCTTCTCGAACTCGCACTTCTCTAATTTGGCGTACAAATGGTTACTCCGAAGGCGGTGCAACACCTCCTTCACCATGCGCCTGTGGGTAGATAAGTCGCGAGAAAACACCAGAATGTCGTCCAAATAGACCACCACAGCGGTAGTCAAGAGATCCCTGAATATGTCGTTCAGGAAGTCCTGAAACACCGCTGGAGCATTACAGAGGCCAAAGGGCATAACCAGGTATTCATAATGACCGTCTCTGGTGTTAAATGCGGTTTTCCACTCATCACCCTCCCGAATACGGATCAGGTTATATGCCCCGCGCAGGTCTAGTTTGGAAAAGACCGTTGCGCCCTGAAACCGATCAAATAATTCGGAGATGAGGGGAAGCGGATATTTATTTTTTATGGTAATGTCGTTAAGACCCCTATAGTCAATACACGGTCGCAAGGACCCATCTTTTTTAGAAACGAAAAAGAAACCAGCCCCAGCAGGGGAACTGGATTTTCGTATGAACCCCTTCTCAAGGTTCTCTTTAATATAAGCTGACATAGCTTCGGTCTCCGGTACAGACAGAGGGTACACTCTACCACGGGGCGGAGTAGACCCCGGTACCAACTCGATGGCACAGTCGTAGGGACGATGTATGGGTAGAGTGTCAGCCCCCTTCTTACAGAAGACGTCAGCAAAAGCCGCGTATTGCGCAGGTAACCCCTGAAGCTCAGCTGGGAGGGGCGGTGTCTCTACAGAGATCACCCTCGTCATGCACTTGTCCTGACAGTAAGGACCCCACTGCTTGACCTCACCGGTGGTCCAATCCAGTGTGGGAGCGTGTAGTCTCAGCCATGGAAGGCCCAAGAGGATTGGGTCCACAGACTGAGGTAATACTAGGAGTGAAATGATCTCCTTATGTAAGGCTCCTATCTGGATCTCGACAGGAACTGTGCGGTGTGTGATGCACCTGCCTAATTTGGAACCGTCCACCACAGTGATGTTCATACTGGTGGCCAGAGGTTTGATAGGAATTCCGAGCTTCTGGGTCCATTCACGTGAAATAAAATTACCAGAAGCACCGGAATCAATAAAGGCTCTGGTTGGCGTGATCTTCCCATTTACCCTGATTAAGACGGGAAATGTGCACTTTGTGGAGGTTTGTACGATCTCACCTAGGGGCATACCTCCCACTGACCCTAGGTGCGCCCGTTTCCCGACTTCTGAGGACAATGGGGAGCAATGTGGCCTGGTTTCCTACAAAAATAGCAAACCACCCCAGACCTGCGGGGACCGAGTCTGTCTATCTCCATAGGTTCCTCAGGAGGAACCATAGGCCTGGAAAACACCGGAGCCAGCCGACCCCGTCTCCGCTCAGTAGCTAGCTCGAGACGGCGTTCGGACAGACGGTGGTCAATCCTTATGGCCAGATCGATGAGACCACGAAGAGTACCTGGTCTCTCTCTACCTGCCAGCTCGTCCTTGATGGACGGACTCAAGCCGGCGGAGAAAATCGCTAGCAAAGGAGCATCTGGCCATGCCAACTCGGACGCCAGGGTTCGGAAACGGATGGCGTATTGTGAAACCGAGTCCGTTCCCTGGCGTAGCTCCAGAAGGCAGGAGCTGGCGGTAACCAGAGGATCAGGCCCCTGGAACACCTCTCTAAAGCAGGACAAAAAGAGAGGTAGGGAAACCACACATGGATCAACTCTCTCCCATAGAGGGGTAGCCCAAGCCAGTGCCTGCCCGGATAAGAGGGATATTATGAATGCCACTTTGGTGTGGTCATTCAAAAAACTGTCCGGGTTCAATTGAAAGTGGATCAGGCACTGACTTAAGAATCCCCGACACTCCTGCTGTTCCCCACTGAATCGTACGGGCAGAGGTAACTTAGGCGGTCGGTGAATAGCCACGGGAACCTGTGGACATACCGAAGCAGCAGCGGAGTTGGAAGTAGCGGCAGCCTGCTGCTCCAAGGCCTGCAACCGACCGTCTAAGGTGGACAGCAATTCCGTGCTAGGCGCCGAGAGGGCGGCCACACGTTGCTCCATCTCCTGCATGCGTTGTTCCCATAGTTTGATGTATGCCTGCATGGAGGGAGTCAGAGACATGGCACTGGCGGATCCCTGGCTGGTGCCTACTGTTAGGCCAAGGAGCCTCTTTTTAAATAATAAAGTGACTCTGCCCTACGGCAGAGCCACCGGGGATCACTGGACCCGGATCCTGAGTCACCCGAGCAGGGCAACCCAGGAACCAAGCAGCCGGAAAGGCAAGCTCCCGAAGGAGGACAGGGGATGAGCCCCAATGCCCGAAGGGCACGTGTGCACAAGCACTCGATGTGCTCAAGTCTGGGACCTGAGCGCAGGATACCCAGCTCTCAATCGGACCACGTGTGCCAAGTTCCGCGCCTCCCGAAGGAGGTTGCAGCCCAACACACAATGTGGCCTCCAAACACACACTGGCGTACACTAGGATAGTGGAACAAAGACTGGAACCCACACAACTCCTGCCTAGACAAAGACTGCACCTAGTGTGCAACCAAGGTCCTAGTCACGAAGCAGAGCGACCGGGTCTCTAGCTTAGCAAAGCAACAACAAGGCACCGGCACCTGCTGCCAATACTGAGGGGTTTTTATAGTGAAGCAAACCAATTAACAGGGCGGTGCTTCCTGTGCAGGACTGGCGGATGTGACCTCACCTGTAGCCTCGAAGTATGGGCACATGATCACTTCCTGGCGGAAGTGACATCACAGGCAGGATCAAGGTCAGAGCTTATGACCACTTCCTGTGTCTGAACCAAAACACAGTGTCTTAAAGCGACAGTGTCGTAATTAGGCTGCAAGCGCGCGCGTGCAGGGCGTCGGTGCCCGCGCCTTACAGGCGTCTTTTAAAGGGAGCGGTGTGCCCGCGCTTTCTCCTTCCTGGTCCGCCTCTCGCCACGTCAGCACTTTCGCGTCATGTGACAGGTCACATGACCAGAACTTCGTGCGAGCATCGGCTAAAGAAAGAGGCGGAACCTGGTTTCCAGGAGACTTAACGCGTTCCCTGATACCACCGCAAAGCCGGACATGACGTCACAATGGGGATGACTGCTCTGAAATCTTCAGTGCACCAGCGCAGATATTTCAGGGCCAGGCTCTGAGCTCTTCATTTACATATAACAAAAAAAATAATTTCTCTGCATCTGAATACCTATTGCAAAGAAAAAGGGTTCATTTTGACCATTCATTTTGCTGGTGAAATAAAGCCTTGCATAATACCTTCTGATGCGATTGTTCTAGAGGTCTGATCATTGTCGTCACTGAACACATGAATCAGTGGGAATTACTTTCAAGTGTGCTATCCTTTAAAATATGCCATCTTCCAAAGCTCCATGGAGTGAAATAATTACAGTAAAACTAACCAACTACCATGCATAAGCTACTGCGAGAATATATAGAGGATTCTCATTGTCTCCTGCCGATACACAAGAATTTAATTGAAGCACCTTTAAAGGGAATCTGTCATCAACTTTATGCTACCCATACTAAAGACAGCATAAAGTACAGACAGGTGAGGTTATTTCAGTGGTCTGTCATTTAGAAGTTAAAAGTAAGTGGTTGCCGAGGAACCAACATCACAAACATTGCAGACTGGGTCTTGAAAAGAGTCTAGGCCACCTGGGAAGAGTCATGGTTATTCATGAATTCTCGCTCATCCTGCCCACCTGCTGATGATTGTCAGTCTTCTACCTAGTTGTCTCCATTTCTCTCTAGAAGAGAGCTGCCAATCATCACAAGATGGGTGGGAGAGCAGGAGATTAGGAATAACCATGACTCTTCTCAGGTTGATTTAACTCTTTTCAAGGCCTGTGCTGCAATGATTATGATGCTGGTTCTCGACAACCACTCACTTTTAGCTCAAGAAGGACACACCGCTGAAATCAGCATTTCTGTCACTAATTTATGCTGCACTCAGTGAGGTCACCATAAAGTTGATGACAGGTTCCCTTTAAACTTCATGCAGAGATCATAATTGAGATATCTTTAGTGTTAGGACACTACTTAGCACCTAGGGAACATCATAAAGATATATAGCATATATATACGGTGCTGTCTTACTGTAGATCATGAAACAGTTCTGGGCAACTTTGATTAATCTCATATGTAGTGGCCAATGTGAGGCTAAGGTGCGCCCATTATCTGGACAAACAATCCCATGGAGTCCCATGGAGGTTTACTGCAGATAGTTACATTTTTCATTATTCATGTCTGCATGTTTTTACACGAGCAAAAAAAACAATAAGAACATTAACAATTATCTCAAAATCACAATGTTTTGTAGTAAAACATCATTCCCCCAAATGTACAAGCCACTATGTGTCTGTTCACTTTAGGTAATTTATCTTTGCAATTCCTGCAGTTGTTCCAATCATCGGTTTGTAAAAACCTATGCACATGAAACAGCTACATAATCATATATTGCATATATTTTCAGTTGCAGAAGTTTCTGTAATAAATCGGACACACCCTTAACTTTAACCACAGTCAGTATTTGGTCAGTATTTTTTGTCATTATTTGTAAGCCAAAACCAGGAGTGGAACCTACAGAGAAAAAATCTAGTGGAAAAATGAGTCTCTTCTGTGTTTTGGACCCACTCCTGGTTTTGGATTACAAATACAGATGAAAAATTCTGACCAAATAGTGACCATGTGAAAGCAGTTTTAGGAGAGCTACATGTTGCACAGTCGCATAATTCGGCACAGGTACATTATATAGTACAGCATTATTTATAATAATGAAGTTAGTGGCTCTCTCCAGCTGCTCACCACCGACAAATGAAATCTGCATTTTTCACATTTTCTAGAGGATTTGTTATTTTGATTGCTGCTCTTGACAGCTTACATTATAACAAAAAACTGAATCTATGCAAATGACTGTGTTTGTGGTGATTTTAAGACACTAATGCGTTTTGGTAGTAAATCATTTATTGAAACATTTAAGTCATTCCCTATTAATTTTAGTATGTCTTTTACTTTGTCATTCCTTTTAGTCAAATTAGGACTTCTAGTCTCATGTATGTGGTATACCGCAGGAAGAAAAGCTTTGGAATTCCCTAAGTAATTTTGACATAGTTTTCTATCGTTTCATTTGGCTAAAGCCATCAATATATTTTCAAACTAAGTTACAATACTAAAAGGGCTTCTAAGACTTTCCAAAAATTGTCTAAAAGCATGAAGTGCTATACAAAAACAAAAGACCCTTAACCCTTTATTAGACTGACAGATTTCCTGCCAGAGGATCGCTATTGAGCATTCGTAGTAACACTTGTTAGGCATGATCTGGCAGTGTAATATTGCTGCCGATTACCTGATGCTCGTTCAGCAGGTAATCCAAATCTTTAAGCTCAACAGGATTAAAGTTCATCATTTGCAGGCGGTAGATTGTGGTGTGTAATCATGATCTGCTGCCAGCCAACAATGATTCAGTATAGGGTGGAGCAATGGCATAATGATCGCTCCTGCCTATTCTGAGGAGGAAAACATTGCATATAGAAACAGCAGTCTCATCTGCAGATGAACAGGCAATAGTCGGGAAGGAACGCTTCCCTCCTGACAATCGCCTGCCTGATCTGGCTTGTACTCACCTGCATGATCCCCCCTCTGGCCCAGTGCTGGCAATCCCTGTCACTCTTTGTTTCCGTGAACTGCATCAATGTCACCAGGTACCCCATGTGTTGGCTGCAGCAATCATATAGGGTACTCTAGGATGTTAATGCTGCAGTACCGGAGACCTGCAGATAGCTCTGGAGTGGCTGCTCTTGAGTGGCAGGGATTACAACAGATGATTAATGTTTATTTAGTATTTTATAGCACTTGCTGCCTTTAGGTAATTGCGGGGGGGGGGGGTGTATTTCAAGAAACGACCCTTAGTGTTCCTATGTTCTGGTATTTGTGCTGCAAAACTAAAATTGCATATACATTAATTTTTCCACAGGCAGTGGCTGTGGTTTACTTGAAATGACTTTCTAACTTATCAATTTGCAGTTTGTACCACTGTTGTCAAAATTGCAATTAATATGGCTTTATGTAGTATTAAAAGTCCAGCATTTGCTGAAAAACCTCAGTAAAAGGAACAACATATATGAATACATCAGTTGTGAGCAAATTAACCTCATAATAAGGCAAGGTAATCCACACAGAGCCTATACAGAGAAAACATAGCCCCGTATGAATGGGGCCGTATCTATTCCGCAATATAGCTGAATAGATGTGGCCCCATTCACCTCTATGGGAGCGCACAGCCGCTGCACGGAGCCAGAACGCATGAATGGACAAGTATAGGCATTTTGAATGGGGCGCCCCGCTGTGTGTTCCGCAGCGCTGCGGAACACACGCTGGGGGGCAGCCGTAGTATTGCTGTCCGCATTTTTGCGGACCCACAATAATATGGCCGTCTGAATGGGGCCTAAGGGCAGGGCTGTGGAGTCGGAGTCGTGGAGTCGGAATCGGTCACCATTTTGGTGGAGTCGGAGTCGGTATAAAATGGACCGACTCCTAAAATATATAGTGAATTAGTACATTTAGTTCAGTGCAATAAGTGCTGAATATATTTTTATAAGAATTAGTGAAAATGATGAAATGTCCTATAAATGTCTGTTCTATTCCTGGTCTAAGGATTTAGGCTTTTAGTTGAGATGACTGTGTACTGCCCTTTATGTCCAGTGCATGTTCTCTCTGTATGCTTTATGTTTCCTCTGAGCTCATGTTTGGAGAGGTTAGCTGCTCTCATGGCTTCTATCTGCTGCTGATGTAAAACACCTAGAGCAGGGGTGCACAACCTGCGGCCCAGGGGCCACATGCGGCCCTCAATACCATTCTGTGCGGCCCCCAACCATCTAGTAACAGACATGTATGTCTTGTGGCTGCTCACATGTATTTTTTAATGTTTTCTCCCATTAGATGTGAGTCCTGGAACTGTAACCAGACTTTACTGGTATATACTGTACGTTCAATATGACATAAATACAGTATTTCAGTTGTTAATACCCCTTTAAATGTTATTTTCGGCCCTCGTCATTGGTTCAGTCTGGCAGTGTGGCCCCCAACCAGAAAACGTTGTGCACCCCTGACCTAGAGCCTTATGTATGAAAACTGTCTAGGTGTAGAAGTTTCTTTGTTGCCCATAGCAACCAATCAGAGCTCCCCTTTCATTTCATATAGTGCTCTGGAGAAATGAAAGGGGAGCTCTGATTGGTTGCTATTGGCAACCAAAAAAGTCTTAGACCTAGACAGTTTTCATACATCAGGCCCAGAGGCGTAGCTACTGGGGGGGGGGGGAGGCGATGCTCCGGGCCCAATACCTCTGGGGGGCCCAGCAGGGATGGCCTTAGTACAATCAGGCGAATACAAGTGAGCGCTTCCATTATGGAGTCTGATGGGGGCACATTCTGCTGATCTGAGGTCTGATGGGGGCACATTCTGCTGATCTGAGGTCTGATGGGGGCACAATACGCTGATCTGAGGTCTGATGGGGGCACATTAAGCCGATCTGAGGTCTGATGGGGGCAAGGGACTGTTAGTTTAGTGATGTAAAAGCTGGGGACAGATTTCCTTTAACATAGGAGTCCCCTTTTTTACTCCTATTAATCCTATATTTTACTGCATTATGTGGTAGAGTATTTAGACTAGGGTATGTAGAAAGTACTTAACAGCATAGATGATCTAGCAGTTTATATAGTCATCTTGCTAATACAGTATTATAACCACAACTAGCAGTATGTGCCTATGAAGTTGGAAACGTGCGTTTGGGAAGCCAATAAGTGGGGGGGGGCACTCAAGTATGTTTCGCCCCCCCCATGTGCTGAACCTCTAGCTACGCCTCTGATCAGGCCCTTAGTGAGCTGCACCCAGAGAAGCCTGAGTCGGGAGTCGGAGTCAGGGGAAATTGAGGAGTCGGAGTCGGGGCTTTGGCTTACCGACTCCACAGCCCTGCCTTAGGGTCTCCAGTATGGAGCCATGTTGCCTGCATATTCTGTTACACAGGCTCCATTGAGTGCTGTATTATGGTCAGGTGCCTTCACATGCAACTGAAAATCAGTACCATTCTCTTTAATGGAGTTGTTTTGGGGGGAAGTACATAGATTTCAAAAAGCCTCCTTTAGAAGAATGGAAATTATTTTCAGTTGCAGAAATTTTCTGCAAAAACATATGTCATCTGTAAATGCACCTTTATTCCTCCCTAAAAGCAATGCACAGTATATTTCAAATTTGATTTGTGTGGAATCTAAAAAAGAATAAAATTTGGTGGTATGCCAGCATCTGAAATTGGAGACATTTAAAGGTATAGTAAACACTTTTTGCCATGGAATGGGAGCCCCATAGCATTAGAAAAAGTAGAATTTTTAAATCTGATTTCTACCTTATAATAAAGCCTTGCCTGGCAGACACATTTTCTGTTTTTGACATTTCAGGCACTTTGAGGAAACCTTTTGAAACAGTTGAGTTTTTTAATTATTTGCTTACAAAATTGTTGGTAGTCAACCAAATATATACCTGCAAACCGAAAAACATGCACATGCAAATTGTCTATCATACTATAGACTTCCTATGGTACAGACATATGCAATAAGTATCTTCCAATTGCAAGTATCTGCAATCCTTTTTTCATTCCACATAAAGGCAAAGGCTGCTACAAACTTCAGAATTACAATACATGGAAATAATAAAGTATATTGTTTTTAAGTTAAATATACGTGAAAGCCAAAAAATTGTATACTTCTAAGTCATCTAATTTATCATGGGCATGACAGTATGACCTTTGAAAGCTAATCTGATGCATATAGCTGCATGATGCCTACCATGGACAAAGTGATCTCTTCCATTATTCTAATTGACTCTAAATCATGCATTTTCTAAAAAGAAAATGCATTTGGAGAATAAAAGAAAGTTTTTTTTCCATTGAGTACTGAAGCAATGCATAGTTTTGTTATCAATGTAAACCTGGCATATTGTGTGCTTCTTCTGTGCATGCAAGTAATTCCTAACAGGTTCTCAGGATAAAAGACACAGATAAGGGGTGCACAAACAGGAGAGAAGTGATATATAAGCTATCTTATTGATTGAATTCTGTATTTTAATTTACTAAATTCATTTCATGCAAATTAGAGAGAGAGATGCATAATACTTTTCTGAGCGAGACATGCCAGCCAGTTATCCTTCCAAAAGGACAAGAGTATTGATTGTCCCAATATTGCGCAGCTCTGCATGAGCCATACTCTAAGCCAGAGTGATTTGGGTATACTTGATTTATAGTGATTCATGACAAATTAATTCAGATCTAAACTAATTTCTTGGTTAACTGCGACAAAGTCGTCTAATCAAATTTTTCAAAACTTCGCTTTAGCTGGACTATAATACTTCATCATACATATTAGTTAGGCTCCATAATTAGAAAAAGCACCCCAAGGCCACTCAGCTAATCAGGGCAATTTCCTCTTGAGAAACCCAAAACTCTTGTCCTTTTGGAAAGAGAACTGACTTGCATGCCTCATTCAGAGAAGTGTAATTATTGGGACATTCAGTACTTTTGTGCTTTTGGAAGAAAAAGTTGCTTGCATATTTCACTCAGAGAAGTATTATGCATGGATCTCTATATATCCTTCTGGTCTGGAGTGTTATATTTCGATGTTTGATTTGAGTAGAATCAATTCAGACCTGAACACACTGCGCACACTATGGTCAGTTTTGTAGGGAGCCAAATTGCGTGTTTGTACAATCCCCAGAATCCTAGATTAGTGATTTGTAGTGTAAAGGCTATGCACACATTTGGAGGTAACTTTTTTATTATTTTAACTTATTTTTGGCTAAAAATCATATTTTCAATTGGCCTTTATTAAACATATTAAATCATTCTGTCACAAAGGTTTAACCATTTTTCTAACTGTGTGACTGGTACTTTCACATTCACTTTGTGATGGTCCTCTAATAACCCTTACCTCTAAACTACTAAGAGATCATAAACACTTACTTAAGCCACATACTTATCAGTAAGATAAGAACTGAGCTATGAGAGTTTATAATGTCATAGAGTAGAGATAAGGAGTCCATCTGCATCCCAAATGACATAAAAGACAAAAAAATCCACAGGCAGCTGGTAGAGCATCTCAGCTCTGTACACAAAAAAGGATTCCATGTTGTTAACAAAGACCAATTGAAAAAAAACGATTTTAGCTCAAAATAAGTACAATGCAAAAAAAAAATAAAAAATTGCCCCATAGGTGTACATAGCCTTTAAAGAGGACCTTTCACCACCCCTGACATGTCTGTTTTAATAGCTTCATGCATTCCCCATGTAATAACAATTCTGGATCATCTATTCTTATGACTGTATGTTGTGCCATTCCTCTATTACTTCTACTAGAAGTTATGAAGGAATTGCTTATTGCTCAGTAAGGGTACCGATGGGAGGTAACCAGTTGGGGGTGTGTGCCTGGCTCTATCCAATCAGTGCTTTCATTTTCAGTCTGTGCAGGTACACACCCCCAACTTGTTGCCTCCCCTCTGTACCCTTACTAAAGGCTAATAGCAATTCATTCATAACTTCTAGTAAAAATAATAAAGGAATGGCACAACATACAGACATAAGAATAGATGTTCCAGAATTGTTATCACATGAGGAATGCATGAAGCTATTAAAACAGACATGTCAGGAGCGGTGAAAGGTCCTCTTTAAGATGGGTCATAAAACACAGTGTGGTCAGTTCCATAGGAAGTCAATATATCTGTTAGGGTTGTATGTTTTTAGTGTTTAGGATAACACTGGAGACCCCTCAGAATACCCATCTAAACACATGAAGAGATTATCACCTTCATGGATATATCAGCCTTGCTCAGATTTGAAGCCAGGATGCAAGTGCTACAAAGTAACTTGAGCTAATATTGTGGATATCAAAGAACTATTGATTTTTCATGTATCAGTTTGCTTTGCTCCCTCTAAGTTATAAAATGTATTCAAGCCCAACATCTACCCCATATACAATATATAATATAGAGCTCTTTTACTTTACATTGTAGCTTGTTTGCTGTTCTTGTCTTACAAAACGTTAAGTTTACTTTTCTCCAATTCTTTTTGGGGCTTTGGAACATCTCCTAGTTGATTCAGTGCTCAAAACGCTATCACACTAAAACCATAGAACATGTTTTTGCAGTATAAAAATGTTTCTTTGGGTGTAAAGTAAATTCTTCCACATATGAAAGCTTGAACATATACTTGTGTCTGTCTCTTAGCAGCTGAAGACATCAACTATTCATTGTAGCAGCTGTGATAAAATAATTATTATGGCAATTAGATAATAGATCAAACTCGTTTTTACTCTCCTGCTTTTTCTGTGGCTAAGCCTTTGCTAAAAATAGGAAGCTTGGGTTGCTTATCTTTTCTTACTCTTGGATCTGTAATGCATAGGTAAGTGTATGATTTACCTGTACACATGTTTGAACTAAAGCAGTCATCCTAGCATATGAAAGTATTTAGTTTTCATCTGTAAGGACCAACTGAGAACTGCACTGCAAAAAACAGCAATGTGAAATTACTTACTATGAAGTGTTAGGAATTTCAATTCAATTCAAGAAGTTGTTTATTTCTTCAACTGATTATTAAAGGGATTATCCAGGAAATGATCGTGATGACCTGTCCTCAGGGTCCTCCTTATCACATCAGCCAGGGTCTGAGTCCCGAAACCCCCACCAATCCTCTGTTCCAGGGAGCCACCGCGCTCAGCAGAACTCTGGTGAGTCCGGCGGCCTTCCTGCGGCTTTCCAAGCACAGTGCCATACATAATATACCAGCTGTTCTTGATATTGCAGCTCAGCCCCATTGACGTCAACAATTGTACAGTGACATCACATGGTATAGTAGCGCCAACCTCTTCTAACAGCTGTTCAGTGGAGGTCTTGGGTGTTGGGTCCTGTTAATCTGATATTGATGACCCATCGTGAGGAAAGGTCATCAATGTTATTTGTCACTTTAAAGTGAGTCTGTCAGCAGTTTTGATCATGCAAAACTACTGACAGTGCTGGTTAGGGGCGTGGGAGAGCAGTATCTTTTATGGGGCTTTATTACCACTAGTATGACTATGAACTTTTATTCTACCAGGTGTATGCTCCCACAAAGGCCCTGAAGGTGTTGCTTCATTGTCAAGCACACTTTTTGTTCTTTGGCAGTAATCTCAGAGAGAACAAAGTTTTCCATGGGAGAGCAAAGTAATCCCAGTTTATGACTGTGCTGCACAGAAATGGGTTTATCTGCGGAGTTATCCTCATTAGCATAGTAGTTGGGGGACTGCAATAACTGACAGCTCTATTGTTTTCTTGATAGGCTTAAATAAAATGCTAACAGAGGAGCATTGAGTTGATTAGTATAATGTGAAAAGCCTTGATCAGCCATACTACTGATATAGCAGAGGAAAGGTGTGTTCTAATTAAGTCACCACCTCTCACTCCTCCCTGGTCTGACTTCTGGTCTGACAAAAATTATATTATTTCCACAAAACCATCAACCAAAAAAATTCTATAAAAAAATTGGATGTTTCCCTTAAAAAAAGAAAAAAACAATACTTGAAGCATCATTTCCACCAAGCAAATAAAACAAATTGATTATATTTATTCAGAGCTACTGATGACAATTTTGTTAGATTTGATGGGAGGAATGCATGCAGCATTATTTTAAAAGGGATTGGCCACTTTCTGATTACTGTTGCCCAATGTTCTTTTTTAAATGATTATATGGCACTAATATAGCTTTTTTTAAATTCTGTGGCATTTCCTATATTTCATAAGGTATGCTCCCTTGTTTGCCTACTGTTTTGTGATGTCCACACAGAGGTCCTGCGCATAAGATGACCACTGATGGAGGGTCATGTGACCAGGCAAATCGCCTCCCTGTGATGTTTCCTTCATTCAGATATACTGCATTTGCTATCTGCGATTCACTATTGGGAGTTTAGGCCAGATGCAGTGTGTTAGAATGTATATGACTGGATGATGTTTCTGGTCACATGAACCTCCATGAGCAGCAATCTTATTTACATGACCTCTAAGGGGACAGCCCAGAAGATTTACCTAACAAGGGGACATGGCTTATGAAATATGGCAAACTGCACAGAATATCAACGAAGGTTATACCAGTAAGTGCCATATAGACTTCTTAACTACACATTGGTCACAAGTAGCCAGAAAATGGCCAACCCCTTTAATATAAAAATTGCAGCCTCCATAATAGAACATTGGCGGGCCCCTTTGTGGGCCAGTGGCACTTAGGGTTGCAACGGTATGAAATTTTCACGGTATGATAACCGTCTCAGTAAATACCGCGGTATTACGGTTATCATGGTATCACAGTTTGTTACATATATTATTAAAAGATACACTAATCCTTAAAGAAGAATACAAGCAAAGTTTTTTTTGTTCAATTAACTATTACTACTGTACTGCAGTGTATTTTCTGATTGTAAGACTCATCAAGCTCCTGCCTTTAGCAGGAGCTTGAACAGGTTTACCTCTACCATGGCAAGCTGGACGAAAGCGTCCGGTTGCCATGGTAACCATCGTGACGCTGCCACAGCAGAGCAGCGTCCCGATGGGAGGGAGCTCTGTCCATCTCACTGGCCCCACCATCGGAGCGCTGCTGCAGCGTCCGATGGGAGAGGGAGCGCCCTCCCTGTTAACCCTTCCATGCCGTGGTCCTTATGGACCGCGGCATGGAAGGGGTTAAACGGCCGACATCGCTGCCAGCAGCGATGCCGGTCGTTTGAAGCAGAGTGTCAGCTGTATGCTGACACTCTGCTTCAACCGCTCGGACATCCTGGAAATTGAGGGGGGGGGTTAAATGAAAAATACAGTTTGGGGAAGGAGAGGGGGGGATCAGGGACACCCGGGCCGGGGCACTTTTGGATTACCTTTACAGGATCAGATCCTTACAGCCAGCCCCTGTATCCTGTGATTGTCTAGTCTGAACAGACTAGCCAATCACAGCGATCGCCATAATGGGGGGAGCATGGCTCCCCCCGAGGCCTTTACTGTGGATGGCTGGCTGTGTTTAACAGCCGCCATCGCAGCATGTAAACCCCGCTGCACTGCGCAGCGGACGTTTACATGCAGGACGTACCGGTATGCCCAGTAGCGCGAACTACCTCTCGCCCGAACTACCTCTCGTCCACTCCACTCCTATCATGTCGCCAAGGGGTTAAAATGATAAAGCCCACCTACTTTAAGCTGCACAGTGGGGTGGTGTTCTCGGAGATGGGAGAACAGGTTTGAGGTATTCCCTCCTTTAGCTGCCACTTTACGACCACATTGCTTACAAATTGGATTTCCATCCTCACGTGCATTTGGTGGGTATCCAAAGTAGTCCCACACTGCTGACTTTAGTTTAGTCTTTTTTTTAGGAGGACAGAGACTTGTTAAATCTGCACGCTCTGCCATTTTTACCGCTGTGTGCTTAATTAGCTGAAACGGAGCAGAATTGCCCATGCGCGGATGACTTTCTCAGCAGGGTCACCTTTTACCGGTAATAAGCAAATGCCCACGGTTTGAAAACCTGTGCATTCCAATATCGTGGTATATCGTGGAACCCACGGTTTGATAACCGTGCATTCCAGTACCGTGGTATATTGTGGAACCGGTTACCGCTGCAACCCTAGTGGCACTATTGGCAACAGTTGTACCAAACTTTCAGCACTGCTTCAAGGTGTCCATAATTAACTAGTCTAATATAAATATTAGAGGTGGAAGAAAATACAAAAAACAAAAATGAATCCTAAATTTTCTATCATTTGAGGTTTTCTGACAGGAATATTAAAAGTGAAATAGTACTTAAGGCTGGCAGCTGTTGATGCAATGTAATTCACAGTCAAAATGCTTTAGAGGGCCTGTCATGGGGACATAATGCTCTTGCATTCTATAAATACGGATTTTACTTTTATGAAATATTTATAACCATTGTAAATAACGAATATATTATGCATAATCAACTTATTGTACAAAGGAGTGTATCCATGTCACGGGAACTCTCCCATTTTCGTATTAACTTTCCATTATTTCATTCCAAATTTTACATTTCAGAGATCATTGAGATCTCACAGCTGATAACAAAGTTGCACTCACTCTTTTTATTAGTTGGATCACTGTCAATAACCCTAAGAGACACATGAACTGATACTAGAAAGCCAAAGAAAGTACACTGCTCACAAAGGTGTATCAGAAGACCTGCATCTTCTAATAAATATAGCTGAAACATCATATTTTAACTAGAGATGGGTGAATCACTCAAAATTCATTTCAGGTTCTATTCTGCTGCGTCCAAATCGCTTCTACCCGAATTGAAAGATAGTGGTCAAATTTGCCTGAAAATGTATTTATAGTATTTGTATATGAGACTCTGAGGTCAATTTTTCTTGCCTCTTTCTTCTTTTATTTTTGTTTTTTACATTTTTTCTCACTGTTTATTTCTCTTTTTCTCTCTCCGTTCAAAATTTGCCCATAGCGAACCACCAAAAACTCAGATTTGGATCCATCTTTTTACAAAATTCTAGTTGAATTTAATTCTGTTTAGAATCGATTCGCTCATCAATAATTATAACACATCCATATTATGCTTATACTTTCGAAGAGTTTATCCAATCTCACCATTTTAATGGAGAGCCTTGACTAGTTACAGTACCCCAGAATAATTCTTATAATGTTGTATTGTTAAGTAAAATGTTCTGATTTAAAGGTTATTAAGTGTAGAGTCTAGCTAAGAAAGAGAGAGGATCTACATGTGCAAGCTCCTCAGAGCTAGGCCCAACTTAGAGAACTGTTATCTCTGAGACATCTAGAATCAAGGAACCAGCTTTACTGTCAAAGTGCTCCAGAGAAAGAGATGTCAGAAGGTCTAGAATGTACAAGGCCTTGCTTTGGAATCAGTCAGCAAGGTATTGTGAATGTTTATGACAGAAAGAGACTTTGCTTCTGTGAGAGAGAATTTTGCCAGACCATCTTTCCACACTTCCAAGACATTCTGGCCAACCATATCTTAAATCTGCACCCCTTAGTCCAGGAATTTGCTGAAGTATTTAACAAGAACATTATTGCATGCCTAAGGTTCTTTAGAGAGACAGAGAGAAGGAGTACTACAATCTCCATAATTGCTGTTGTCCATATATTGCTATTGGGGAGGGTTGCATTATATTATATGTCTCTGAACTGTGTTTTGATATTGCCAGATGTACTACTACTTTTTTTCTACACTTTAGTGAAGAGAGACATATTTAGTGATATCAACTGGCCTGGTTACTGACTCCTTTACCAGCACCCAAACACTTCATCCACACTCCTGCCTTGCACCTTGCCAAACACCTAACATCAAGGGCAACCTTACTACCACCAGCCAGAAGCCCTAATACCAGGGTATGCCACTAGGGTAGAAATGATGCACCCTTTAAATACTGCACTGCCCCAGGGATAGGCAGAGGAGAGATTGCCAGTGAGAACTTTGAGTACAAAAACCAACCTCAAGGCCACAATTACCACTCCCATCCTCCGCTCCCCTTCTTGAGTTTGCTGCATAAGTACCATTGGCCAGGCTAACATAAACATCTGAGCAACCCAACCCGGGAGTAGCGGAAGCCGCGTAGCTTGTTCTGTTACATTGTAACGTGCTAGGCTGCTTGGCTGTTTCCATAAGCCCAGCCACCTGGGGCCAGCACCATGCCCATGCCATCACAGTGCCTCCACTCTGTTTTACAGCAAATGTGGTGTGCTTTGGGTTATGAGCCGTTCCAAGCCTTCTCCATACTTTCTTCTTCCCATCATTCTGGTATAGGTTGATCTTAGTTTTATCTGTCCAAAAAATGCTGAACTGAGCTGACTTCTTTCTGGCCTTTCTGAGTCTGATTAATGGTTTGTACCTTGAGGTGCATCCTGTGTATTTTCTCTCTTGAAGTCTTCTCTTTATGGTAGACACAGATACTGATAAATACTTTCTGGACAGTGTTTTTCACTTGTTTGGATATTGTGAAGGAGCTTTTCTTCACCATGGAAATGATTCTGTGATCATCCACCACTATTGTCTTCCATGGACATCCAGGCCTTTTTGAGTTCCCAAGCTCACCAGTGGGCTCTTTTTTTTGCCAGAATTTACACCTTGAATATGTTTTGTTAAACAGCTAAAATGCCAAAACTTGTCACTGTCCAAATAATTTTAGACCTAACTGTACCATATGTGGTGCCAGAAAACAATTGGGTGCATAGCAATGCAATTGAAGAATCTATTTGAAAAAAAAGGTTTTAACATCTGCAGCAAAAAAACAATGGAAGGTCCTCTTTAAAGACTGAATGCACAGTATCAGTTGTTATTTAAATTTCAAATGACATTTTCCACTCTATTTTTCTACTCTGTGAGAAAAATAAATGGGGCATTCCAGAGCATTTTCGGAGCAAACATGTTTAACAGGTGTATTATCACTGTTGTTCTCTATATAATCTCTCCTTTCAATTAACTAGCGTACTGTAGAAGGACCTGTGGATTGGCAAGCTGGTTTGTTGGCAATACTTATTCCTACAGATTTTGGATAAATAGAACAGCAGGGCAACACTATTTACTTTGTTTGTTTTATGTGAATGAAACCTTATAGAAAAGAGCATTTTTAGTTTGCCAGTGCTAAAAAAAATAATGATTTGCAAGTGCCAGTGTTTCGTCTTTTAGCTCTTTTGTGATTATTGTTAGAACATAATCCTCAGAAACACTAACCACTCTGAACATTTATAGAACTTATAGCTCTAATGCTCTAATATATACAGTACAGATATCTATTGGTTTTTATTAAGCATCTACATTTCACCTACAATGATTCGGTTTTAAGCCATTCCTGTCTTCAGCCACCATTCCCCAAAATATACTTTTAGCGGCGCAGCCCTGATTCGATCATGATGCCATAAGGAACCACAGCATCTCATTTCCTTATAAAAGTCAAAGGAAAATTGGTTTCTGAGATAGACCTGGCACTTTCAAAGTTGTGATGACTGCTCCTGATTTACATGTTGTTGAGTCGCCGCTTGTGGTATATGTTTAACATACCACAGTACAGACCAAAAGTTTGGACACACCTTCTCATTCAAAGAGTTTTCTGTATTTTCATGACTATGAAAATTGTACATTCACACTGAAGGCATCAAAACTATGAATTAACACATGTGGAATTATATACTTAACAAAAAAGTGTGAAACAACTGAAAATATGTCTTATATTCTAGGTTCTTCAAAGTAGCCACCTTTTGCTTTGATTACTGCTTTGCACACTCTTGGCATTTTCTTGATGAGCTTCAAGAGGTAGTCACCTGAAATGGTATTGAAGGAGTTCCCAGAGATGCTTAGCACTTGTTGGCCCTTTTGCCTTCACTCTGCGGTCCAGCTCACCCCAAACCATCTCGATTGCGTTCAGGTCTGGTGACTGTGGAGGCCAGGTCATCTGGCTTAGCACCCCATCACTCTCCTTCTTGGTCAAATAGCCCTTACACATCCTGGAGGTGTGTTTGGGGTCATTGTCCTGTTGATAAATAAATGATGGTCCAACTAAACGCAAACCGAATGGAATAGCATGCCGTTGCAAGATGCTGTGGTAGCCATGCTGGTTCAGTATGCCTTCAATTTTGAATAAATCCCCAACAGTGTCACCAGCAAAGCACCCCCACACCATCACACCTCCTCCTCCATGCTTCACGGTGGGAACCAGGCATGCAGAGTCCATCCGTTCACCTTTTCTGCGTCACACAAACACAGGGTGGTTGGAACCAAAGATCTCAAATTTGGACTCATCAGACCAAAGCACAGATTTCCACTGGTCTAATGTCCATTCCTTGTGTTCTTTAGCCCAAACAAGTCTCTTCTGCTTGTTGCCTGTCCTTAACAGTGGTTTCCTAGCAGCTATTTTACCATGAAGGCCTGCTGCACACAGTCTCCTCTTAACAGTTGTTGTAGAGATGTGTCTGCTGCTAGAACTCTTTGTGGCATTGACCTGTTCTCTAATCTGAGCTGCTGTTAACCTGCGATTTCTGAGGCTGGTCACTCAGATGAACTTATCCTCCGCAGCAGAGGTGACTCTTGGTCTTCCTTTCCTGGGGCGGTCCTCATGTGAGCCAGTTTCTTTGGAGCGCTTGATGGTTTTTGCGACTGCACTTGGGGACACTTTCAAAGTTTTTCCAATTTTTCGGACTGACTGATCTTCATTTCTTAAAGTAATGATGGCCACTCGTTTTTCTTTACTTAGCTGCTTTTTTCTTGCCATAATACAAATTCTAACAGTCTATTCAGTAGGACTATCAGCTGTGTATCCACCTGACTTCTGCCCAACACAACTCATGGTCCCAACTCCATTTATAAGGCAAGAAATCCCACTTATTAAACCTGACAGGGCACACCTGTGAAGTGAAAACCACTTCAGGTGACTACCTCTTGAACTCATCAAGAGAATGCCAAGAGTGTGCAAAGCAGTAATCAAAGCAAAAGGTGGCTACTTTGAAGAACCTAGAATATAAGACATATTTTCAGTTGTTTCACACTTTTTTGTTAAGTATATAATTCCACATGTGTTAATTCATTGTTTTGATGCCTTCAGTGTGAATCTACAATTTTTATAGTCATGAAAATACAGAAAACTCTTTGAATGAGAAGGTGTGTCCAAACTTTTTGTCTGTACTGTATTTTACCAGATTCGTCACTTTTTTTAGTTAATCTGAATGCTAAAAACCCATGAAAATTTACAGCAGTGCAAAAAATAGTCCATTAATGATTGAGGACAAAAAATACCCTAACCTCTAAATGCATGATTATGCATGCAGTAACTACATGCGGTTGGTCGCATGCATTGCTTACTTGCATCATAATTGCATCATGACCACACTGTGTGGTCATAGCCTAATAATAATGAATGGGCCTGAACAGTGGGCCTTCTCCCCCTTGGACAATAGGCTTTGTAGAGGTCTGACACTGAACTCATTTAATTAAAGTGTTATTGCTAGCGATTAGCAAATTTCTTAAAAAGTCCAATTCAGCCAAATCAATTTCGGTCCAAATAATTTCTGCCTGTATTGAACAAGCTCTATATGCTTTGAAAGGCTCCTACTCTTTCTCTCAAATCCCCAAAAAATTTGTAAAATTTGAGTCAACTTTCTGAATTTCAGAATTGAATCACTCATCTCTAGTTATGGTGCATCCTTGTGATACACCATAACATTATAAAATGGCAACCTACTGCTCTACACTTCCTTGTAATAGCTCGACATGCAAGATATATGTGAGAAGCAAGAAGATTTATTTGAGGTGACAGTGAAGATTGCAAATTACTTACATATGTGTTTAACCTCATGCACACAGCAGTGTTGTGTATGTGGAACCCTTACTATGGTATTATGTTCATATTACAGACTTTGTGTGCTGCTGTTTGGTTCTACCATGTGTTTTTCCCTACAACCAATGCTACTGGGAGAATGTCTATATAAATCGAATTTCGATTGAGCGCACCATGATATTTCTCTCATGGATTTATACACTGCAGAGCTGTGTCTGAAATGTCCTTTTAAACACTTCAGAACAGACACATAACTGGTCCCAATAAAAACTTAGTTGCCCATAGCAACCAATAAAATTCCACCTTTCATTTGTCAGAGCTTCTTTTGAAAATGAAAGATGGAATCCTATGCACCGTCCCATGGTCTTGGCCACCAGAGAGGCCAACGCTTTTCCTATAATCTGTAGGCACAGCCACCACTGCTGGATTGCAGGGTGGTCATAACCATGCAAGCAAGCAGCGTATAATGTGATGGAAAAATGAATACAGTCAGCAAAGGATGCAATATGGATAATCACAATACATTAGTAAGTGCTTTGTATTAACTTTCTCTACATGATAATTGCCATTTGCTGAAGTGAGACAACTCCTTTAAGCATGCCAGAAAGTGTACATTTGACTCAAGGGCATTATGGCATTGACCACAAGAATTACGTAACCATCTTGGGCTTAAAGCTTCCTAAAAGTCAAACATCTGTAGCCTTTAAACCGTTATGTACAAAAATATATATCTTTTAGTGTATGAACATGGTATAGCTTTAGATATCATACTAAAAACAAGATGAGAGGGTGAGATTTAGTGAAAGCATTTAAACCGAAACAAGTGATGAAATATCACATATTCAATATATATTTTTAAAAAATGGCAGCAGTATTTTAAGGTTGAAATGTATTTATGCTGGAAACCCAGTGGACTTCATTACAGTGAAAGGGATCTATGGGGCACCAGCATTCTCTGGTATGTGCTGGATTTAGCAGTTCAGAACAGACTACTAGAATTCCAACTGCATATGTGGACATAGCATTAGTTTGGAAAAAGGACACCTTAGGTTATAGTATAAATATGGCTCAATATATACAAGGTCAACATAAAGCTTCTGCCATTGAACTTTTCATAACCGTGACTGCAAAAAAGACAATGGTCACCTGTTATAGAGTACAGGTAAATTTATTATTACTGTAGGATGGCGGTCTTTACAAGAGTTAGATGCTCGTGAAATGCCCTCAATGTCAAGAGACAGTAAAAAAGATCAATAAAAGGATTAGACAACAATGTTTATTGACCTTATGCCTTGTAGCTATAAGGTTATTTATTTGAGCCCCCTGTAGGTGTAAGGCTATTTATCTTACCCCCTTGTAGGCATAAGCCTATTTATCTGGCCCCCTTGTAGGTATAAGACTATTCAGCTGACCCTCTTGTAGGCATAAGGTTATTTATCTGGTCCCCTTGTAAGTATAAGGCTATTCAGCTCACCCTCTTGTAGGCATAAGCCTATTTATCTGGCCCCCTTTTGGTATAAGGCTATTTAGCTGACCCTCTTGTAGGCATAAGGCTATTTATCTGGACCCCTTGTAGGTATAAGGCTATTTAGCTGACCCTCTTGTAGGTAGAAGGCTATTTATCTGGCCCCCTTGTAGGTATAAGGCTATTTAGCTGACCCTATTGTAGGTAGAAGGCTATTTATCTGGCCCCCTTGTAGATAGAAGGCTATTTAGCTGACCCTCTTGTAGGCATAAGCCTATTTATCTGGTCACCTTCTAAGTATAAGACTATTCAGCTGACCCTCTTGTAGGCATAAGGCTATTTAACTGGCCTCCTTGTAGGTATAAGGCTATTTATCTGACCCTCTTATAGGTAGAAGGCTATTTAACTGGCCCCTTGTAGATAGAAGGCTATTTAGCTGACCCTCTTGTAGGCATAAGCCTATTTATCTGGTCACCTTGTAAGTATAAGGCTATTCAGCTGACCCTCTTGTAGGCATAATGCTATTTATCTGGCCCCCTTGTAGGTATAAGGCTATTTATCTGACCCTCTTGTAGGCATAAGGTTATTTATCTGGTCCCCTTGTAAGTATAAGGCTATTCAGCTGACCCTCTTGTAGGCATAATGCTATTTATCTGGCCCCCTTGTAGGTATAAGGCTATTTAGCTGACCCTCTTGTAGGTAGAAGGCTATTTATCTGGCCCCCTTGTAGGTATAAGGCTATTTAGCTGACCCTCCTGTAGGTAGAAGGCTATTTATCTGGTCCCCTTGTAGATAGAAGGCTGTTTAGCTGACCCTCTTGTAGGCATAAGGTTATTTATCTGGTCCCCTTGTAAGTATAAGGCTATTTAGCTGACCCTCTTGTAGGCATAATGCTATTTATCTGGCCCCCTTGTAGGTATAAGGCTATTTAGCTGACCCTCTTGTAGGCATAAGCCTATTTATCTGGTCACCTTGTAAGTATAAGGCTATTCAGCTGACCCTCTTGTAGGCATAAGGCTATTTATCTGGTTCCCTTGTAAGTATAAGGCTATTTAGCTGACCCTCTTATAGGCATAATGCTGTTTATCTGGTCCCCTTGTAGGCATACGGCTTTTTATCTGACCCTCTTGTAGGTATAAGGCTATTTATCTGTGCCCTTTGTAGGCATAAGATATTGTGCCCAGTAACACAGTAGATTTTTTGCCTTGATATCTGTAGTGTCCAAAGACCTTTTTACATGTGCAGATCATCAAGTCAATTATCAGGAATGAATGTTTGTGTGATGATTGGTCTGTGTAAATATGCCATGATCATCTGACGAATGAGCAAATGCTCATTCATGGGGTGGAAACATATTTGATGCTGCACTTTAAATTGTTCTTCGGCTGTTCATCGCCTTGTGTAACAGGGATGTACTGCTGGCAAACAATGAATCTGTGTGGGGATGAACAATAGTTTGCTTTATGTTATTACCACAATGTATGGAAATTATGTAGATACTGACCTGAGCTGCCACATTCTACCATGGACCTCAACTTTTGCATTCTACCGTAGACCAGAACTGCCACATTATATCGTGGACCTAAACTGCCGCATTCTACTGTAGACCTGGACTGCTGCATTCTACCATGAACCTGAACTGCCTCATTCTGCCATGAACCTGAACTGCCATATTCTACCATGGACGTGAACTGCCACATTCTACCATGGACCTGAACTGTTGCATTCTATCGTGGACTTGAACTGCCACATTATACCTTGGTCCTGAACTGCCGCATCCTACCGTAGACCAGAACTGCCGCATTCTATTGTGGACCTGAACTGCAACATTCTACTGTAAACCTAAACTGCTGCATTCTACCATTGATCTGAACTGCCACTTTCTACCATGGATTTGACCTGCTGCATTGTACTATAGACCTTGTAACAGCAGCTGCTGTGCGCCGCTGTACCCCTGCTTACCGCTGCCATCCTGGGCGTCGTGTTCAGAGTGGAGCTTGTGGTTCCGTTCACCGCTGCAGTTCTGGGCTCTGGCTGTGTAAGTGCTGTTGCACTATGATCCGCTCCAAAGTTTCCATCCAGCCCTGGCTTACATCCTTGTTCTTACATCACTCACTCTGGGCTGGAGCAGGTTTGATCATGTGCTTTGATCATGTGACCATGCTAGGTCATGTGGGTTGGTCACGTGTCCTTATTGACCAACCCTGGACCTATTGAAGTTGCTCAGCCCTCTCCCAAGATGCCTCAGTGTCAAGGTCCTTATCTTGCCTTAGGTTGTGTTGTTCTTGTTTGTGCTCCTGTGCTCTGACTTCCGCTTGTGTACCAGACTCCGCTATCCGCCTGATCCCTGCCTGCCTGCATTATCTCTCTCGTTGCCGACCCGGATTGCCTGACTTGTTCCTGTGCCGCCTGCCCTGACCCTTTACCTGTCTGACTCCGCCTCTGCCTCATCCTTCGGTCCTGAATTGTCTCTCCTGGATATGACCCGGCCTGTTGACCACCGCTGTACCCTTGTACCTTCACAGGTATTTCCTGGTCCCCCTGGACCAGCTGCCTAGTGTCCCGACCCTTCTCAGGAGGTAGAGACCTGGTGTTCCCCTCGGAAAGTCTATCCCCACCATCAGGGGTATTTATGAAGATCGAGGGGTTTCACTTAGACAACGCCCTTAGAGGAGGTAGGGCGCGAGGCACAGTGGGTCCACACCTGCTGGTTCGTGACAGACCTGAACTTCCGCATTCTACCATGTACCTGAACTGCTGCTTTCTACCATGGATCTGAACTGCTGCATTCTACCATAGACCTATACTGCCACATTCTACTGTAGACCTGAACTGCCACACTCTACTTTGCAATAAAAAATGATTGGCACTTTAGAAGATCCCCAAGAAATATAACCACAAGCCTGTCATTTACCTTTACTTTTTTAGCTTCTCTACAATCATTTACTAACCTAAAAATTGACACAATGCTGTAACATGTTACTGTATGAAATATGAGTGCAGTAAAATCCTACATCCATTGATTTCTGATGGCAAGTTGAACAAAGGCAGCAATTAAGCCATGATTCATATTAGATAAAGCGATACAGTGCATAAAAAAACTAGGTTCAGAGTTGCTCGCTGGCTGTTTATGTTATTTCTCTACCTCTCATTTTTAATGATCACATTCTAATTTTGCCTCTTTCACGGGAAATTAACACAATTACTGATTACTGACGGGTGGCTGTAATCAGAACTATGAAAAATAAAAAAGCGGAATGCCCACTCACCATACATTTCTGTCATTAAGGAATGTTGACAACAAATAGATACCATATGCAGTACTATAAAAGAGTCAATTTGCACAGTCCTTTTAAAAGTAGATATTGGCAATATTACCAATTACTGTAAAGCTTCTTAAAGGGGTATTTTGGTTTCCAGAGATGTAGATTGGAGCACATGATGCCTTATGTACAATATGTGCCAACTACGCACCCCAAATAATCAGTGTGTTCCATTTATAGTAAGTAAGTGGCCTCCTGTGTGGTAGAGGGCCATTCGTGACCCAACAGGGTTCACAGTGACTGCAGCCTGTGTACCCCATGTTATTACGCTTCTGCTGGTTTCATCAAATAAGAAAGGTTATGCAGCTTTCTAATATACTTATTCAAAATATCTATGTGTATTATAACACAAAAGCAGACACGTGTAAAATGGTGCACAGCTAGTATATAGCAAAAAAAACACAACATGAACTTTATTTAACAGACCACAGTTAAAAGCAATTAAAATCACAAAATGTCTAAACAATGGAGGAAGATCTCCCCTTAATACACGGTACAGCCTAGGGAAGGCTACTATGTATTGGGTCTGAGATGAAAAAAAACATACAGGATGACACTTATGAATACCATAGAAATCTCTGCACAGGAACAGAACATCGCTAAAATGCCAAAAATATTATTATACATAAAATTATCAGTTGTCAACACAATCAGCAAATCAATACAAGGTTCTCAAAGCAAGCTACCTCCATGAAGTGTTTCCGTTCAAATCAACAAAGACAATAGTAATAAAAAAAGATTATAAAAATTCGGCACCAAGAGCAAAAAACAAGATAAAGTGCTGAAATGACTAATGGCCCTTTTACATGGAGCGATAAACAGGCCGATTATTGGGGATAAGCCTTTGCAGAAACGCTCATATCTGATAATTGGACTATGTAAAAGGTACTGGTGATTACTTGCTCATTCATTGGGTGATTGTGCATTTCATTCAGCACTAAAAACCATTGTTTCTGTGCAGTAGATTAGTATGTGTAAGCAGCGATCCCAAAAGCAGTGTACCTGTATGGGGACAAGTGATCACTATAACAATTGCTCATCCCCACAGAGCAGATGATTGCTCCATGTAAATGCAGCTTTATTTCTGTTTTGTTTGTTACTGATAACTTCCCGCTAAATCAGTCCATATGAGTGGACCCTAAAGATGACTATATCAATGAGACCTAAAAGGAGTCACATGTATGGTGTGGGCATGACATAGTACCATGGATGCGACCTTCATACGTATGGCTGCTTGAAAAGTGTAGCTTCATTTTGGTTAGTACAAAATATGGGTGTTCATCCTTACCAGCTCCACTACTCCAGGGCTTCTTAGGCACTTGAGGAAGTTATTTCTGTTTTGTTTGTTACTGATAACTTCCCGCTAAATCAGTCCATATGAGTGGACCCTAAAGATGACTATATCAATGAGACCTAAAAGGAGTCACATGTATGGTGTGGGCATGACATAGTACCATGGATGCGACCTTCATACGTATGGCTGCTTGAAAAGTGTAGCTTCATTTTGGTTAGTACAAAATATGGGTGTTCATCCTTACCAGCTCCACTACTCCAGGGCTTCTTAGGCACTTGAGCGTGGGCGTGTCATGGTGAGATAGAACTCCACTTAAAGAAATAGGAAAAAAATCCAGCATTGCCAACTTAAAAAATGGTTTCTTTAATTAAATGGGAGATACAAGCAGAAAAAAACATAAGGTCTGACATAAGGTACCCATGCTCATCAGCTGTTGGAAGGGGCTGCA
Organism: Rhinella marina; assembly: GCA_900303285.1. Lineage (NCBI taxonomy): Eukaryota > Metazoa > Chordata > Amphibia > Anura > Bufonidae > Rhinella > Rhinella marina. The sequence continues at coordinate 304,846 of ONZH01005808.1, read as the reverse complement.
GCACTGGTGCAAATCTGTGGGCTCTTCATTGTTCACACTGAGCCGTCTGCCTCCATACCATCTACTTATTAGAGGAAGGGCAGGATATTGTAGATTCTTTCTGTTAATTTGAATGAGCTGCAATATCCTGAAAAAATAGAAACTATACCCCCACCCACATGTCTGGCGGTTGAAACGTTGCACTAAACATACATTGGATGCATCTGCTGCAGTGCTGCAACAGTATCTTCTTTAGACAGCATGGATCGGTTTAAGAGACTGGGAACCTATGGTCAGGAGGCTGAGAATTGCAAAAAGTAAGAAGAAAAAAAAGACTCACCTGTCACAGACTCTCTGAGCAGCACTTGACACTTCCAGTCCAGCAGAGATGGGAGCCCAAAGCTGGACCCAGAGCAGTCGTGCCAGGTCTTTCTTTCTTTTACTTTGGCATCAAGCCCGGCCCACTGACCATGAGTTTCCAGTCCCTGAGAAAATCTTTAATTTTGTATTTATACCTATTTGTGACGCTGCTTCTTCTCCTACTGTGCTGTGATCAGGCAGAATAATCTGCAAGGTCTATGAGCCATACTGTAAGTGTCAACTCAGCTCAAACTCTTGCCATCATTGCTATAAGGAAAATTAGAGTCATAGCAATCAATTCATTGTAGTTGAATAGCGGAAATCTGCTATATTTTTCAACCTGATTTTGGAAAGGATTTTTCTTTTGATTCATTGTGTCCATATGCCCACTAACTTGTCACATGATAACATTTGCATTGCAAATTTTGCATTCATCAAGCTTCAAGAGCCTACGCACATATTTATAAATCTGTGATTATTCTTGAAAGCGTTATCTAGAGAAAATGTGTATCATCTTCTGAAATACCAGGCATATTGTCTCACCTATAAGTCTCCAGTGAAACAGAATTGGTGGAGGAAAAATGGAGCCTGCAAGCAAATTCTCAAATAAAGTCTACATTTACATTAGGTCTCTTCATAGGTCAACATTCAATGAGTATGTGCATCTGTATTTGTAAGCAGATGCTAAATATTGTCTGACCAAAATACAACCATGTGAATAAGGCATTGTGCTGATGAATGTTATCAATACCTAATATCATAGAAATTGGACAACCCCTTTAACTAATTCTAATGTTGTAGAGGCTCCCAGAAAAATGCTGTTGCCCTTCCTCATACAGACGTGTTGTTTGCCAGCAGCAGAGTGCTGTTTAGACGGAACAATCTGCTGCAAACAATTTAGGTGACTGCACCCACAGTCTATTACACGATGAATGAAAGTTTTACCTGGTTCTTCAGGTAATCAGTAGCATCTTTAAATGGGCTTATTATAGCTAACTTGCATTTGTACGAATGCTCGTTAATGATAATCTGCCAGAATACCAGTCCGTATAAAGGTAGCCTTAAAAGGGGAAAAGTCTGAGAGCTTCTCTTAAAAGTTGAGGAGTATGCTTAACTTAGTTCCTCACAATACAAATTCAATATAGTCTCGAAACATGCCAGAAAAATCCTCCCACAAGCTGCAGGTCACATCACAACCACCAGAGGTAGGAACACAAGATCACAGGAGGAATTTATAATTAAACTACAGCAGTTTTCTGGTGTGAAAAAAGTAGCGACTTTTTCCACAGCACTTGCACAAAACTTTTTGCACACCTGCTGTCTCTAAACTGGCCTCGTCACTTTCCTGAAAAAGGAGGAGTGCTGAGGGCGAGGCCTGTGGAGCCTTAACATTTATCACCTTCTGCACCAGTTTTTTTAGCATAAAAGAAGACTGAAATCAGATTTCTATTCAGCTGCATGAACTGCCGCATGCTTCACCTAATTTATGACGAGGCATATGCATCCAGCAGCATGCCTGGCTATCACAGCCTGGCAGATGCCACCAGGCTATGATAAATTTGGCCTCATGTGTTTTCATCTCAGACTGTGGCATTAATCAAATTTGTTTACCAGTCCATATGTCTTCCTATCAGAGCTTTAGAAGGACCATTATTAGTTTGTTCCATCACTTTTCAGTGCTTATTTAATAGCTATATTTCCCCACAATGCATCAGTTGCCCTAAATATATCACTAATGGTTTTCAGACCCACTAGTGGATGCTGAGTGAAATAAAACTAAGATCGGTCTTTGTAAATGTTACCCAATGGACAACTTATGAACTGCCCATTTGTTTCAGGAATCCTCTCCTTTTATCTATAGCAGTTTATCTACATCTGACTTGCTTCATGGAGTGGCAGGAATATACATTTCCTTTGGGACATAGGAGTCATGTTGCAATGACTTTCCTGAAGAAAATAATGAAGAGGTCTGTTGTGATCAGTCTACAATTTCTGGACGTGGCTCCTTTTTGTGTTAGATCTGCTGTTCGCTGTCATGGTAGAAGCTGTAAATGATCTGAGCATGCTGCAGGCGGTTTGTTGATGATGTCACAGGGGAGAGTGATAACGATCAGTGCTGCTTTTGGATTTTTTTGTAATTAATTTGGTTTAATGAAAAGATTTCCAGTTATCAAACTGCTGTTGGTAAGAATAAAAGATTGCACAAAGGGTTTGTCTGGGGTAAACTGATAAAACCAAGAATGTAGTAATATTTCATTTTCAAGCACTAACTTTGCTAGATATATTATTTCATAACGGTAAGATCATTGATAAACATTTTTAGCTCTTATCAAACCTCCCTTAAACTTTATTTTGAGGTCAGTCATGCTACTCAAGAAGCAGCGATGCGTAGAATCCATCTTTGGTAAAATCCCTCCATGTAACAGTGCAGGTTTGCAGGCAGTGCTGTCGGATAATGTGAACAATCAGATAATTCTGGGAATCAACCAGAGTGATGGATTGGCATACAAGAACGGAAGAATTTGTCTCAAGGCAGAATAAGGTCAATGAGACCAAAAGACATTCAGTGTAGGTTCTTGGATGGAGTTCACGTTCAGTCTTTGCAAGAACATCACAAGAACAGGTCTTATTCTTGAATGGTATCAAAATCAGGTCTTCAGGGCACATCTGTTGCTTTCTAGCTGAACTGAAAAGCAAAGTCTTGTACATTAAAATAATTGTATAGTTAGTTTAAAATGGCTGCAATCTAGGGGATAAACTAAATTTACTTTGGAATCTATTGACTTTCTAAATGTTTCTCACCTCTGCAAGTGTCTGACAGGACCAGACCCTCCTGAAACCTCAATGACTCTTTGGGGGAGATCTATCATCTCCCTACGCCAGTTTTATGCCAAAACTGCATGTATTGAAGAATATGGGTCGGCACTGCGGTTTGCACATGGTGCACACGTCCAGGGAAGGCGTCCCACTAGTATATAGCGAAGAAGGACTGGCACTCACTTTCTCGACGATATGAAGAGACGTTTATTCAAGGCACAATAGTATCATCAGTGACTTGATTTTCATTTTTACGTTAGCCAAAGGATAACCCCTTTAATACAAGACACTTGCTAATGTATTGTGATTGTCCATATTGTCTCCTTTGCCAGCTTCATTTTTCCATCGCATTATACACTGCTCGTTTCCAGGGGTTACGACCACCCTGCAATTGAGTCACGTGTAGTGTGTTATTTTTGTCCATTGACTGTACACTGAAATGATGCATATACTGTACCTTGACTTTATTGAAGAGGGCTCTAAAGCTCTAATTCTAGGCTGAGAAAATATTACTTGTGATATACTGTTTTAGGAAAATGAAGTAGTATGATAACCCACTCAATGGCTCATAGACTACTTTGTAGTTTTGATCTCCGCTGTTCTTCACACTGACTTTAAAAGGTTCATTTACTTAGTTATTGCTGGTCACTTTTTATGTCCTCTCGTTATAGATAACATGGCTATTTTGGCAGAATGTAATGTATTTTCTAATGTTCTGACTGTAGTAAAAGTCATAAAATGTGACAGGGAAGGTACATTTTAACAACTGTCATTCACTTATGATCGGGTATTGCTGTGGTCATTATGTTTTCTCATACGTGTCCTATTTGCTGTCAGTACATTTTGAATCACTTTTTGCGGCACACAGCAGAAATCATACAATGGTAATTATTATGTTCTGTAGTTAATTTTTTAACCAGCTTGTAGTGGGTGTGTTTAGAGACTTGGCAAGCTATGTAGCTACCGGTGAATTGACTAATTATTATAAATACAGTATGTGCTTACAGCGGAATAATGGATGGCTTAGACATGTATCTTAATAATCTATAATATTTTAATAATCACTTTTTAACTGAGACATATTTACATCCTGTTTCTAAAATGGTGTTTGACTTGGCTGAAATATGTAATATAATTCATAGCAAAATTTCTGAAATGACTTATATGAAAGGGGTAACAAACAAATACCTAGGCTAGTAATGACTAGTTTCATTCTAAGGACTCTTGCACACCACCGTAGTTTTGGTCCGTGTCCAATCCAGCATTTTTTGGATGGTCACACTTGGACCCAATCATTTCTGTGGGTCCGCAAAAAATGTGGACGACAGACTGACATCGTCCATGTGCTTTCCGCATCTGTTTGGCCACAAATTATATAACATTTCCTATTCTTGTCCATGTTGTGGACAAGTATAGCTAGTTGTAGTAGAAAAATGCAGCATGGATATGGCCGGTATCTATATTTTTCAGATCCCTGGTTTGTGGCAAAATGGATACAGTTGTGTGCATGGGGCCTCAGAGTTATGCCTGAGTGGTGAACAATACCCATCAGAATTTAGGCCCCCAAACTGCCCAGACTCTTGGGCACTGGCCAGCTTGACTATTCAAGGAACGACTCCTCCATCATGACTCCTTATACACTTTGGAACTGTGTATTCAAACTATGCTTAATTGCTTAGAATATACAAGATTGAGAAGCTGTCACTGTCCTAAATGAGACAGTTTGGGGACCTAAATCCTGATGGCGGGGTTCTCTTTAATAATAGAGCATATCAGTTTTGTCCACACAATTCTTTGCGTTCTAAATACAGGTCAAATCTTGTTTGTGTAAAATTCAAATGTATGTAATGCTATTTCTAGAAAGCTAAATTGATTTTTTTTTTCATTTTTTTCACCCAAAATTATATTTTGAGCCTTTCCTTGTGTTTGTATTAATGTGAAATATTATTTTTTTGTGGAGTGATGTTGAGCAACTATTACTCACTGTGAAAAAAAACATCAATATCAGTGCAAAAGACATATTCAGTCAATTTGTTTTGGTGTGAATGAAAAGCCCATTTCTGTAAGAATTACACAGAACAATGATGTGTCCTTAGACAGATGTACACCATTACTGGCAGTGGAGCTATTACTTTATATTACATGTGGAATTTTAGAGCAGAAAAAAGACATTAACTCATATACTAAAACCTATGTACCATTTACTACTGGCACATACCTGAACTCAATATAATCGAGATTTTCTCTGACAAGGATGAGGATGGGATGTATCATGTTAAGGCAGTGTTTAACAAGGCGGTTGTGGTTTGATATTTTTTTTTAGAAAAAAAAGAAGTAGAAGCTTTTCCTGTATACTTCTATTTAGGATCCCTTTCTAACCTAACCAAATCAAGGATCCGCAAAATATGAATACAGTCCGTGAGCTGTCCGCTTTTTTTTTGCAGACCTATTATTTTCAATGGGTCCCTGGTTCGCATTTTGTGGACATATTTGCAGAAAGGACATATACTGATGCAGAAAGCACATGCATGATCTGTGTGCTTTCCATATTTGTATGTTCGTTCTGCAGGAAGATAGAACATGCCCTATACTTGTCCCCAAAATGCAGACCGATTGAAGTCAATTGGTCTGCAAAAAATGCATATGCAACAGGAAGCGTATCTGAATTATGCGGATTCGCAATTTGTAGACTGCAAAACGGCTACAGCCATGTGCAGGAGGCTTTAAGGGGGTTGACCAGCTGCTACCACAATTTTATCTATGTTCTGTACAGCGCAGTACCTAACATAGAAAAGGCACTCACCTGTTCCCCGACACCCTGGTACCTCCAGAAAGGTCACATGTGCTTCTGTGGCCAATCACTTGCTCCAGCAGAGATGTGTCCCTAAGCGATATGTCACTACTGGGTGACATGCAGCTTTTGGAAGCATCACCCGTCTGGATGGTGGTCTGTGTTCCATAGGCATTGTGCCTAATACAGCCTATATAAGATATACCATCTCAACGTTTAGTTTCCAAATGAGGACTAGAATAATATCAGATATCACAAGGTCCCCGTCCACTGTATGCACATGTATGAGATTTTACAGGAGTTTATACTAATGCTACATCTTAGTAATTGCCATATTATGTGAGAATGAACGAGTATGCTTTTTGTAATCCAGTGAAATGTAGTATCCTAATACCAGGTATACAAATTTCATGAACAGCAAGTGAACAAGTAATTTGGATCTAATTGCTCATTTGCATGCTTATTGGCTGCACCAATTTAAAAACACCACTGGCATCCCGCTAAAAGTAGAAAAAAAAGCATCTGCTTTATCACTGGCAAAAGATCAATAACGGAATCGGCATTAAACACTGATAACTTCATTTTTTTAATTTAGAGAATCAATAAAGCTTACTCTGAGCTCACCAGCGGTAATATTCTTAATATAATCCGCAATGAGCATTGTGCTTCTCCTGCATGAATCTTCTATTATAAATTAATTTGTGATTTACAATTATTTTACTGTACTCTGCCAAATACCAGAACAAACACTAAAAGTAGAAACTGTGTTTTTGAACACAATTAAGAGAATCCAAATTACTATTCCAAAAGGAGCTATTTAATTTAATGCCAGTATTTTCAGGCATTTCTCTCTTCCAAATTCTATCTACTTAAAGGCTAAACTTGGGAGCTGCCAAGCCAGAAAAATACTGTTTTCCTTTGATTAGAGCTCATAAGTGCTAAAAAAAACATGTATGGAACTGCCTGAATTGGTTCAAGAATGATTAGGATTCATGTATGCAAATTAGCTTATTTTCCAAAAGGAAAAGAAAGCTAAGCATATGATGCCATAAGATATAATGTAGCTACCCTACTAGTCAATGCTTGGCCTTTTAACAGGCCTTGAGGCATAACTTGGATGATAGCTAAGCCAGGACCACATGTGCTGATAGCTCTTTCAGAGTGATAGCTCCTCATCGGTGCAGAGCAGAGAGAAGTGGCTTAACCCTTTCAGCCCCGGAGGTTTTTTCGGTTTTGCGTTTTTGTTTTACTCTCCCTGCTTTGATACAGCCATAACTTTTTTATTTTTCTGTTCACATAGCTGTATGAGAGCTTGTTTTTTGCGGGACAAGTTGTATTTTCCAACGCCACAATTTAATATTGCATATGGTGTAGTGGAAAGCGGGAAAAAAATCCAAATCAGGTAAAGTTGCAAAAAAAATGCAATTCCGCCACAGTTTTACGGGTTTTTTATTTACGGAATTCGATGTGCGTTAAAACTGACCAGTTACTTTCATTCTACTGGTCAGTACGAATCCGGCGATACCTAATATGTATAGTTTTTCTTGCATTTTGATTTGAAAAATTATAAAGTTGGACATTTTTTTTAATTTTTTTTCAGTTCATGACCCCTATAACCTTTTGGTATTTATGTGTACGGAGCTGTATGGGGGCTAATTTTTTGCGGGGTGATCTTAACTTTTTATTGATACCATTCTAGGGTGTGTGTGACTTTTTGATAGCTTTTTTTTAAATTTTTTTTTATCTTTTTTTTTTTTTTTAATCATCATAGACTCCAATGTAAGTGCATTGGAGTCTATGATATAAGCAATCAAATGTATCAAATCAAATCAAGTATTAAAAAATTTTTAAAAATACACATCATGGGTATCGCCGTGTGCGAAAACACCCATATTAAAAAAAATTTCAAAAATATTTCCCATACGAAAAAAAGCATCAAAATTGTTGATTCGCCTTTCTTTGTCACTTTTTAAAAAAAAAAAGCGACAAAAAATGGCAAACCGACAATTTTGACGCTTTTTTCCATTTTGTTTTTTCCGTAAGGGAAATATTTCTTTTTATTTTTACAATATGGGTGTTTTCGCACAGGGCGATACCCATGATGTGTATTTTTAAAAAATGTTTTAATACTTGACTTGATTTGATTTGATACATTTGATTGCTTATATCATAGACTCCAATGCACTTACATTTATTATGACAAGGGCTGCTGCAGGCACGCTCCGGTTCCTCCGATTGCCACACGGGGGAACCGGAGCAACAACGGAAGCGTAGTGTTTGCCGCCTTTGGGTGCCGCGGTCAGGCTTGACCGTGGCACCTGAGGGGTTAAATGTCCGCGATCGGCACGTTAGCTGGTCACGGACGTTAGCCGCGGGTGCCTGCTAGTTGGATATGCAGGTTACCCGCGGCCATCACGCCTGCTCCGTGCAGGAGCCGGCGCCATCTTTAAAGTCCCAGCCAGTGCCGTACTAGTACTGTGTTGGTCGGGAAGGGGTTAACTGGGAGAGAGTCCTTTGTCAGGATTCAGGGAGTACTATTTGTTATTTGTCATTTAGGTACTTCTAAAACCAATTAGAGCATTCATGTACAGAAATATACAATTAAATCATTGTATCATCATGTTGACACATTAATCCTTTATAAACAACTCGAGAATACATAAAATCACCAGGAATTAAGTTGCTGTAAGAGAACAAATCAAACCCTTTGTACATCACCTTGGAGTTCATCATATAAGTAAAGATAGAGTGCATGATTTCACAATATATAAAATTATCAACAAATGGACTGATTTTTGAACTTTAGACAAGATAAGAAATACCAGGAACCTTCACCAGTCCCTGTAATATACATATAAACTGTACTAAACTGCTTATTCCCTCTCACTGCAGATGCTCTTTTCACACGTGTCCACTGAACAGCTACAATAGATCTACTCTAAATTACCACCCCATCAGTATCCATGCACATACTACAGTTAGGATATGAACATTGATATGGATGTAATTTCGGTTTCATCAATGTCCCTTCAAAGTGTTGACTGGAGCAGGTAAAAAAGAGTACAGTTCAAAAACGATGAAGTCCATATGAAAAAATATTTTACCGCTCTAAAGTCCAGTGATTAATGTTCCAAATATCCCTGTCAGAGAAGAACTTTTCCCCACCACTTCACAATATACAACACAATATCTTGGCGCACAGCAAACCTCCTGTCCAACCCTGGTTTTTGCCACTCCAGGTTCTTTCCCCAGAAAAAAGAAGCCAGACTTGGAATTCTGTGGTTGAGCAAGAAGTTTGATGTGCGCCAAGATATTTTGTCTATGTGCTTTTTATTAACTTAAATTTTTGAGTACCATTAAAACTTGGAGTGAAATGTAGTTGGCAGTGCTGCATTGTTTTCATCTTATTTTTAAGAAAAACACAAGTAAGAAGTAGTGGAGCCTGTCCACTGCTGCATGGTTCTGGAACTACGAGTCCTAGTAGTAGCAGAAGTAACATCAGCGCACTGTAACACACGTCTTGGCTATGGTGAAGTGCTGAGGGGAAAGTTCCTTTCTGATGGATATATTTGGAACATTAATCACCAGACTGTAGAGGGGTAAAGTATATTTGCATTTTTAGAAGTAATATTTATATCAAGGAGAAGTTTTAGCAACACTTGGGACTGGGAGCCATCTTCTGTATATTGAACTCCTGTACCGTTATCATCATGGGACTATAATCCTTTATTGTAAAGAGAGGGTCCACAATATTTCGATTGCTTGAATAACAGTTTGGCATTTCTGATATTTTCCTAAGGACGAGTCAGACAAATTGTATTTCTGAACAAACAGTGTGGTCACCTAGAGACTTACATAGAGAGTTCATGTCAATTGTATCAGAGTAACAGAGTTATATTGTACCTGAAATTGAACAGAAAATATCCATTTAACACCTTCACCAATAAGAAAGAGCTTACTGTATTCACCTTGACTTTCAGTGGTGTGCCCTACTAAGAATATAGAAATATGGTAAGGTAATTGGTATCTCTTCATAAGCTTACACACTGGTCATATTCTATTTGAATCAGTTTATCTGTGTAGAAAAAGAGAACACATTTATTAGACATAGAAAGAAGTGTGACTGTCATTTTAGCTTATGAAACAAATAGTCTCATTTCTAAGCAACGATTTTGACCATTTGCAAGTCAACATGTTCATGAATTCCATGTGGGCTAGGTGAGCTTTTATTCCAATTCATTTTGAAGGGTAAAGAAAAGTGGCAAATCTTTTGGACATTGTCCTTGGGATAGACCTTCAGTGTTTGATCAACGGTCAACGGTGCTCCTCTCTAATAATAACCTACGTACAAGCAGTCCAGGCGATAAACAGAGTGTAGCGAGTGGACGCAGGGCAGGAGCTCCATAGTACATTTTCCATGGAGTATTGCCAAAAAGTCTCCATACCATGGAGCACTTACAGTAAATCTCCATGCATGACTAGTCTCTTTAAGAAGACTCAAAACCCCGCCTAAGACTTTTTACTAGTAACTATTGATGACTCTTTTGGCAGTATCTTTTTTTCTTGCTCAGACACTGAAAAAAATCATGACAAATTAACATGACTGCATCAGTTTTTCAAATTGGTTGTCCATTAACCAACATAATAATGGAAAATTGTGATGGATCCTGTAGAAGTAACTGATGAAGACTTATGCAAGACTTGGGAACAGCAGAAATGAACATGATCCATCAGCAATCCTGTTGTATTCTATTGTAGTAACCAGAACATACTTAAAAACAATGTATGAACTAGACAGTCAGTTGCTTACACAGGAGGGGCTTATCTTCGCAGCTTCCATTCAGGTTTATTGCATAGAGAGTCATCTAAAGAGGCAGTGAACATTATTACAATTATATTCATGAGGGCAAACGGAACAATGAAAACAATATTCAACAAAATGCAGACATCTGTAGACTTATCAAATATGTTAGTGAAATGTGCCAAATCATCTATGCTGCTGGGAGGTACATTTTAAGATGTTCATTTCAGTTTGTTGGAAAAGTAAAAAAAACTGTATTGATGCTCCACAGCAAGAAAGCTTTGTAAATATTTCTATATCCTTATAAGGTATTTTTGATGCAATATGTTATGGATCCGCAAATGTGAACCTATTGTGTCAAATAACCATTTTAGCTTTGGGCAGTGGCGTAACTAGAGTATGATGGGCCCCAGCGCAAACTTTGGATCAGGCCCTTCCCCCCTCATTTAAACAAAGAGGCGGCAAATTTTTGTACACTAAGCCCAAAGCATGGCTACACTCACCCAGTCCTAATAAAATCTGGTCTGGCATCGCTGTGATGTCCGCTGGATCCAGAACAGATTCTCTGTGGTCATAGAGAAAAAAAAAATTATATAAGGAAGGGATAGTGACTTCCCCTGTGAAATCACAGCAGGGGTGCTGTGCTGGCCTGCAAGACTGAGCCATGCCAATGTATAGCAGGGTAATCTAGGACATTTCCCCTAAGTGCTACCACACAGCACTAATACCCACATTGTGCCGATCGTAGTAGTTATGCCCACATATGTACCCCCTCACAGTAGTTATGCCAGATTATGTGCCCCCTCACAGTGCTTATGCCAGAATATGTGGCCCCTCACAGTGGTTATGTCCACATATGTGCCCCCTCACAGTGGTTATGCCCACATATGTGCCCACTCACAGTGGTTATTAGGGTTGTCGCGGGTATCGATATTTCGATACTGAATCGATACTTGTATACCAGTATCGATTCGGTACCGGGGTTTGCTCCTTTGCGATACTTTTCCTGGCAGATAAAATAAAAAAACTGTTACCTCTCCTGCGCCGCGGCTCTGCTCCGGGTCCGGGGCTCCTGTCTTCTCTGCCCACGCTGCACTGTCCTGACTGCGTACAGCGTCAGGACGTAGTGCGCGCACTCTGACCTGACGCTGCACGCAGTCAGGTGACAGTGCAGCGCCGGGAGGAGAAGATAGAGGAGCGCTGGACCTGGAGCGGAGCCGCGGCGCAGGAGAGGTAAGAGTTTTTTTTTATTTTATTCTGATGGGAGCAGAGTGGGCTGATCTGAGGTCTGATGGGGGCACAGTGGGCTGATCTGAGGTCTGATGGGGGCACAATGGGTTGATCTGAGGTCTGATGGGGGCACAATCGGCTGATCTGAGGTCTTATGGGTGCACAGTGGGCTGATCTGAGGTCTGATAGGGAACAGTTAGCTGATCTGAGGTCTGATGGGGCACAATGGGCTGATCTGAGGTCTGATGGGGGCACAATGGGCTGATCTGAGGTCTGATGGGGGCACAGTGGGCTGATCTGAGGTCTGATGGAGGCATAGTAGGCTGATCTGAGGTCTGATAGGGGCATGGTGGGCTGATCTGAGGTCTGATAGGGGCTTAGTGGGCTGATCTGAGGTCTGATGGGGGCACAGTTGGCTGATCTGAGGTCTGATGGGGGCACAGTAGGCTGATCTGAGGTCTGATGGGGGCACAGTAGGCTGATCTGAGGTCTGATGGGGTCACAGCGGGCTGATCTGAGGTCTGAAGGTGGGACAATGGGCTGATCTGAGGTCTGATGGAGGCACACAGATTTTTGCGTGTTTTATTTTTTCGGCGTGGTATCCAGTATATACAGTATACCACGCGTGGATACTGTATACCAGTATCGATTCGGTACCGGGGTTTGCTCCTTTGCGATACTTTTCCTGGCAGATAAAATAAAAAAACTGTTACCTCTCCTGCGCCGCGGCTCTGCTCCGGGTCCGGGGCTCCTGTCTTCTCTGCCCACGCTGCACTGTCCTGACTGCGTACAGCGTCAGGACGTAGTGCGCGCACTCTGACCTGACGCTGCACGCAGTCAGGTGACAGTGCAGCGCCGGGAGGAGAAGATAGAGGAGCGCTGGACCTGGAGCGGAGCCGCGGCGCAGGAGAGGTAAGAGTTTTTTTTATTTTATTCTGATGGGAGCAGAGTGGGCTGATCTGAGGTCTGATGGGGGCACAGTGGGCTGATCTGAGGTCTGATGGGGGCACAATGGGTTGATCTGAGGTCTGATGGAGGCACAATCGGCTGATCTGAGGTCTTATGGGTGCACAGTGGGCTGATCTGAGGTCTGATAGGGAACAGTTAGCTGATCTGAGGTCTGATGGGGCACAATGGGCTGATCTGAGGTCTGATGGGGGCACAGTGGGCTGATCTGAGGTCTGATGGGGGCACAGTAGGCTGATCTGAGGTCTGATGGGGGCACAATGGGCTGATCTGAGGTCTGATGGGGGCACAGTAGGCTGATCTGAGGTCTGATGGAGGCATAGTAGGCTGATCTGAGGTCTGATAGGGGCATGGTGGGCTGATCTGAGGTCTGATAGGGGCTTAGTGGGCTGATCTGAGGTCTGATGGGGGCACAGTTGGCTGATCTGAGGTCTGATGGGGGCACAGTAGGCTGATCTGAGGTCTGATGGGGGCACAGTAGGCTGATCTGAGGTCTGATGGTGTCACAGCGGGCTGATCTGAGGTCTGAAGGTGGGACAATGGGCTGATCTGAGGTCTGATGGAGGCACACAGATTTTTGCGTGTTTTATTTTTTCGGCGTGGTATCGAATGGTATCGAGTATTGCAATACTTTTTCTTGGTATTGAAATCGAATAAAAAATTTTGGTATCGTGACAACCCTAGTGGTTATGCCCACATATGTCCCCCCTCACAGTGGTAATGGCTAGATATGTGCCCCCTCACAGTGGTTATGGCCAGATATGTGCCCCCTTACAGTGGTTATGGCCAGATATGTGCCCCCTCTCAGTAATTATGCCAGATATGTGTCCCCTCTCAGTAGTTACGGCCAGATATGTGCCCCCTCACAGTGGTTATGGCCAGATATGTGCCCCCTCACAGTAGTTACGTCCACATATGTGCCCCCTCACAGTGGCTATGGCCAGATGTGCCCCCTCTCAGTAGTTATGCTAGATAGGTGCCCCCTCACAGTAGTTATGGCCAGATAGGTATCCCCTCACAGTAGTTATGCCCACATAGGTGCCCCCTCACAGTAATTATGCCCACACATGTGCCCCCTCCTAGTAGTTATACCCACATATGTGCCCCCTCACAGTAGGTATGCCAGATTAGGTGCCCCCGTCACTCAAAGTAATTATGCCAGATTAGGTGCCCCTCAATAAGGTGCCCACTTTTGTGCCCCCTCACTCTATTTGTTACCCTCTATTTGTTTTGCCTCTAATCTGCGGCTTTAAAAAAAAAAACAATACTTACCTTCTTCCCTGATGACGCGCTCCCGCACTCACATCGCGCTGCTGGCTGTGCTGGAGGCCTCTTGACGGGCATTCAGCGCTCCTCCCACAGCCAGCAGCACGATGTGTGGCCTGCAGGGGGAGCGCTGGAGATCTGAAGAACATGGTTATGGTTACCATCAGCCCGGCAGTGACAAGAACTGCCGGGTGAGTGTAAGTGCCGCCTTTTCCCCCTTGCCCCTGCTCTCCCCCTGCGGCGCATATTACACATATTGGAAAAGTGCTCTGATAGGGCCCGGCACACTGTACTTCATGCTGGGCCCTGTCAGAGCACTGCCATTACAACTGAGTGCAGAGGGCCCACCGGGCCCGGTCGCGGTTGCACCGTCTGCGGTCGCACCGTCTGCGGTCGCACCGTCTGCGACCGCGATCGATACGCCCCTGGCTTTGGGCTAAACCGTAAGTGCATTATTCCGGCACACTTCTGATATTCACCCTTTAACCCCTGTAGAGGGATCTGGCCTTCTCAGCACTACATCTTGGAATAGTCCTGGAGCATTTGGCAACTGACCCACCGGGGCCAGGGATGCAGGTGCAAGCACCAGAAGCTCAGTATACAGAGAACAAACCAAAAACGCAGGAAGACCACATGTATGGTCTGGACAGTCACTAAGACTTAAATGCAGGTTTCTGAGATCCACACAGCACACTTGAAGCCTAGAACGTGGGAGACACGGAATGAAAAGGCAGGCAGGGTGATAGTGAAGATACAAATGAGTCAAGCAGACTGGATACTTGACAGGAACACAGAGGCAGGTGGACAGGGTTAACTTAAACACAGACAGGACTGAAACTGGAAGTGCAGGAACACATAAACAGGGCAGGTACAAGCTGGAGCACTAGAACACTTTTGCTGGTCACCAGGGAACCTAAAGGATCATGCACTCTCTGCCTGGAAATGATGTCTTAAACAATCAGGGAGCCCCAGCCATTGGCTGGGAAATGATTTGGAAGTGCACGCACTAGCCTTTTAAGAGGCTGGAGCACAAGGCGGGTATTATGCCTGCAGGGGAGAACAGGGCAGCGGTGGACATATTACCGGACCTAACAATATGAAGCTTTAATTGCATTTTGGCAGCTATTAATACCTTCTAATTAAATCCATGATTTTGCAAATGTTCACTAAGCTGTGCCACATGCTATTGTAGTGCTCTGCTAAGACAGAATTTTAATCTTCGATTCAGAGGTGTCATTCAGAGGCGGCATTGTACTTTTCATTCATATTTATTAAAGATCCGGTGAGCAGTCCTGTCATTGATGCATCCTCCTGTCTATTGTGATCTCGTTTTGTCTTCTGTTCATTTTCAGCCTTCTTCCTTCCACTTACGGCTTCATCTCGCTGCCTTCTCTCACACATTCATTGGTTCATCTCCACAATGCTTTATTTATGTGTTTGTAAAAAGACGCCATAAGCTTCAAAAGTGAATGTATAATAATAAAAAAGGCTTTACTACTGAAAGATCAAAATGGCTGTTTATAATAGGACAGAAAAAAGCATACAACTACTTTATCTTTCGCCAAGAGTCTGGAAGTAAGCTTATTTGTCCGTAATGAAAAAAAAAATAAATCAACTGAATCCCATTTCAGACACAGGGGAGTGCAAACAATAACCGGGTAGGAAATTGGCAGTTTGGCAGCTATGAAAACAAGCAGAGAAAGGAGATATTAATTGCTAGCCCTCTGAGAAGTATCACTGCGAGTCTCTGCTGTTTTTGCTGTTCTTCTGCTGGAGGACCAGTAAACATGATTCATTTGTGCACAGTAGATGAGGAATTTTACCGAGATAAGTAATTATAGACTTCGCTAGATTGTACATTGCTATACAATTTGCTTTTACAATTACATTTTTTGAAAGAAAAAAAAAACTCAACTAAACAAAAAGAAATATATATCCAACACACTGCTCCCATCTTTCAAACCCTGATATTAAAGTATGCACTTAGGGACCTTATACCAAGGCAGAATTTCTGGCCATAATGAGCACCAATTGGTGAAATGCAAGTAGATCGCCACTCATTATTGTGTTCATTTTCACTTTACAATGATTAGAGGGAGGTAAATGAGCGATTATTAATACCTTCACTCATACCTGTTCTCTAATGCACAGTATATTATGTTGGCAGCACGTACCTTGTTTACATGGGGTGATGTGCCGTCAAAAAGCAATAGCATAGAAGCTGCAGCCAATTAATGACATATGCTCGATTGCCAACTGATTGTTACCCAATTTACATGGAGTAATGATTGAAAACAGGAGTTCAAATGAGTTCTTGCTTGGCTGATCATTGGTTTACACAGTTCTCCTTGGCTAGTTGCAGACTGGTGTCAGAGATCCGGCAGGCTGTTCTGGCACTGTGCATTCCAGCATTTGCAGAGGTTTGTAAGGCTCTGTCTGACTCCATTCACTATAAGGGGGTCTGGTGGAAATCCGGCCGGATTCCAGCAAATGTGTCAAGAATCGGCCGGAAGAAAACTGCTGCACACCTGCCAGATCTCTGATGCTAATGTGCAACTATCCTTACTCATGTAGGATAGCTGTTATCTGACACATCAGTACAGTAGATACGGAGAAGGACAGTGAGGCCCTGGCCTGCAACTCCTCTCTGTACATACCTACTTGCAGTACAAGTCCTAGACCGCAACTTTTCAACGGTCCTACACTACTTAAGTGCGGAGACAGACAAACAAACACAATACCAGAGATAAGAAATGGATCAGAACCAGACGGGCTATGCAGTACCAGAACAGGTGATGGAGAGTGGTCAGAAGACAAGCCAAGGTCAGAAACACAGGATATCAACAAGCAAAACAGAAACAAGGAATCTAGCTAGTGAGCCAAACAAGACTATCACTGGCAATGGTGTATGACCAAGAAGGGATTTAAATAGAGTGCCAGTCCCTGGATCAGAACTTGATAGGTCCATGACTCGGCTCCATTAGTCAGAAACACTAGTACACAGTAATAGAGCAGATGAGCTAATCAGCCCACTGCTAATCTCCCCAGCACACGCCTGCTTCAGGGAGAAACTGAGCACTGCTTCCTGTTACTAAGGATGAGGTTGTGTCACCAGGAGGTGTGGCTCAGCAGCGGGTCTCTTCTGGCGCAACCGTATCGAGGCTGAGGCTCGCGCTGGAGCCCAGACAGGTAATTTTATTACATTATCAGGGCCAGCAGGATCCAAAGATACCCATTGACTGAGTAAGAATTTGACTGTTAATAAAAAGAATGACCATATTTTAATGTGGTTTTATGGTATATATGTTTGTACACTGCGCATTGATTGCAGTCATCCATTGTGTTTGTGTTTGTATACATAATAGGTCCTCTAGGGTCAGTTTTCAGTTTCTTCTTTACTTCTGACCTATACATATGAATCAGGTGTTAAGAGCCTTATCCTTGTTACAAGCATTACGAATAATAATATGCCCTTGTTTAAAGACAACCTACACAAACCTCAACATGCTATCTACAGTAGATGCATCTTGTTAGCTGGCCTAATTCATGACTCTCCCCATGAAGTCTATTACATTTACCACACAAGGAGTGGTCCTCTAATCCAGCACAAATTCCAAAGCTTCATGTAAGAAGTACGAGCAACAGTAATGGTATATCCTGCAGCAGTAACCACTTAAGGCCTCATTTAAAGCTTTGCTCTTGCTGTCCAGGCATCTGTATCTTGAAGGGTAAAATTGCATAGACAGATGGTAAAGTGTCAGATTGAGACTACAGTGTTATTCGGTAGCCGTGAAGGGTGTGAGAAGTAATTAATTAGAACTGTATTTTGGGAGCAATGTTATTGAAAGGATGATTCAAACACTATCACCAACACTTCTGTGACATGCAAGTGGCATGGCAGACACAAACAGTGGTGGGGCTCTATTGAAGAATCATATATGGGACACTCAATCTCCAGTAGTTCATTATCCAGATATGAATCTCCCAACAAACTGGTTTCCATAAACTGTGAAGTTAATTAATTCAGTCCCATACATTCAATCGAATAGAGAGTAGGAAGATTTTCTTAGGGTGGAAAGGCTCCTTAACAACTGGCCCCTTGTGGCAGTTCTTATCTTAATCAGTAATGTGAAAACTGTAGGAACGTTGTTTACTGTTAGTAACACGATATCTGTATTACATGCAGTACTGTGCAAAAGTTTGTAGGCAGGTGTAAGAACGCTTTCAAAATTAGAAGTTTAATTCATAGTTTATTTTTTATCAATGAACAAAATGCAAACTGAATGAATAAAAGAGAAATCATATCGATATTTGATGTGACCAGTCTTTGCCTTTGTAGAAGTGCTGGTATGTATGTGTGTATATGTATATGCATGCATGCCCCCTTAATGAGGCATGCATATACATTTATATCTTTATATGGGCCTTCTATATATGTATCTGTGGGTCTCCAGATATACCCCAATATGTGGTGCCCTCTGATGCATATGATGCCCCCTATATATATTATATTGTGCCCCCAGCTGCTCCTAATGTATATAGATACATGTATATATGCCCCAGTTTTATATGCATTTATCTATATACATATAAACTGACTCTCCACCCTTCATCCTCCTGGAGGCGCATACCAGCGCACTTGCAGGAGGGAGATGCCGCCCTGATGACAGTCTCGGGCACATGAAAGGACAGAGGATTGATAAGATCCTCTGCCCCTTTGTTGTTATCAACTGTTCATTCTAAGGCTTGCTATGAACAGGGGTGTTGGCCTCCATTGCTTGCATTCTGAAGGTTTATCACACCTGATCGGTATCTAGACCCTTTGTGTGGAGACCCCAATCAAGCAGTTGGTGACTTGCTAAACCTGTTTTTATAGCATGGGCCATCCACACCTCTGCCATATGGAAAGCCACCTTCCCCCCACTACTCATGAGGGATAAATAGTCCAGCATTTAGGGACTAAAGAAAGGAGCTTTCACCACTACAAGCAGAGGAGCTTTTGACCACCACAAGGAAGAGGAGCTTTCATGACCACAAGGAGGAGGCTCATCACCACAGAGCAAGGACAACATACATGGAGCTAAGCAGCCCCTCCAGAAACAGAGACTGGCTAAGTACCCCCGGAACCCCCTGTTACCCCTGATTATCCCCAAACTCCTGACCCCTGCAGTGCCTTTATCACTGCAGATAACCCCTTGCATTCCCCTATAACCCCTGTATTATAAGTAACCACTTTTAGGGATAGCTAGTAGTAGGCTTGGGAGGGTACTGCTGTAATTATATGTATTTCTGTGTGTGTGTGTGTGTGTGTGTATGTATGTTTAGTTAGTATTGTGGGTGGAAATAAGTGGGATTGTGCAGTGTAATTGAGTTTTTATACTGAGGTTGTGTTATTGTATTGTTGTGTGGCTATACAGTATGTATATATATATATTTATATATGTCAATATAAATATATATAGATATAGTCTAAATAATTAGACTGTAGACTTTTAGTATTTTGTAATAAATCTTTTTATTATTTAAATACTGTATACATTGTCTTTTTGTGTAGCCGCCATAGTACAGTTCAGTACACATAGTGCAGGGAACGGACTTCAGTAAAGGAAATCAGTAGGCGGAGCTAGCGAGAGCCGGTTACGCCTATTTATGAATATTGATTATTAATATTCCACAAAATATTAGTAATTAATAAGTCCTTTAACAGCCTTCAACACAACATCAATTCTGCTAGGTACTCTTGCACACAGCTTTTGAAGGAACTCATCAGAGAGGTTGTTCTAAAGATCTTAAAGAACTATCCACAGATCTTCTGTGAATGTAGGCTTGCTCAAATCCTTCTGTCTCCTTGTGTAATCCCAGACAGGATCAATAATGTTCAGATCACTTCCAGAATTTCTTGTTCTTCTTCACGTTGAAGATAGTTCTTAATGACATTGGCTGGATGTTTGGGGTCGTAGTTAGGGATGAGCGAATTGACTTCTGATGAAATATCCGAAGTTGATTCACAAAAACTTCATTCTAATACTGTACGGAGCAGGAGCTTCGTACAGTATTAGAATGTATTGGCTCCGATGAGTTCCACTTGGAACCAAACCCAAGTTTGGGAAATGTTTTTTTACAGTAAAAATCAATTTCGGAAGTTATTATGCAAAGTCTTACGTGACTTCGCGAAGTAATAACTTCGGCTCATCGGAGCCAATACATTCTAATACTGTACGAAGCTCCTGCTCTGTACAGTATTAGAACAAGCTTTTTTGTGAATCGACTTCGGATATTTCATCCCTAGTCATAGTCCTGCTGCAGAATAAATTCAAATTTAAAATATTAACACTTCTGTTTTTGAAAGGATTCTTACTTACTTACTTTTTTCCCACACCTGCTTACAACTTTTATACAGTACTGTATGTAAAATGATAATTACTTAGGTCTTTTGACTATAGTAAGTTGATCATTAACCCTTATTATCAAGGAAAACAGGTCAGTATTTGTGGTAGACTTCTAGTTATAGTCCCACCTGAGTGGCTGATAATGTGAGTATTGATATCCTGTGATTAACAACCACTGTTGCCTCTCTCCTAAAAATGTCAATACCTGTAATTTCAGTTTTGGGAAAGATTGTTGATGCATATTTGAAGATGTCAGGATGTCAGTATTGTGTTATTTGACTTTGAGTGAGCTGGTAATTGACAACAATTTAGGGTAGTTGTCCTAAGCGGCTGGGCTACGACAATATCGACAAACACTTAAAACGCATGTGTTCACAAGGGTTATTATGCAAAAATGTACAAACAGGTGCTCCATTTCCAAGGTTACTTGGCTGCTGTAAATAGCCCTGTCACTATGGAATTATTTTGACGTTGTGCCTGTTCAGCTCTAGTTAACTGACTTGAAAAACTAGCCAATTTTATCATTCCTATATGTTACTATGGACACTATGCTTTATTAGGGTTAGATTATGGATTAGGATGAGATACTTATTACACAGTCTGACTTCTTTGTCATAACTGTATTGTATACATATTCTATCCCGAAGGGCTGCAATTTGCAAAAAAAAAAAAATTATGACAAACGGTTAGTAAAATAACATGCATTTTTTTGCAATTGTTTGCAACTGCCCATTGCCCATAATTGTGTGTTAAAACAACAAAAAACTATATACAGATGTAGCAAGCACCCACATCAGCGGGTTAATGTGTTATCCCAACATTGTAACTTGACACCAACTTTAAAGTGTAACTGCCATTCTATTTTTATTTTTTGTAATATATTTTAAGTACTGAAATAATACATTTCTATTAGAAAAATAGCTCTGAAGAGGCCCATTTTGAGCCTTAGCAACGTTCTTCTGTCTTCTGTTTACATAACACAGTCAATGCTGAGCAAGCCTCCACAGTAATGTGAACAGAAGACAGAGGAGCGTTGCTAAGGTTCAAAATGGGCCACTTTAGAGGTATTTTTCTAATAGAAATGTATGATTTCAGTAATTAAAGTATATTACAAAAATAGTCAGCATCGCTGCCCGTACACAATACAAATAAAATAGAATGGCGGTTACACTGTAAGCTTTAGAAGCTTTGTACATTGTTAAACTAAGCCAGCACGATAAGCTTGTATGTTAATGTGCCAGAAATTATTTTAACACCTGTACCAAAACTTTGCAAACATATTTCCGACATGTCTCTTTGTTCAGTCTGTCAGATAACAATGGACAAGGTCTTGCACAAACATGTCAGACATGTCTTCAGTTCATTCATAGGTCAGGATAATTTTATCAAGACACAATGAAGTCCAAATGATCAGAGACTCCATCTTCACACTTTAGATGTGGATGCTCGGTTACCAGCCTCGGTTACCAGCGCATTGACCAAAGAGCCAGCCGGATAACTTAGCCACAGACCCTGGGCCACGAGACTTTTGCCAGTGTACCAGCCTTCTGAGGGAGGGACAGCTAGTTCAGGCCTTTCTTCAGCATGAAACCTTATTCGGACTGGGAGGAGACTGGATAAGCCAGCTCAGTTCCTTGCCTGTACTGTTTTGTACTTGAGTTCCTCTAGTAAAGAAGCACACTGTTTAACTGCAGACCCTGACTCTCTGGACTTATTTCCCATTGGGGTGCACCAGACCTTACAATACCTTCCGGAGAGTAGCAACACATTGTGAAACCTCAACGGTCTGCAGGGAGAGTAGAGTTGTGGCTACCCCAAGCCCAGGCAATGCACACACGTCTGTGATTCACTGATTTGAGAAAGAAGCCTTAAAGTTGAAATGTTTCATGAAAAATCTGCATTATCCTACAATTTGATTGATTAATCTTGCTACAGAGACAAAAGCTAAATGTTCATTTAAAAAATCCATTGGAGAAAACTGGTAAATCATTCGTTTTTATTTGAAATCAATGCATAAAAGGACTCACCTTTTTGCACGCAGTTGGTGTAAGTTAGACACATAAAATATGTTGCTGAGCTTTAATTGATAGGGAGTAGCTGGAGCCACCACTGTGTATCTCATGTTCTGGATGAAATGAGATTTCTTGTGTTTAGTGCAGTATTGATTTGTGTGCAATTATCTGTGATCACAGGTGTAATAGCGTTGATGTGTGAAATTCAAAGCTCGGCATCTCCAATTAATGATGAACTATATAAAGTGTTTTTATGCTCCTGATCTGTAAGCAAACCATGCTATCTAAGGTATGAATACTATATAATGGTATAATTTGGAGCTCAGTGTACAGTTCTAACATACTTCAGACCTGTCTCACTAAAACACCCACCAATAGCTACAAAATATTCTCTTTTTATTTAGGAGCAAAAAGATCATGGTCTGAAGGACATTTTTTTGTTCCAAAAGTAAATGGAGAGGCAGCGAGTCAGGAATAAAAAATAAATAATGCAACATGGCTAGTTTGTTGACATTGCTGTCATAGTGCATTTAGGTCCCATTAGAGGGTTGTAATGGAACAGCTGCTGAAAATACCACCGGTAGAACGTAGAGTGTCGATTTGGACACTGGGTCAATGAACATTTGCTCCAAAGACAGTGACAGAATGAAAGGAGGCTCAATTTTAAAACTCTGCAGAAGAAAAGTTTGCATCATTCGAAATGAAGATGTTGCCAAGCTAAGGGGCACAGGTCAGGCAGTCCGATATAAATCTAAGGATTATTGCTCACTCTGGAAAAGAAGAGCAATATTTGCTTAAGACTCAGGTTAAAGATACAGGATCAGATGTCAGCAAATAAAGATTGTTCATACTGGATGTCAATATTGCTTTAGTGCATGTGCACACAGATATTGGTTTATGGAATTGTTTTCTTACAGCTTGTATGTCCCAAATGAATGTATGAACTGCTGACATTGGCTTTGAAAAAGATGTTCTTATAGTAAGGGTCAGCTTTCTGCTGCAGCATCCAGACAAATGAACTAAATATGTATGGACGGGTAGAGAGTACATAGTACAGTGCTAGGTAACACCACAGCATACCTCCCAAGTGTCCCTCTTTTGGAGGGACAGTCCCTCTTTTTGACCCAAGTCCCTCTGTCCCTCTTTGATCCTTAAATGTCCCTCTTTTTGACCTGGGGAATTAATGCATAAATGTGCATTAGTAAATTTACTAAATTTGCTCCTTACTAAAGTATCTGCATGGTTTCTACCTACATATTAGACCAAAATTTCATTATTTGGTGCAATTTTGACTTTAAAATATCTATAATCTGATGATTTATGTGTTAATATTTATATGGACATTGAAGCACAAGAAAAAAATTGTCGCAGGGGCTCCAGTAATTAAGTTTTGGGTGGAGCTAGAGGCGTGGCCTAGTGTAAAAAAAACTGCCGTGATGCGTGCCGGACACATTGTCCCTCTTGGCAATTTTCAAAAGTTGGGAGGTATGCCACAGTCCTACGTAACGCCACAGATAACACAGTAATAACTCCTTGAGTACAGATAATGAAGTAGATGTTACCTGCAGTCCTAGGTAACACCACAGATAACACAGTGATAAATCTCTGAGTACAGAAAATGTAGTATATGCTACCTGCAGTCCTAGGTAACACCACAGATAACACAGTAATAACTTTGAGTACAGCTAAAGGTCCTTTTACACGGGCCGATTATCGGCCGAAAAATCGTTCCTAGGAACGCTAGTGCCGATAATCGGCCCGTGTAAAAGTGGCCCTAATCAGCCGACGAACGAGCAAAACGCTCGTTCGTCGGCTGATTGGATCTTTTGGTTTCTACAAAAGATCCAATCTGTCGGGCGCACATCGGCCTGTGTAAACATGGAGCATGGAGCTTCCTGTATGGAGCTTCCCGGCCGCACGAGTGATACAGCGATCACTCGTGCGGCCCGGCGCTCGATTCATCGGGCCGTGTAAAGGCTCCCTGCCTGAGCGCCGATATCGCTGATCGGCGCTCGGGCAGGGAGACACATCGGCCCGTCTAAAAGGGCCTTAATGTAGTGCTGTAGATGTGACCTGTAGTCCTATGTAACACCACAGAGGACACATTGATAACTCTCTGAGTACAGATAATGTAGTAGATGTTACCTGTGGTCCTATGTAACACCACAGATAACACAGTGATAACTGTCTGAGTACACATAATGTAGTAGATGTTACCTGCAGTCCTATTTAACACCACAGATAACACAGTGATAACTGTCTGAGTACAGAAAATGTAGTAGATGTTACCTGCAGTCCTATTTAGCACCACAGATAGCACAGTGATAACTGTCTGAGTACAGAAAATGTAGTAGATGTTACCTGTAGTCCTATGTAACACCACAGATAGCACAGTAATAACTCTATGACTACAGATAACGTAGTAGATGTTAAAGGGAGTCTGTCACCTCATTTTCACCTATATAACTAACAGCACTGCCCCACAGAAGATTGCACACACATCCCAGACATACATGTGTGCACTGTGTGTCTGTATTACATGTCCAGAAAAAGCACTTTTATTCTGTAGGAAAACAGCTCCCAAGTGCCCGGCTGAAAGTGAAACTAAAAACAGCTTTCTCCCGACTCAATTTCTAACAGCTATATCTTCTGATATCTGATATATAATTATGTGACTTTGGTATCATTTTAAAGTTTCGAGTGTCAGCTTTCAAAGAAGGTCAGGATCATTTTTCTATCTGCTACCAATCCCAAGATATGAGCAGCTAAAGCAGCCCTCCCCTCTTCAGTCTGGTTTGCAGCAGCAGCAGAGCCGGGCACTTGGGAGCTGTTTTCCTGCAGAATAAAAGTGCTTTTCCTGGACATGTAATACAGACACACAGTGCACACAGGTATGTCTGTGATATGTGTGCAATCTTCTGTGGGACAGTGCTGTTAGTTATATGGGTGAAAATGAGGTGACAGACTCCCTTTAAGGATATATTACACACTCCGATGCTGCAAGCAATTGTCAAGAGGGAAGCGTTCCCTCCCGGCACTCACCAGATAGCTAGCGGAGGACACCGCTGCCTTTACATGCAGAAATGTTCTCCACAGCATGGGGAGGAGCAATCACTATGCTGAAAGATCTGAATTGCCTGAAAGTATTAGACTGCCAGACAGGAGCATAGCTAAAGGCTTATGGACCCTGGTGCAAGTGTTCAGCTTGGGCCCTCCTTCCCTCAGTGCTTTGTGGCCAGGGACAGGGGGGAACAGGGAGAACATAGCCTTCATGCTGCCTGAGGAAAAAATTGAAACGGCAACCCCATCCCCCCATACCAAATTCTTGACCTAGCCCCTTCTCTCCAGCCAGAAGTGTAACTTGACCTGCATGCACTTTCTATAATACTGGTGCAACACAAGGGTCTCTGGGCCCCCTCAGGCTCCTGGGCCCGGTAGAGACTGCTACCTCTGCACCCCCTATAGCTACGCCCCTGCTGCCAGATGATCACTTGTTAGCGATTATCGGGCAGAAAATCTGCCTGTCTAATATACCTTTTACCTGCAGTCCTATGTAACACCACAGACAAAGCAGTGATAATCTCTGAGTACAGATAATATAGTAGATGTTACCTGCAGTCCTATGTAACACCACAGTGATAGCTCTCCGAGTGGTGGGGGCAGTAGATGCAATTTCCCAATGGGCTAAAGGAGCTCTGATTATGGCATGCACATGTGACCAGGAGCTAGCTCTGACCCTCACATTCTCTCTCGCTCTGTCCATTCTCATTGCAACAGAGGCAGCGTAGCATTGTAGGGCTGCGGGGAATGATAGCTAAGCAGGATAGGAGAGAACTGTGAATCTCAGAAAACAGGCAGTCGTGGGCTGCTGAAATGGTGTGATGGATCAGAGGGCCCTCCGGAGCATCCTCTGTTGCTCAGAGGGCCAGTGCCACACTGTATATATATATATATATATATATATAACTTTATGCCAGGGCTCTAGCTTCACTGATTTGACCAGATACAGACTTTGTTGCCAGTGTAGATATTGCACATGTTGGTATAAGGAAAAATGAACACAAGTTGTGAGACTATAATTTACCGTAACTATGGATGTCACACGATCATGAAATAACAGTGGTTAAAGTCTACTGACAACTTTAGAGGCATTTTTATTAATGAATTCTACTTATCTGAGGCCAAAATCATTTTTCCAACCAGTGTTTATTAACATTTTTCAACAGTTTATTGTCTACAACTTCAGTTTCACTTCATTGGCTGGTAATTTCTTGTGCTTTTCAGTGAACTCCATCAGAGAGTGATAAGAATTTAGTTTAATGAGTGCTTATGAGCTGTTAGGAGTGAAGTGATAAGGATTGCAAATTGGTGTTACAGAATAATGTCCATGGCTTTTAAAACAGTAGTAGCAGCATTATCCAATAATGATGGACCCTTGGAGAATGTTTAACTGTATGGGCCCATAATGTTACTGTCTACATGTGACCTTACACAAGGTTATTGCTCTCCAATCCTTAATGGGGTTTTCTGGGTTACAGACATTGATGACCTAGCATTAAAGAAGGGAGCACTGTCCCCTCTATTAGTAATAGCTAGTAATGAGTGAAGTTGACAAAATTAGATTGGACTGCTTTGTGGAATTTCACAAAGAAATTTGCTTCGTGATGAATTACTTAGTCACAAACCACATTTCTTTGTAAGTAGCGGGCACAAATATGGGGAATGGTGATTGCGCCAGTCCCATCATTGAACCCCTCAGATACCACGTTCATCGGCAATCACGGCATCTGAGATGAAAAATGAGGGCTTTCAGGAGTTAATTGGTTAAAAAAAATACTCATCCATTTGAGCTCAAAGAAGCCGTTGTGAGTATCTTTGGCTTTGCAGCGAATTGAATTTTCCCTGAAATTCAGAACTTCGATTTGCTCGACCCTAGTTGTAGCGCCAAAGCTTTCTGTAACAGCTGATCGGTGGGGGTGCTGGCTATCGGTCCACCACTTATTTCATATTGATGAGGTCATACATTTGTGCAAACAGGAAAACACCTATTAGTAGGACATGCACATGTGATAACTGTTGACCAAAAGTTCATTAGCCAGCAGCTGTCTCTCCTGGTCACTCTATTCACATGCATGTTCAGCTGGTTTGGGTATACATATATGTTGAATCTGAAAATTAGAAAACCACTGCCTCACAGTTCTGTTTTCCAGCTTGGCTCAGGGATGTTGAAATCCAGGATGCCCAACCTCTCTCTCCCCCAACATCTACAGGACTCCCCCATACAAATTAGATGGTCAGGAATAGGGTTGCACCGGGTATTGAATTCTCGATACTCAGTCGATACTTTTGTCCCGGTATTGTATCGTATCATATTTGCCTGTTACCGATACTAGGCTGTGCTACTGCGCAGCCTAGTATCAGAGAACATGGAGCGTGCCCCCCCCAACTCCCCAGTATTAAATCATTGGTGGTGCAGTGCCACCCCCCCCCCCACCCTACCCCAGTATTAAATCATTGGTGGCCCAGTGTGCCCTTCCCCCCTAACCCCCCAGTATAATAAACATTGGTATCAGTGGCCACAGGTGACCCCCCCATCCCCTCTTCATTGGTGGTGCAGTGGAAGATTCCGATGGCTCCACCCCAGCAGTATAATCGCGGGGCTCCAATCGGTTACCGTGGCAACCAGGACGCTGCTGAAGCCCTGGCTGCCATGGTAAGCTCCCTGCTGCTGTGTGCACAAAGCACAGGGCAACAGGGAGAGTGTAAGTTCTATACACTCTAATAGATCTCTATTAGGGTGCATAGGACAAGGGTTCTAGCCCCTAAGGGGGCTAATAGGAAATAAAAAGTAAAAAAAAAAAGTAAAAAAAAAACAAACACCAAAATATTAAGTTTAAATTCCTCCTTCCCAATTTTACATATAAAATATATAGGTATCGCCATGTCCAAAAAGTGCAGAGTATTAAAATATTTAAAAATATCTCCTATGCGGTGAACGCTATAACAGAATAAATAAAATAAATAAAAACTGCACGATTCGCCATTTTTTAGTCACCTTGTCCCCCCCAAAAAATAGGATAGGACTGTTCTATTATGGGCTGGACGTTTTATAAAATGCGGAATGCACAGATTTTTTAGGTGTTTTTTTTTTCCGCGTGGTATTGAATGGTGTCGAGTATCGCAATACTTTTTTATGCTATCGAAACCGAATCAAAATTTTGATATCGTGACAACCCTAGTCAGGAAATCCCACCGAAATCTGGGTGGTTGAAACATGCATTTAATATTTTATGTGCAATGCTTCTAAGAAAGAAAATGGTGCCCGTGGGTCTGTAAAATTATGGCTTTGAAATTAGTCAAAAAAGGAGGAGGAGCACTTGACAGATGTCAGCAATTAGCTGTGAACATTAATATATGTAAACATGCACAGTTATAATGAGGTGTAACTTGTTTGTTGGGATGAGCTTATTCAACCTAGGGTTACACTAGACGTTCTTAAGATATCTGTTTATAAGATGAATGCATATGTCTACATTTATGGGTCGGTCCAATTTAACCCATGGCTGTGTCTCTGTTGTCTTGAAAAATGTTATCTTTTCATGATGCGGAACTCTTGCACAAAATGTTAATTAAGAATAATCCTCAACTTTTACAGAGTCCCAATAAATGGAGGTTTAGCATTGTAGATTGGCAGTTTGGTGATCCATCGATGTCATCAATGATAAAGATGTAGAAGGAGTAAATGAAGTAGTTTCTTTACATCTTTACTACTTCACCTTCCTGTTAATAACCCAGTGGGAAGAGTTTGTTATCAAAGGAAGTGTTCAAGACCGAATGAATTGTTAAGCAAGATTTGGCCTTGTTCTGGGCACTGACTACCAGTTACTTCTGTATAAAATGTTTGAAGAACTTTTTAAGGTCTTAAGCATCAAAGGGCTCGTGTTCAGACCCTTTATGTTTAGCCTGTCAGAGTTGAAGCAGTTAAGCACTTAATGATGTTAGACATGTCCAGGGAATCTTTGGACAGATATTACATGCAACAGAAAGCCCTTACTGAAATGCAAATGCTTTCTCAGCACGAGGAAGAAATCAAAAGCACTAGTAGATAAAAGCCATTGCTTGTTAGCTGTGTCCTTGTATTTGTCCTGGAAGTGGGCTCACAACCTTTCTTGTGTCTTATTGGGAAGTGGTAGAATGTGCCTTTCATAATAACCTATGTACGAGCAAAAACAAGAACCAGATAAATCATTTATGCCAAACACGCGATAAACAATAGATGTTTAATTGCGGCTCGTATTTATCTGCACTGACTGTTAGACACCAGACTGCTATCTTTACTGCTTTAGGAAACTGAAGTAACAATGCTTTCACTTTAAATTACACAATTTAACAATGAAGGAAAACATTTATCAATTAAGTGACACCAGCAATATAGAATACTTACAAATGTGTATGCAGAAAATTTAAATTGGACAACAATAAACTGAAAGCGAATATTTATCACTTAGGGTCCATTCAGACAACTGTAAGGTATCCGTACCTGTATTGTGGCCCCCATTGACTTGAATGGGTCAGCGATCCACAAGGTATCGAAAGAGGCATGGATCATAAGCCCATGGAAACGTTTCCATGGGCTTTCAATTCCATGCCAGTGCACCGCAAAAGATAGGACATGTCCTATCTTTTGCTGCATCTTGCAGATCGCTGCAATGAGCATTGAAGTTGTGAATCCAGCATTGGGATTAGGTAGTTAAACACTTACTAGAAGCAACATATCCCTGTTGGTCTTTGTGTCTCTCGCTTTCTATCTGCAGCTGCTCCCTACTTTTTTTCACCTCTCTGTAGACATGTGTATACAGCAGTGGTAACTTAACCCCTCAATAAAGTGAAAGTCCATCCCCTATTTGCTTCCTGTGTACGAATTTTACCAGTGAATTGAGCATCAAGATATACAGCTAAATTTCTCATTTTCACTTATGTTGACTTATGCAAAGGTGTTTGTCACATGACAAGTTTTATAATGGAATTCTGGCACAGAGAACCGTCCCAAAATATTGTCAGAAACCCACCGATGTCCACTTCCTTTCTGTTTCCTATTCATTTCAATGGGAGGCAATGCTGGGGATCACTGAGTGACAGCTTAAAGACGCGGCTTTGCCAAGAACAGACATGTCCCCTCTAGGTGCGGCCAGGGCTTTAAGCCACCGCTATGCGATTCTCAGAGGTGCTTACCATTGAAATGAATAGGAGACAGAAAGGACGAGGCCATCGGTGGGTTTCTAACTAAATTTCGGCACAGCTGTCCACGCCAATATTCCGTGAACAGCCTCTATTAATATCATGTTAAATTATGTTATTAAAGGGTTTCTGTCTGTGATCTTTTCGTTTTATACTTTTCTGTAAAGTTGTTAGTGAGAAAAGTCCGTTTTTAAAATATGCAAATTAGCTCCCCTAGGTGCAGTAGGCGTGAACCCTGCACCTAGAAGCGGCCGTAATGCCTCCTCTTACCCCTCCTCCGTAGCGTTGATTGACAGGGCCAGGCAGCCAGCTCTTTCGGCTCCCGGCCCTGTTCGAGTCCGAAATCCCGCGCCTGCGCATTGCGATCAGCAATCCGCGCATGCGCATTGAGCCGCCGGCCGCCCGGCTCCCGGCTTCCTCAATGCGCCCGCATTGCTGATCGCAATGCGCAGGCGCGGGATTTCGGACTCGAACAGGGCCGGGAGCCGAAAGAGCTGGCTGCCTGGCCCTGTCAATCAACGCTACGGAGGAGGGGTAAGAGGAGGCACTACGGCCGCTTCTAGGTGCAGGATTCACGCCTACTGCACCTAGGGGAGCTAATTTGCATATTTTAAAAACGGACTTTTCTCACTAACAACTTTACAGAAAAGTATAAAACAAAAAGATCTGTCATCAGGTGTCATTTGCGTATTGCAAATGACACTTGGTTTACTATGGTAAATTCTGATGACAGAAACCCTTTAACTACTAACCAGGCATCCGTTTTAAAGCTTAACAAATCTGTTCACAAACAGTGACAAGCATGTATTTAATTTTTAATACTACTCAATCTCTTCTACCCCTTTTCATGTGCTGCATGCTGCAATGGCTAATAAAGGACTAAATTATTAAAAATATATTTCTGGAGGCTATGTTAATATATGGTAAGCACTAAAAAGATCTTGATTTGTCACAACTATTTTGAAGTAACATATTGAAGAAACCGGAAAAAAGTGGGGTATACGGTAAATTACCTGTATCTTTATCATAAAAGGAGATAATTTATAAAGGACAGATTAGACTGACCTTATCTTTATGGAGTAGTTGTCCTGTAGAGGAATTGCTTCAGTAAACACACTGCTCCATAATAATGCCCCAAAGCCACTCAACTGAAATGTACATAAACTTTAATTCTGAGTTGAGCTGGCCATATGCATTAGATAAAAGTCAGCCAAACCCAATGATTTTGATGAGATAAGCCAACTGTCTTTTGTGCATGGAGGACAGCAGATATGAGGGTAAAGAAAGGTTGAGCATCATTTATTCCCATGAGAACTTCCCTCTCGCTATTTAACTATCATTTTTGAGTATGGTGAAATAGTTGAGTAGTGTTGCATGTGTAAAACATGCATGAGAATACAGCAGCTTCATCTGTAAACCTTATGAAAGGCACAATATAACTTATTTGGCTCTACTACATTTTAAAGGTGATGCCCTGCCCCACATCATTTTATAAACTCCTCCATGTTGCGGGTGACGCACACTTATCCTCTCCCCAACTCACAGTTCCAGCTCCTAGGGTCCACCACTGTCTTCTCTCAGGTCGCATGTGCGATAGATTAATAAATTAGCATATGTCCTTACAGTTTGTCATTCGATGTTCAGTTCCTTCACAGTAATTTGTAAATTTGGTGCAATCTATAAAGAAGCCAACTGGGATTTTTACAGATTAATCGGCTAGTGCAGCCTTTACTTATTATTATCCGCTATTCTAGGTTGCTCGTTGCTTCCTGTAAGTGTCCTTGACTAGGACTAACAGCAGGAAGACTTATGTGCTTAAGGAAAAGCCTCAATTACAATTAAACCGCTATCCAATATGTTGTTACTTTTGAGAAACTTCAGCAATTTTGAATAGGCAATTTGTCCCTTAGATTTTAGTTTTACAGATGGTTATGATTATTATTATTTTTTCAAGAATATTTTTAAAATCCTGTCACGGAGATTAAAGTTCTTGTAGCTGTATCAAATCATCTCAGTAAATAATTTGTGTAGTCCGTCCTTAATAATTAGTTCATATTTTTTCATGGTCGTACCTCATGTAATCAGCTGCTCTTGTCCTGACCTGCGTGTGACTGGTTAATACGAAATACACAACAGCATGTTCAGTCTGATCCCCGAGGTGATGTAAATACGTGGACTGCTGGAGTGAGCCAGGGCAAGAGAGGAGTGAATGAATGTTGTTACCTTCAGCTCGCTGACTTATGTCTTTTGTTCAGTCTGCATGGTGGGGTTATGTGAAGGAAGCAATCAAAGCAACAACCTCTGGCCAGCAGAATGAATGAAATGAGGCTGGATGAGGGCCAGAAATCCAAGTTGCTTTATAATTACCTGGAGTGAACAGGCAGTCAAACAAAATCTCTGTAGACTTCAATTGGATTCTAGTGCTCAGTAGCCTGGTCACACAATGTCGGCATGCTTAACATTCAAGTTAACAAACTCATGAGTAGAGTTCCTAAACTTTTGCAAGTTTTTTTGTATCTGGAGATGTTCTGTGGAAAACAAGTCAAATTGTCTTCTATGAAAATCAACTGTTGAACAGTGCTTCATTAGAAATAATGAGGGGCGTTTAAGTGACTGTCCAGTATGACCTGGTATTGGACAGAAAATGTAAAAAATCCTATTACATTTGCCAATATTGTAAAATAACTACAGTACTAACAGAAAAGGAATGGTTGCTATGAGACATCAGTATCTGTAGACCACTCTTCACAGAATCTCATATGAACTAGCTAAGAAAATATGTTCTCACAAGAACTTGTTTTTAAAGCATCTTGTTTTTAAGGATTAATGTGGAAATCTCTCTCTCTCTCTCTCTATATATATATATATATATATATATACAGTACAGACCAAAAGTTTGGACACACCTTCTCATTCAAAGAGTTTTCTGTATTTTCATGACTATGAAAATTGTAGATTCACACTGAAGGCATCAAAACTATGAATTAACACATGTGGAATTATATACTTAACAAAAAAGTGTGAAACAACTGAAAATATGTCTTATATTCTAGGTTCTTCAAAGTAGCCACCTTTTGCTTTGATTACTGCTTTGCACACTCTTGGCATTCTCTTGATGAGCTTCAAGAGGTAGTCACCTGAAATGGTATTCCAACAGTCTTGAAGGAGTTCCCAGAGATGCTTAGCACGTGTTAGCCCTTTTGCCTTCACTCTGCGGTCCAGCTCACCCCAAACCATCTCGATTGGGTTCAGGTCTGGTGACTGTGGAGGCCAGGTCATCTGGCGTAGCACCCCATCACTCTCCTTCTTGGTCAAATAGCCCTTACACAGCCTGAAGGTGTGTTTGGGGTCATTGTCCTGTTGATAAATAAATGATGGTCCAACTAAACGCAAACTGGATGGAATAGCATGCCGCTGCAAGATGCTGTGGTAGCCATGCTGGTTCAGTATGCCTTCAATTTTGAATAAATCCCAACAGTGTCACAAGCAAATCACCCCCACACCATCACACCTCCTCCTCCATGCTTCACGGTGGGAACCAGGCATGTAGAGTCCATCCGTTCACCTTTTCTGCGTCGCACAAAGACACGGTGGTTGGAACCAAAGATCTCAAATTTGGACTCATCAGACCAAAGCACAGATTTCCACTGGTCTAATGTCCATTCCTTGTGTTCGTTAGCCCAAACAAGTCTCTTCTGCTTGTTGCCTGTCCTTAGCAGTGGTTTCCTAGCAGCTATTTTACCATGAAGGCCTGCTGCACACAGTCTCCTCTTAACAGTTGTTGTAAAGATGTGTCTGCTGCTAGAACTCTGTGTGGCATTGACCTGGTCTCTAATCTGAGCTGCTGTTAACCTGCAATTTCTGAGGCTGGTGACTCGGATGAACTTATCCTCCGCAGCAGAGGTGACTCTTGGTCTTCCTTTCCTGGGGCGGTCCTCATGTGAGCCAGTTTCTTTGTAGCGCTTAATGGTTTTTGCGACTGCACTTGGGGACACTTTCAAAGTTTTCCCAATTTTTCGGACTGACCTTCATTTCTTAAAGTAATGATGGCCACTCGTTTTCGTTCATTGCAACTCATGGTCCCAACCCCATTTATAAGGCAAGAAATCCCACTTATTAAACCTGACAGGGCACACCTGTGAAGTGAAAACCATTTCAGGTGACTACCTCTTGAAGCTCATCAAAAGAATGCCAAGAGTGTGCAAAGCAGTAATCAAAGCAAAATATGGCTACTTTGAAGAACCTAGAATATAAGACATATTTACAGTTGTTTCACACTTTTTTGTTAAGTATATAATTCCACATGTGTTAATTCATAGTTTTGATCCCTTCAGTGTGAATCTACAATTTTCATAGTCATGAAAATACAGAAAACTCTTTGAATGAGAAGGTGTGTCCAAACGTTTGGTCTGTACTGTATAGTTTTGAGTTCGGTGTCCAGTTGGAGATGTTTCTTGAGTGCTTTGACCTGTTCTGGTTATACAATTATGTCTTTCTTTCATGTCTTGCTTTGGTCCATTTGGTGTCTTTTTGTACCCTGTGACTGTTCTTTGTATTCTATGTACTCTGTTTGCTTGACCTTGTCAGGAATTGTATGTGCTCCATGGGGCTTATCTGTCTGTCTGTGTGTACCAGTTTCAGTCCATATTCCTGTAACTGCTGCTTTTGAACTGTGTCTTGTAGCAACAGTATGAGCATCTTGTGCTTCCTTCCACCGAGATGTCTTGACGACTGCTGTCGAGTATCCTCTATGTATCTCAGTATTTCTGGCTCCATCTGCATGGGTTCCTGATCTGTTCGTCTGTTAGTGCTCCATGTTTTGTGCCATGCCTGTGTCTCTGTTTTTTTCACCAGTGTCCCTGACCTCAGTAAGTCAGTTGCTGGGACCATCTCAGGAGGTAGCAGTCTGGTTGCTAACCTGCAGCAAAGTCCACATCCCTGTACAAGAGTTAAAGGGTGAATATCAGGGAGGCACCAGAATAATCCCCTTTGGTTTTGACCCAATTACTTGGCACAGTTTTTCCACAACCATTGTCTGTACTCAACTCGATCCGGATGTGGTTTGGCTGAATCACCCATCCGATTAAAGTCAGAATAGATTGTACTCGAATTGAAAGTGTTCTGATTGCCTGGAAAAGCTCTGTCTTTTGTTCTCTCTCTCTCTCTCTCTCTCTCTCTTTTTCTATCCATTATTCTCTCGAAGCAAATCACACAAAACTCTAATTTGTTAGATGCACTCATCCCTAATTATAAGTCAATATGGGTCATTGGTTTTCACCATATGATAGATCTGGAAGAGCGTGAAGTTTATTTTATTTATGGTAGCCACAGCACTGGTGTGATCAGAGCCTAAAATATTGTATGTAGCAAATAGAGTTGTATATGCTGTGCATTTGGATGGAATCTGATTAGATTTTAAACTTAAGAGTCTAGTGGGATTGCAGACAAGTTAAAAGAAAAAAAAATTGCACCAATGATCTTTTCTTGATCTCGCACATCTCCACACCTTATAAATATTTCACTTGTTCTTGGTGCAGAGGGATTTTATTATTACAATATCAAATATAAATAATGCTGCAAGATTTAAGGTTGGTCTGATAACTGACATACAGTGCATTCAGAAAATCTTCTGACCTTTTCACTTTTTTCACATTTTGGTAGGTTGTGGCATTGTGCTAAAATAAAAAAATAAAAAACTTTTCCTATTATTTTGTACTTAGTACCCCAACAAAATTTCAAAGATGATCAAGAGAAATTTGAGACTCCTAGAGCTAAAGTGTCACAGCAAAGAGTCTGAATACCTATATCCATGCAAAATTCTAGTTTTTCTTTATTAATAAATTAGCAAACATTTCTAAAATTTTGTTTTCATTTTTTTTTTTTCATTTTAGCACAAGGGCACAACCATAACGAAATGTGAAAAAATTAAAGGGTCTGAAGACTTTCTGAATATATTTATGAGTGGTCATCTTATTTCTAAAAATATATATAATGAGGTTCTATGAGATTAGAAAAGCATGATTGCTTCCTGCTAGGAACAGTTCCACTGTTGTCCATGTGTTGTGTGTGATATTACAGCTCGCTTGATTGGGACTGAACTTGCAGTACTCTTTCCAGCCCAAGGACAACCAAGTTTTAATCCCATGCAGACCTTTTTGGTTGAATTCAGGCAGACAACTCGTCCATGTTTTGGATGGATGAAGCTGTACTAGCATGTGGATGTACCAGGATTGGAGCCTATAATTTTTATTTAGCAAGCATCCTCAGAACTGCACAATGCAAAAAATACATGTCTTTATGAGAGACTCATTATGCAAATAGCACTCATCTCTAGTGTAGCAGCAACAGACTGGCAGGAATTGCCCGCTACAAAGACTCATGATCACGCCCTTTGCTTGTAGTAAAAGCATATCTCCATGTAAAAAATATCATAATGCTGACAACAGATAAACAAGCCGAATATTGGTTTTGTATTTAAATGAAAAATAAAACATTTTATAGTAAGTACAAAAGAGAAAAATATAGAAATATGGCCAAGGTACTGTTCAGATTGCTGTTGGATTTAGGTTTCTGTCCCTTTTTTTGGTGGCAGAATATAATAGTGTGATTACTTTGGTGTATTATAATCAAAAGCCATTTTGGGCTTATGGGCCAGAATTTTGGTGCCTTCTGCCTTTGTATTTCAAGGAGGGTTGGTGGTGGTGGGGGCAAAAGTGTTAACCATTGCTGTCCAATGATTAGCCTGTAGCACATAGTCAACAATCTAGTTAGAATTCACATCTTTGTTCAGTTAGGAGTTGGAAAATGCTTTTCAAGATTTTATGGGTAGGGGTAGAACTAAACCGTCAGTTTTGCCCAAAATATTTCTTTAACAATCCCACCACTTTGCTCCTAGAGGTTCATTCATATATGAAAATTTAATTTTTCTCAGCAATGTGGGCACATATGAACATGGGACCAACAATGATGCCTCCAGCTGCCAAGTACAGTTTCATATAGGTACAAATCTGCAAACAGATGTCCTTTAGATGAACGATGATGATATTAATATTCATAAGAGAGATAATAACGGCATAGAATCATATGTACTCAGGGCAATAAAATTGAAGACCGGGGATATGTGGACCTATATAACCTTTTTTAATAGCAGAGTAATAATAATAGTCATTTGCCTTGTGGCAATTGTCAATTGGGAGCACATCAGTAACTGTATTTTATTTGCCTCGTTTGCCAAGCTGCAGGACTGCAAATTGAACTACAGCATTCTTCTAAGAACTAGAATCAGCACTGACACATACTAGAGCATCAATGTGGTCTTTACATAGGGTAACAGAAAGAAAATTATTACAATTATTCAGCATTCTGCCAACAAGCAAGCCTCAAATTGTATGGTCCTCAAGAGTAACGCGTGAAAAGAAAAAAAAAGACTTTATTTTACGTACTATTAAGAAATAAAAGAAAGTAGCAGCATGGCGCCAAGGTAACTGTACTTTTTATAAAACTCACCAAAGTGCTCTCTTTGTGGTAATACAAGTGGTAACATATTCCATCACGTTAACAATGTAGATAAAACATTTCTAGGCTTTATTGAAAAGAGATTTACACGTTCTTAATTGGAAAGGAATCTGTCAGATGGATTTCGTGTTGTGGAGATGTGTGAATGACTAGGGAATTGACTGACATCAGGGTATTAGAAAGTGGCAATTAAAGCTTTTACTTAAAGAGAAATGTAACGTAACTGTATTCAGTTTCTTTTTTTTTTTAGCATTGACACAATAATAAGGTTAACTGTGAGAATTATGGATACTGCAGCACAGTGAATCCAGCTTGTGTGTAGAGAGGCAATTTCTACTTTGTCTTCAAGACTAGATATGCGGCATACTGGCAAAATGCTAGACCTTCCACATGTTGCAGATCAGAACATCCTGCTCTATGATAGAAATGCCTGTTTTTGTCCACAAAATGGACAACAATAGGACATGTTCTATCTTTTTTGCAGGGAAGCAGAATGGATGTGCGGATGCGGAAAGCACACAGTGTGCTGTCCACATCTTTTGCGGCCCCATTGAGATATATAGGTCTGCATCCGATCTGCCAAAAATGCGGAACAGATGCAGACAATAACCAATGTCCTGTGCATGAGCCCTTAATCACAGATAAATTGCACACAACCTTAGATAAGTAGTGAAGTTTACCCACAGGAAATAGGAGCTCTTGAAAGTATTTTTTTTAACCAGATCTGTTGTATTATTTGCCATTTCTTATGTCTGAGCTCTGTCCTAGAAGATCTAAATGAACTTCTGCACTTTGTGTTTGTGTGTGTGAATTGTGTTCTTGAGTTCCTGACTACAGTCCCTGACTACCAGGTCTACTTTTAATCTGTAGTTAATGATGTTATTCCAGATTTAATATGTACAATGTCAGACAAAAAATATTCTAACCACTTGTTTAGGGGTCATGAGTAATCAACCCCAATATCGGGAATCTTAATAGTGTATCTCAGTAGAGTCATTGGTGTATGTTGAAGGATATCTGGTTAACTTTTGTGGGGAAATTGTGATTACATCTATTTTGTATGTGATCTTTTTAGATTCCCTATAGGTTTAGATTTGTTTTGTTACATTTTTTGTTATCATTACAACTCTATTTTTCCAAAGATAAGTTGGAAATTGTCATATAATAATATTGATTTTGTACTGTTTATATGACATTGTCAATAAACATGACCTTTAAAGGTCATCAGAAAATGACCCACTGTTCAAATTATGTTTATGAGACAGACACTTATTGGCATTTGTTAAAGTGTTTATTTAAATATTTCATGTCAATATTTGTATTAAAGAAAAAATCCTGAAATCATGCATTTCCACTATGACCACTAAGGTTTATACACTGACACTTTCTGTTTTGTGGAGATCATTCCCCAGTAGTCATCTCATTATTATCAAAGGCAAGATCACAATAAAACCTCTGTTTGTATAACAACCTATCTACCATTCACATTAGGTTATGGTCACAGCTCACACTCTGCACAGGTCACAGATTCTGTCTCGAACCCTCTCCAAGAGTGAATCATTTCTAGACTACACTTTTTCTGGAGTGCTTTTGAATTTGGGTGAAACCTTATACTACTATAAGGATTCAGGCTGGGTTTAGTGATATTAGATATTTGACAGTTAAGAGGAGGTATGTCCAGAGCTGAAAGTTGTTGAAGATGAGTCATGGAGA
This sequence comes from Rhinella marina, assembly GCA_900303285.1. Taxonomy (NCBI): domain Eukaryota; kingdom Metazoa; phylum Chordata; class Amphibia; order Anura; family Bufonidae; genus Rhinella; species Rhinella marina. Next base: position 264,769 of record ONZH01005808.1, on the reverse strand, counting down.
AGGCAAGTTAAAGAGCCATTTAAAGGGGTAATTGCCTATGTCATATTTTGTTTATTGGCATGTCGATTTATACCCAAGATAAAGCAGATGAAGAAATTGGAAATTTTATGCAAAGAAAAGATGTTTATAAATGCATAACCAATATATCAGTTCATTTTTGAGGCATGCTTCTTCTCCCTTTCTTGTCATTTGGATAAACCATGGTCTCAGTCCCCTTATAGCAATTCTGTTCTTACCTTTCCAATCATACCTAACCAGCCTTAATATCTTCATTTGCTTGGTTAGTTGTTGTCATGTTCTAGGGGTCAACAGACCCCTGAACATCTACTAAGCATACTGAACCAGACAAATGAAAAGCCAAAATGAATACTTTATTAAGCAAGACAAGACAGAGCATAACTGGAATAAACCTGGACAAAAAGGTCAGTAAGAGTGGCAGATGAAACACAACTGGACCAAGTGCAACCGTTTGACTTGGGGCCAAAACCTAGAGGCGTTGTCTAAGTGAACTCCATTCTTCACAATACCCCTGATGGTGGGGATAGCCTTTCCTGGGGTTCACCAGGTTGCTATGCCTTGGGATGGTCCTGGCGCACTTTGCCAACATCCAGGTACATACAAAACAGGGAACCAGGCAAACTAACAGGAACCCAGACAAAAATGGAAATACAGGGTAGACACAAGGCATATGGTGGAAAACAGATGAGTTCCCAGGCATCGAACAGGCAAATGCCTGTACCCTATGTGGAATGGATGCATGTCAGTCCAAGACTGACATGCACAGAATGAAGAGGCAGATGCCTGGACCCCATGCGGAATAGATGTATAGTGATCACAAACAGAGCTGCATAGACAGGAGACAAGCAGATGCCTGGACCTCATGCGGAACAGATGCATGGCGGTCACAGACAGAGCTGCACAGACATGACACCAAGACCCATTCAGATTGAGGAGCAAGGTGTTCCCCAACAGACAAGGTAACAACGGACACCAAACATACACACAATAACCAAGGTGACATCGAAACATGATGACATCGAGACAGAGTGACATTGATGAATTACCAGCAACCGCACAAATCAGGACAGATGGCAAGCGCCCAGGTCAGGAGCACACATCCTGCACACAGCCAAGCTGGAGAAAGACTCTTAGGTATTCAGCACCTGATAATCCGACACAAACACAGGGGAATACACGAACCCAGAGCAAACAAATAACACAGAGCATACAAATCACAGGGAATACAGTCATGGCCAAAAGAATGATACAAATATTAATTTTTACAACGTCTACTGCTTCAGTTTTTAAAATGGCAATTTGCATATACTCCAGAATGTTATAAAGAGTGATCAGCTTAACAGCAATTACTTGCAAAGTCAATATTTGCCTAGAAAATGAACTTTATCCCCCAAAACACATTTCAACATCATTGCAGCCCTGCCTTAAAAGGACCAGCTAACATCGTTTCAGTGATTGCTCCATTAACACAGGTGTGGGTGTTGATGAGGACAGGGCTGGAGATCAATCTGTCATGATTAAGTAAGAATGACACCACTGGACACTTTAAAAGGAGGCTGGTGCTTGGCATCATTGTTTCTCTTCTGTTAACCATGGTTATCTCTAAAGAAACACGTGCAGTCATCATTGCACTGCACAAAAATGGCCTAACAGGGAAGAGTATCGCAGCTAGAAAGATTGCACCTCAGTCAACAATCTATCGCATCATCAAGAACTTCAAGGAGAGAGGTTCCATTGTTGCCTAAAAGGCTCCAGGGCGCCCAAGAAAGACCAGCAAGCGCCAGGACCATCTCTTAAAAGTGTTTCAGCTGCGGGATCGGGCTACCAGCAGTGCAGAGCTTGCTCAGGAATGGCAGCAGGCAGGTGTGAGTGCATCTGCACGCACTGTGAGACTCTTGGAGCAAGGCCTGGTCTCAAGGAGGGCAGCAAAGAAGCCACTTCTCTCCAGAAAAAAACATCAGGGACAGACTGATATTCTGCAAAAGGTACAGGGAGTGGACTGCTGAGGACTGGGGTAAAGTCATTTTCTCTGATGAATACCCTTTCCGATTGTTTGGGACATCTGGAAAACAGCTTATTCGGAAAAGAAGAGGTGAGCGCTACCACCAGTCTTGTCTCATGCCAACTGTAAAGCATCCTGAAACCATTCATGTGTGGGGTTGCTTCTCAGCCAAGGGAATCGGCTCTCTCACAGTCTTGCCTAAAAACACAGCCATGAATAAAGAATGGTACCAGAATGTCCTCCGAGAGCAACTTCTCCCAACCGTCCAAGAGCAGTTTGGCGATCAACAATGCCTTTTCCAGCATGATGGAGCACCTTGCCATAAAGCAAAGGTGATAACTAAATGGCTCAGGGAACAAAACATAGAGATTTTGGGTCCATGGCCTGGAAACTCCCCAGATCTTAATCCCATTGAGAACTTGTGGTCAATCATCAAGAGACGGGTGGACAAACAAAAACCAACAAATTCTGACAAAATGCAAGCATTGATTGTGCAAGAATGGACTGCTATCAGTCAGGATTTGGTCCAGAAGTTGATTGAGAGCATGCCAGGGAGAATTGCAGAGGTCCTGAAGAAGAAGGGTCAACACTGCAAATATTGACTTGCTGCATTAACTCATTCTAACTGTCAATATAAGCTTTTGTTACTCATAATATGATTGCAATTATATTTCTGTATGTGATAAAAACATCTGACAAACACACATAAAAACCAGAGGGCAGCAGATCATGTGAAAATATAATATTTGTGTCATTCTCAAAACTTTTGGCCATGACTGTACACTGGACACAGTTCACACACAGAAGGTGACAGCCAGCAGGCATCACTCAAGCAACCAGCATACACGGGAGTCGTACCAAAGCCAGTACGAAAGGGCAGAGGCAGCCAACATACACAGCAACATGTGTAAACCACGTTCACACACAAAAGGCCACAGACAGCACGCGCAGCCCCAAGCCACCAGTATACACGGGAAAGTCTGCAGTCAGTACGCGAGAGCAAATGCAGCCAGCCTGCACGGCAACCAGTGAACTGCACCATGACAGTTGTACATAAATTGCTGCCAATTGTTCGCTAATAATGAATAATTTGATGTGTGAAATAATTTTGCAAACCATAACAATTCCATGTAGTACCCCTCCAGTATTTTTATGAATTTTTCTTGATAGGTGCAGAACCATTTCCTTCAGTGATGCGAAGCAATTGATGCAGCATTTCTTACATCTTCCTTTTGTAACCTAGGATACAAAGCTGAAAATTGCTATTCATTTAACAAACATTTCAACCTCAGAAACAGATTGCGTTGGGCAGAAAGGTGACTGTCTACTCTCTACGGCTTAAGGATATAAAAATAACTCTTATAGTCGGTAGGTGTTTCTGTAAATTTCAAATAAACATTTGTGATAGCAACAAATTTCTCAATACATCCCATTTGCAGGATGTTACTTTACTGGAGGGGAAACTGATTGTAAAACCTTACATTGTCATTTGATTGTTCCATGTGATGTCTCCTCTATTCAAATACACTGCCCCTGCCATCTGCACTTGTCCTGTTGGGAGTTTAGTGCAGGTGCAGTGTGTTTGAATACAGGAGACATCACGTGGAGGTGAATTGCCCTGTCACATGACCCTTGATCGGTGGCCATTTTATGGATAGGACCTCTGTGTGGACAGCACAAAAGACTAAACAGAGCATACCGTATGAAATATAGATAATGGTGCAGAATTTCAACAAAGACTAGATTAGTAAGTACCTTAATTCATCTTATATACACATTGGTCAACAATAACCAGAAAGAGGCCAACCCCTTTATGTTTGAGTTGGAAGGGTCTGAGCTCCAGGAACCCCCACTGGTCAGCACTATGAAGAATCCACAGCATGAGCATCGGTGGCACTTTTATCCAGGAAAATTATCGGAAATATATTATAGCATGAAAACTCATTCCTCTTATTGGCCCAGATCCTTGGCCTATGTAATCCTTTGACTAGCTTGTGAGTCCTGACGGACACAGGGACAGATGTGGGTGACAGCACTCTGTGATTGGTGATGTAAAGTATGTTGGTGCCACCTCAGTAACAGGCAATAATAGAAAATAAACAAGTAAGCTAAAACTAGTAAAAATATACGTACAAAATGTACAAAGAGCTGTCCCTCAAGTGCTTGTTAGTGCATAAATGGAAGAACAGCTGCACGCTGACAATCTGATGGCATTTTTGAGATATACTTATTATGGAGGAGATAAATAATTTCATGAAGATGAACATGAGGTAATATGTAAGGTGTGCTGTAAAAAGCAGTGTTAAAGGAGTTTAAAACTAAAAGATGTACATGAACTAAAGGTTTTTATAAATGATTGATCATTTTACAATACTGTACGCTCCATGTTTCACTGTTATATGTAATTACTTCTTCCAGCCCTCCAACGCAAACATCTGCAGCCATCACTGCGGCGTGATAATGACAAGATAATATCCCTCATGTTAAGGTATACGCACGCGGCAGCAGTTTATGCAGACTTTCTGTCCACATTTTTATGCAGTTTTCGCTGCGTTTCTGCACCAAATCTGCGCCAAAATCAGCATGTGTTGCTTGTGGATTTTGTTGTGGATTTGCCCCAGAAATCACAGACTATTGCCATGCTGCAGATTTCAAAATCTGTGCAGCAGGTCACTAAAAGTTTCTACACCATGTACATGACATCTCATCTACTTGTAGGAAATGAATTATGATGGGGATTTTCCACATGTAATAAACACTGTGTGCATTTACTTTACCCTCATTGTGTTACTTCTATGATTTCAGCATTACATATAGGGAGAGGTTTATGAAACTGTCTAAAAGAGAATCAGTCATGGTTGGAATTAGCAACCAATCGTGGCACAACTTTTTTCATATTGTGCTTTTGAAAAATGCAAGCAGCACTGTGATTGGTTACTATTTGACACTTCTGATAAATCTGCCTCAATGGGAGACATATATCAAGAAGCCTCTTAATAAATCAGGCGCATATCTGCCCTGCTGTGCCCCAGAAACGGAAGTCTTTTATTTCATAAATCTTAATTTTCTCTTATCTTGGATGACAATTTAGGGCTTTGGAACCAATTACTCAAGTTACAATGGTTTCAACATACAATGCTTGTCCTGGGAACTAATTAATATTGTAATTTGAGGGACCACTGTACATTTCTTTAAAATTCTACCTACATACCTTTCTAATATCAGACAACACCCCTATATGCACAGTATAATGGTATAGCCCAAGGATCAGTCTTTTGTAAGGTATCCATGGCCTAACATGTCATGGGTCATGTGACACCCTTCAAATCATATGACCCCTGTCAGTCAGTAAGCAACAGGGTAACATGACATACATTCTCTGAGTCAGCACACAGGACACATCCATGTTATAAGTAGACAGGATTTGAGGTAAAATAATTATTTTTATTGTGGTTATTACAACATCTATATAATTGTGTGTATTCACATGGTTGTCTTTCTGTAGGTGAGTTTGAAAATGTCTCTAGGTGGTGTCATGTGAATAAAGTTAGGTATAAGAAAGCAAACACAATACACACAGGAGACACAGGAAGAACAATTAGAGATCTGCTTCCACACAGACACTGACAGACATGATGACTAGATGCTGCTGTAGGTAGTAATACTATATATATATTCTGCTTCTCAATACACTACTATTCACCTGTTAGATACCCGGGCAGTTAAATGAAAACTAGGTCACATGATACTTGTGAGGGTCACGTGACACATTCTAGGGTCATATGACCAATGCCATGCTTAGTTCTATTCAGTTCTCCTATGGATGCATTACACAGGACTAAAACAGGCCATACCATTTTTTCTTTAGTGACAGGTGACTGCATGGAAATATTGAATATAATATTCAATACCTATATATTAAGCCCCATTTCACACAGTGAAATCCATTTTCTGGAGTTTACACAGAGGGGCTGTATGTGTGAACACAAACATCCACAATATCAGTCTCGGATTTTATCCATACTTTTTCTTCCCAGAGCCATAGTACTAACTCTGGGTTTTGTCGAAGTGAGCAAATGTGTGAAAACAGCCCTTGCCTAGGCTGACATGGAACATCTCCAGTTGATAGCTACAAGTGTGAAAGGCCAACTCTGTTAAATCTCTGGGCCTGAGAATCTGGAAATCTTCCAGAGTTTAGGTGTGAAAACAGCTTTAGTGAATTGTATACCATCCTATTCTCTGAACAAGCAGATGTAATCATTAAAATCGGAAATCATCTTTAACATCCCAAAAATTGGGTCTGTACAGTCTGCAGCACAATGTATGTTTATACTATATGTGTTATGTAATAGGTAGCTGTTTGGCTTTCTGTAAAGCACAAAAATCGTGTTCCACTTGAAAAGAGAATTTGTACATGTGACTTCAGACAAGTGTCAGTTTGTAGTCAGACTTGTGCTGCTAAAATTCCTGCATCTACAGCGTGGAAATGCTCTCTGTTCTCCTCATGCCTTACAAGTTGTGCGTCAATCTGTGTGTACACAGCAGCAATCATCTGAAAAGTGACGTGACTTGTTTTTAACATTAATGCATTCTGAAAAAGAAAAAAAGATCAACTCTTTTTAATGTGATGTATTATTTCTGAGAGATGTATATCAGCTGAAAATCTGAATTAATGTATCACATTACATATATTTAATCAGAAGTAATGTGTCAGATTACATTATTTAAACATATATATATATATATATACACACAGAAATCTGTGCTAAACTTTATATTCAACTATTGTGAAAAATTAACAATTAACACAATGCAAAGTGAATGATCAGAAGAGAAACTGAAAACAAATATTTGTTGTAACCAACCTTTGCCTTCTATACAGCATGTCATGGGGCGGTTCAGTGTGCTGGCACTATGCTATACCAAGACCACTCTGTTGTTCTGTGCCATGTTTGGCGTTCCTTGCTTTGTCTTGTATTTTAAGTTTCTGTCTCTGGATCTGTAGTTCTGTGATCTGTTGTCCAAGCCTGTGTTCTGAGTCTTAGTTTCCGGTTCTTGGCCTACAGTAAGAGGGTGCCTACATATTCTGCCTGTCAATTTTCTGGTGTTCATGTTTGTCCTCTGGAGTGAGGGTGTGAGGGGGAAGTACTGTCACGGTCTGGTTCACTGTGACAGTTGTGTCCTGTTTCCAAGATGTACCTGAGGTATACCCGGGCCCCCAGAACGTGACAGTAAACCGCACCGTGACACAGCATCTGTTCTTCTAGATACAATTGTACACAGTTTTTGAAGGAACTCGACAGGGAGGTTGTTCTAAACATCTTGGAGAACTAATCACAGATCTTCTGTTGATGTAGGCTTATTCAAATCCTTCTATCTTTTCATGCCCCAAACAACCTTGATGATTTTGAGATCAGAACACATTGTTCTTCTTTATGCTGAAAATAGTTCTTAATGGCATTGGCTGTGTGTTTGGAGTCATTGTTCTGCTGCAGAATAAATTTGGAGCCAGACACCTCCTTGATGGTATGATGGACAACTATCTGCCTGTATTTCTAAGTTGTAGACAGAAGCTTGAAGAGAAGCTAGCATGAAAAAAAACAGGACACAAGCTTGGGCCGACTTGAATCCAAAGTATGTTTATTCTTAAAATCCACACATAACGCATATCAAGCAACAGCTCATATTCTCATCTGAAGATGAGAGGCTGGGCCCTGATCTGAGTTATGTGTAGATTTTAATAATTCACATACTTTGGATTCAAGTCGGCCAGCACTTGTGTTTTTTTTTTTCCATGCTATCTACTTTACAAGCTTCTGTCTACACTTGTGAATGGCGTCCAGTGACATCCTGTGATGGGATACTGCAGCTTATCCAGCTGCAAAAAAGAAAAAGATTTTTAATAAAAAAGTGATTTTATGATGCAGAACTGGTATAACATAAAAAACTATACATTCGTTATCGCCATATTTATATCAACCAGCAGAATGAAGATACAATATAAATACTGTACCATATGGTGAACCCCATAAAAAAAACACTGACAGAATTGCAATTTTTACCTGCTTCATGTCCCAAAAAAATGTAATAAAAAGTGATTCAAAAGTCATTTACCCCAAAATGGTAGAAAAAATACTATAGTCCATCCAGCAAAAAAAAACAAACAAACCCAGACAGCTACATTGGTGAAAAATAAAAATGTTATGGATGTTAATATATGACAATGCAATATACATCATATTTTTAATTAAAAAAAGGGATTTTTTTAATATAAAGTTGGTATCACCATAATTGTATTACCTGCAGAATAAAGTTATCATACCATATCATATGTATACTACATGAAAACCATACAAAATAAACAACTGACAGAATTGCAATGTTTACCCATCTCACCTCCCAAAAATGCAATAAAATGCTATCAAAATGTCATAGGTCCCCCAAAATGGTACCAGTAAAAACTATAGCTTGTCTCCGCCAAACAAGCCCTCACACGGCTATGTTGATGGAAAAATAAAAATGTTATGGTTATGGGGATGTACATTAAAAAGGGGTTCTTCAGGAATGATTTAAAATGGACACTAGCAATCTGTCCTAGAATGTCAGCAGTACTGGTTGGGGGTAAGGGTGAGTGGCCTCTCTACACACTACTCTGCTGTACAATGGATAGTTATGATGCAATATTGACTGTGATATGCCATCATGGCTGAGCAGTCTGATTGGAACACATACCAATGTGTAGTATATCCAAGTACCAGAGCATAGTGTGTAGTGAGGCCCTTCCCCTTCACACCCTAGACAGATCTGTAAGTGGAGGCAACCAGTCTTGCCCACATTCTTGGATGCCCTGCTTGCAGCAATTTTAAATCATTCTCGGAGAACGCCTTTGAGGCTGACATAGGCTTTTGTCCATAAGGAGTTATACTACTTTCCGATAATACAAAGTTTGTAGACTCAGTTACCTGCTTCACTACCCTGACAGGTCTTCTTTGACTCTTGTGTCATTTAATTTAGTTTTTGAGTTCTGTTCATGTTCTTACAACTTGACATGGTTTGTTTGTTTTATTTATGTTACAGTGTTACATATTATTTATGATACAAGCATCGAGGTGATACTTGAATAGACAAGTTCAAGTCAATACACTTGCACTGCTTGTATTCATTATTTACCACTACTCTTCACATTGAGCAACTGCAATATACCATATGTTTGTCCCGAATGGTAATTATATATATTACACTCCTAGGAAAATCATATAATTATAATAGGAAAAACAAAAATCACAAAAAAGACACATTGGGGGAGATTTATCAAGACTGGCATTCCCATACACCAGTCTTATCTCTCTACGCTGGAGTAAGATACATCTCTTAATAAATTAGTCACATCTCTGGCAGTCCATGTGCCAGAAACAGGGGCTGGCATAGACTTGAGTGGTGTTGAGCGAACCAAAGCATTCCAAGCGGAATTCAGTCCGAAGTTTAGGAAAACTTTGATTCGCAACAAATACGAATTTCCTCGTGCTTCTTGGTAACAAATTAGTTTTTCCTAAAATGGTAGCTGTACATGTTACAAAGTGAAAGTAAGAGAGGGAGAGTGCAGGGAGGGAGACTTATACTGTGTCTGTTTTATTTATTTATTCCTACATTTACTTATTCCTACATCAGCCATAAACTAAGATATATAATTCAATACGAATAAGATGGAAGCTTTTATTATTCCAACAACAGCGTGCCAACCAATACCATCCAGTCTGCACCCCTTACGGGGGCCAGGTCTTAATGATGACCATCCTCATCTTTTGCTGGCTTTACTTCTTCAATATCATCCTTCAAAGTCTCCATGTCCTAGAAAAGTCAGCAAGATACAGAGAGAGGAGGAGCTGGATGTTCCTGATGACATAGTCTCATCGATATTAGATGATGTGGACAAGGAGGAAAAGCAGGTGGCAGAAGAAGGGCTCCCACCTGTAGGGCAGGAGAGCACAGGGGTTGGAGAAGTGGATATGTCTGAGCTGATTAATATTCTGTGTTTACTGTCAAATAACCTGCAGGAGATTGCAGGCCAGAACAGCAATAATATGCATATTGTCCCCCCACCCAACCAGCCAAACCCCGTACCAGCAACAGCCCCTGCTTAAAGGTGAAGACCAGCTATACAGTGCGGTCGTCATTATTACATGAAAGCCAACTGAGGGCTAATTGAATTTCTCTGCTCGCCTTCCACTGAATGAGTGTTTTTTCAGCGGGGGAGATGTTGGGGGCGTAAAAAATCAGGATCTCTTGAATATTCAAAGCGCATTGGCATGTACTCTTGCTTTTCAATGCAAGATTTTAGCAAAATGGCTGGATCAATTAAAAAAAGTGGCCCAGCATTTTGCTAAGAGTATCTGTCATTTGTTTATGCTATCCTTAGTTATAAGACCATAAAACTGATGACAGATCCCCTTTAAAGGGAGGGAATGAATGAAAATGAAGACCGAGGAAAGGCCAACTGACAATTGATGTAAAATAGAAACTCCACTCCCACGCGTATTAATAGTCAGTTATTTCAGTATGTGTCCTAGAGTTTTGTTTTTTGTTTGTAAAATGTCATACATTTCTCAAAATGCGTTTTGAGTGGCATTTTCTTTCATCAGATTTTTTCCATGAATTTCATTCATGCATTTTTCCAGTCCTGTGGAGAATCCAATAGGAAAACGCCTGAAAAAAAGCATTACACCTATGCTGCCTATTGAAAAAAATATTGCTGGCCCAAAGTGAACAAAAACACTGCACTAATATCTGCAGCATTTTAGGAAGAATGACAAAAAAACGCAGCATTTAAAAAAAAATACTATATGTGAAACCACGCTTGTAATGTTATTTTCTTACTTGTTATGTAGTTCGCTTTGGTAAGATATCAATACTCACAGTAGACAAAATAGTCCAATAGTCCAGCAGACCTGAATGATAAATCATGGCTCAGGGGTAGAAGCATGGATGGAGCAACCATCTAAAGCCAGCCATACACATGAGATAACTGCCAGAATGCTTGTTCAGCTGACAACTACTGTATCATTCATGATCTCCCATGCGCATGCCTGCTTGGCAGACCATGCATGTACTGTGAATAGCAAAATGGAGAAAGTCACTGCCGGACATATCTGGTGGTGGCCTGTCTCCCTGAGAACAAAAGGAGAGGGCATACTCAATTCAGTCACATGTGGTGGATGTCTATCTCCCAAGAGAATAGCTTGTAGACTCAAAGCTCAGATCCTAAGGTGTGTCCACACCCTGAAGAAGCTTGGAAGAAAACCATACTCAGACATGCCCCACCTTTTTCTCCCTTGACGTCTACAGAAAAGAGTTAAGCAGCATTTCCAGCCAATATACGTCTAGGAGCTTTTATTTCTAATCGAGAAATCTGCCATTCATCTTTTCTCAGATTCTCAGTTGTGAGTATCTTGAGCTAGTTCTTTAAAAGAGCTTTTTCATTTTTCCTATATTTTTATATTACTGTTATTATTTTAAACAGTCGAGATATTACAGTAATGCTTGCTGGCTGTATGTCAAGCCTCTTTAGCAAGTTCTCTCTTAACTGATTATGCCTAGTTTTATGGACTCATTAAAGTATACAGTTTGTAAACACATAAACAACGAGAGCACCTTCTTGGGATAGGATAATGGCGACTTGAGGATAGAAAATCACACAATGATCATATCTTATATGAAAGATGCATGTAAGATTAGGTAACTGTAAAAGATAAAATGACATTTCTACACTGTATTTGGAGATGTTTTATATGAGATCTTTTTGTCACCTGTTTTGTGCTGTAATTATATTGTGTCTTAAACCTTGTGTGACAAATGTCATATAATGTGAAAGCCTTCCTCAACTATACGCTATCTAAATGTAAAATAAATGCATTTCCTTCCCTCCTCAATGCAGTTACCATGATCGAGATAATTACACAGAGAACTATTGATTGATGTATATTTGTTGATTAAAATTAAAGCCCTCCTTTCTTCCAAGACGGTGAACACTAAAGCTGTCTTTGCCCAGGATGAAGGTGACAAATGACGGTGCATTCACCGCTGCTTGGCCAAAACTAAAATGTGTCACATTTTGAAACGAGAATCACAACCTGGGGCTCATGTATTTGTTTTGTGTGGCTTGTCTATAATGACACCCGCGTCTAAAAGGAAGAATAAAACCGCTTTGTGAGACAAGATCTAGGCATGAAACAAATGCAACGTTGTTGCTGTTCAATAATGTATCACTCAGTAATCATTATTTTAAGAAGGCGCTGGATACGGTTGCCCTCTTCTGAAGGTATGTGAAATAGCGTGAAGAGGAACCTGTGGGGGCCGTAGGACCCTTGTGCCACATAAGAAGACATCAGTATTATAGAAAGTGCATGCTGGTCAAGTTACACCTCTGGCTGGAGGGAAGGGTTTAGGTCAAGAATTTGTCAAGGGGGGGGTTGGGTTAGGGGGGGTGCAGTTTCAATTTTTGCCTCTGGCTGCACGAAGGCTATGTGCTTACCTGCCCCTGGCCATAAATCACTGAGAGAAGGGGGGCCCAAGCTAAACTCTTGCCCCAGGGCCCATGAGCCTTTAGCTACGCCCCAGCCATAACTTATGTAGTATAACGTAGCTGTGCTTGTACGGTCACTCCATAGTATGTAGAAATGACCAGTTGATTCCACACAAATGAAATTCTTATGAAATTACCGAAAGATTCTAATTTTGACTAATCCCAAACTTTTGTGATTCATCCAGCATGAATCATTCAAAATGGCAGCCAACATTTTTCAGATCAGGAGAAGGCATGAGTCTGAGTTTCCACGGTAAGACATGAAGTATCCTAATTTAGCACTACACACCATCATGTATGGTTGTCATTGTCATTGCTTTTACATGAAGCCATCTGGTTATTGTGCAGATACAGTTGTGGGCATATTGGTTAAATCGTTATAATGGCATTCATTCAGATCGATGGAGAGCATAAATCTTAGCTGTATTTTGGGGATATTTACTGTATTTCCATTTTCTGTTTAGTGCCATGAAAATGTATGAAAAGAGAAATCCAGTTCCAGTTCTGATTTTTATTACAAAAGCAAAAATAAACAATGCAATACCACTCTGCACACACACATAATAAAGTACAATGCAATCGTGCCATACTCACTGTAGAAAATGTACTATGCTAATGATACATTATAAATGTGAGATTCTCCAATAAATTCAGGGAGATCAGGTTTTATATTTTCAATAATTAAAATCAGCCTATGGGACAGACCGGATAGTTAGGAGTGCAGTATAGCAGACAGGCACAAATAATTTTGTATATAATGCATTTGCCAAGAATCTCACATTTATAATGTAGAATTAGACTTGCTTTATTATTTGTGTTTGCTTTCAGTCATGGCAATGGCTGTGCTGACTAACCCCCTTTTCTTTCTTTGCTGATTTTTATTACCCCTTGCATGACTATGAGCAGTATTGTGATCACGTTTTTGAATATATTAGAGTATTTTGAATTGCTGTAAATTACAAAACATTGATTAATCTGCATTCAAGTTGTCATCTGCTAATTTCTGCATTTACATATAAGATTCCATGGCAGCACCTCTAGTTAAGGTTCAGATATCATCTGATGTGCAGCTGCAACTTAGAAAATTAAAATGGAAGACTAGTTCTGATCAACTGAGGTTGAACCTAGGTCAGTAAGCATAAATTTCACATTTGACCTTGTCACTTTACTGTTACATAGAGTCGGCCTTAGTAGAATTAGATTATTACTTTAGCAAAGGAGAGTGACACTAGAGCTCGATTTATTTAAATTATTGTTCAGGCTTTTCTTAAATCAACACTGTAATGCCTTAAACTGGCTATAATACAATTGTTATGTATCTGTGCAGGGGCGTAGCTATAGGGGGTGCAGAGGTAGCAGTCGCTACCGGGCCCAGGAGCCTGAGGGGGCCCAAAAGCCCTTGTAACGCATAAGAAGACACACAGAGCACTAAGAGGAGGGGGGCCCAAGCTGAACTCTTGCACCAGGGCCCATGAGCCTTTAGCTACGCTCCTGTATCTGTGCAACCTACACAGACAACCTTTCCGAAACCAAAGTGTTTCTTTTCAAACGGGACCTACATTTTACTTTTCTGAAAGAAAACTTTGGAAGCTAGGATTAAATACCATAAATGATCTGAAATGCCCTAAATGTTGATCAAAATTCTAAATCCTAAAATACTCCTCTGTCCCATAATGCTAAATTGTCACCAGAAACCTCCATAGTAATCCAAGTGCAGTGTCAGATGTGTGCTGGTTTCCCCATCAGTTTCCCCATCCTAATCAGTGTCCAGATTCCTGAGAAATCAGTGATTTTGTGATATATAAATTAGTTGCTTTGTGCAACGAGGGTGTCATTGTGCACTTCGTTGCACCAAAAGCTCTGCTGTTTATCGCTACCCACTCCATCCTTTCCAGCTTTGAGTGGCCACCATGAGAACATAGGGCCAAGAGAGATGATATTCTCCCGTCTGGGCCCTGTCACGCACAGCTGCGGAGGCAGGTCAAGCAGAGATAAGGGGTGGAGATTTCTATGAAATGTGATACAATGGTGACACCTTCCTTGTGCCAAGCAGCTAATTTACGTATCACAACTAGAGATGAGCGAGCACTAAAATGCTCGGGTGCTCGTTATTCGAGTCGAACTTTTCCCGATGCTCGGGTGCTCGTTTTGAGTAACGAACCCCATTGAAGTCAATGGGAGACTAAAGCATTTTTTACGGGGGACCAAGGCTCTGCCTAGGGAAGGCTGGGTGAAAACCTGGAAACCTCAGAAAATGATGGAAACACCATGGAAATGGACAGGAAACAGCAGGGGCAGCATGCATGGATGCCTCTGAGGCTGCTTAATCCCACCATTACCCCAAATTCTCAGGCAACAGCCTGGTGGTTACCCTCATGGCAATTGTGCTCACCCAGACCAAGAAAGGCGATGCAAATACCCATCACATGTTAGGGAAGCACCCAACTAGGTGCAACGAAGGTCCATCACCGCCTGCAGGTGACACCACTGCTCATGCTGGCACTGCAGCTAAAATCAAGTTTAGTATCTGTTCTTATCAGTTGCTGTGGCTGTTGGATGTATAGTGGTGAGCATAGCTGCTTCCCAAGCATCTAAAAAATAAATCAGTACAATATCTAATACGTCCCCCTACCCGGGTAAATTGTTTGGAGAGAGGGCCTGTAGGTGGGGGGGAAGGAGGTTTCGCTGGAAGAGCCAGAGGAGTGCCCCCTGGGCTAGCGTGTGTGGTGGTGACAACAGCCAGAATGGATTTAGAAAAACTGTTGCATCAACCGGTGCGGTATCGATTCTTCACAGTTTAATACCGTATACGTCCCCTATCTTGGGACCTTATATTTTATGGATTTTTCGACCACGGAAAACGGAAAAAGAGCTTGCTCTGGCCAGGGGAGTGTCTTTCCCACTGCAGCTAAGGGGAAGTGTCCATGCGCTGCCTATCACAGGTCAGGAGGCAATTAAAAGAAGAAAAAAAAAAACATCAGTACAATATCTAATACATCCCCTATCCGGGTAAATTGTTTGTAGAGAGGGCCTGTAGGTGGGGGGCAGGCTGGGGGGAAGGAGGTTTCGCTGGAAGAGCCAGAGGAGTGCCCCCTGGGCTAGCGTGTGTGGTGGTGACAACAGCCGTGTGTAGTTAGAATGACGACGCAGGACCCCAACTTAAAAATTTAGCATCAACCGGTACAGTCGTAAATTATGAGATTGATCAAGTGTGGTATGTCTTCTATGTATACTACTCAGTTTAATACCGTATATGGCAGCTATCCGGAAAAATAGTTTGTAGAGAGAGAGAGAGAGAAAGATAGGACAAAGAAGTAAATTGTTTGGAGAGAAGGCCTGTAGGTGGGGTGGCAGGCTGGGGGGAAGGAGGTTTCGCTGGAAGAGCCAGAGGAGTGCCCCCTGGGCTAGCGTGTGTGGTGGTGACAACAGCCGGAATGCATTTGGAAATACTCTAGCATCAGCCGGTGCAGTATCGATTCTTCTCAGTTTAATACCGTATACGTCCCCTATCTTGGGACCTTATATTTTATGGATTTTTCGACCACGGAAAATGGAAAAAGAGCTTGCTCTGGCCAGGGGAGTGTCTTTCCCACTGCAGCTAAGGGGAAGTGTCCATGCTCTGCCTATCACAGGTCAGGAGGCAATTAAAAGAAGAAACAAAAAAAACATCAGTACAATATCTAATATGTCCCCTATCCGGGTAAATTGTTTGTAGAGAGGGCCTGTAGGTGGGGGGCAGGCTGGGGGGAAGGAGGTTTCGCTGGAAGAGCCAGAGGAGTGCCCCCTGGGCTAGCGTGTGTGGTGGTGACAACAGCCGGGTGTACTTAGAATGACGACGCAGGACCCCAACTTAAAAATTTATCATCAACCGGTACAGTCGTAAATTATGAGATTGATCAAGTGTGGTATGTCTTCTATGTATACTACTCAGTTTAATACCGTATATGGCAGCTATCCGGAAAAATAGTTTGTAGAGAGAGAGAGAGAAAGATAGGACAAAGAAGTAAATTGTTTGGAGAGAGGGCCTGTAGGTGGGGTGGCAGGCTGGGGGGAAGGAGGTTGAGCTGGAAGAGCCAGAGGAGTGCCCCCCGGGCTAGCGTGTGTGGTGGTGACAACAGCCGGGTGTAGTTAGAATGACGACGCAGGACCCCAACTTAAAAATTTAGCATCAACCGGTACAATTGTCAATTATGAGCTACATCAAGTGTGGCATGACTTTTAAATGGATATTGCATGTGGTCACGTACTCCCTGGAACCCCATAGTCACCCCTTCCCTGATGTGCTAGCCCAGAACATTCTCTGCCCCAATTCGCAAGACCTTTTGCTGTTTCCGTGTGCTGACAGTGGGGATTTACCAGTGTTGTCTGAGGAGGTGGTGGACAATGGCGAGACACAGGTGTCGGGGGGTGAGGTAGTTGTATGGGAAGCAAGTTACAGTGGGGACTACTTGGGGGGGAATTTCTCAGGATGGGACAGATTCAACTTGGGTGGATCAGGCACAGGAACAGATGAATTTTTGGGGGGGTTTATTTAACTTTTATTTAGCAAAAATAACCACAGAGATATTTATTCGTTATCTTCTCTGCGCAGTCTGGCTTAGGGGTTCGTCACTTTGATGGCGAGCTGTGCCGCTCTCTCCACAATGGTCTGTAGGTTCTTAGATGGAGACTTTGTCGGCGATTTCAGTACAGAAGGACTTGTTGCTCATCAACAGAACCACGACCTCCTTGACATTGTGGACAAGGAATTTGCGGGTGGACCAGGAATTTGCGGAACCCTGTGAGCAGCATGTGTTTGGTCTTCTACTTGCTACCGTATCCAATGTTGGGCAATATAGATTTGCAAGTAATATTATTTTTCACACCTATCCCAAAAATAAAAATGTATGCAGTTTGCGCAAATAAAACTGGAAACTGGAATTGGAGAGAGGGCCTGTAGGTGGACCTCCGGAAAAATTGTTTGGAAAGAGGGCCTGTAGGTGGAACTCCGGAAAAATTGTTTGGAGAGAGGGCCTGTAGGTGGACCTCCGGAAAAATTGTTTGGACAGAGGGCCTGTAGGTGGAACTCTGGAAAAATTGGAGAGAGGGCCTGTAGGTGGACCTCCGGAAAAATTGTTTGGACAGAGGGCCTGTAGGTGGAACTCCGGAAAAATTGTTTGGAGAGAGGGCCTGTAGGTGGACCTCCGGAAAAATTGTTTGGACAGAGGGCCTGTAGGTGGAACTCCGGAAAAATTGTTTGGACAGAGGGCCTGTAGGTGGAACTCCGGAAAAATTGTTTGGAGAGAGGGCCTGTAGGTGGACCTCCGGAAAAATTGTTAGGACAGAGGGCCTGTAGGTGGACCTCCGGAAAAATTGTTTGAAGAGAGGGCCTGTAGGTGGACCTCCGGAAAAATTTTTTGGAGAGAGGGCCTGTAGGTGGACCTCTGGAAAAATTGTTTGAATAAAGGGCCTGTAGGGGGCCCTCCTGAAAAATTGTGCTAAAAGAGTGCCAGTTGGACCTCTAAAAAATGGCGTTTTTTGGGTCAGCGTTAGGCAAAGACGATATGTAGGAGGAGGAGGAGTAGGAGGAGGAGTAGAGAAGAGGAATCGGATACATAAGTTATTTAAATCTTTAGCTGCTTTTCCCCGGAGGAGATTTGAATTCCGGTGAAATCGAGGCTTTGTTCATTTTAATAAGCGTCAGCCTGTCAGCGCTGTCAGTTGACAGGCGTGTACGCTTATCGGTGATGACGCCACCAGCTGCACTGAATACCCGCTCTGACAGCACGCTAGCGGCAGGGCAGGCCAGCACCTCCAAGGCGTACAGCGCCAGTTCAGGCCACGTGTCCAGCTTTGAAACCCAGTAGTTGTATGGAGCAGAGTGATCGCTAAGGACGTTGGTATGGTCAGCTAGGTACTCCCTCACCATCTTTCTGTACAGCTCCCCCCTACTCTGCCTAGACTGGGGACAGGTAACAGTGTCTTGCTGGGGTGACATAAAAGTGGCAAAGGCCTTGGAGAGCGTTCCCCTGCCAGTGCTGGTCAAGCTGCCTGCTCGCCTCCTCTCCCCCGCTACTTGGCTCACAGAACCATGCCCGCTAGCGGCGTCAGATGGGAAGAATTGTTTCAGCTTGTGCACCAGGGCCTGTTGATATCTATTCACTCTCATACTCCTTTCCTCTGCAGGGATGAGAGTGGAAAGGTTCTGCTTGTACTGTGGGTCCAGGAGAGTGAACACCCAGTAATCGGTGTTTGAAAAAATTCTTCTAACGCGAGGGTCACGGGATAGGCAGCCTAACATGAAGTCTGCCATGTGCGCCAGAGTCCCAACACGTAAGAATTCCCTCTCCTCACTGGCCTGACTCTCCATTTCCTCCTCCTCCTCCTCCTCCAAGTCCTCCTCTTCAGCCCATACACGCTCAAGAGTTAAGGACTGAGCACTGGTACCCTCTACTGTCTCGCAGACATTCTCCTCCTCTTCCTCCTCATCCTCATCCCCCTCCTCCAATACGCGCTGAGAAACAGAACAGAAGGTGCTCTGGCTATCAAGCGACGTATCTTCCTCCACCGTCTCTTGTGACAAGCGCAAAGCATCCGACTTGATGCTGAGCAGTGAGTTTTTCAACAGGCAAAGCAGCGGGATGGTGAGGCTGATAATGGCGGCATCGCCGCTGACCATCAGTGTTGACTCCTCAAAGTTGCTCAACACCTGGCAGATATCAGACATCCACGTCCACTCCTCATTGTAGACTTGAGGAATCTCAGTGACCTGACTACCAGTTCTGGTGGAAGATGACATCTGGCAGTCTACAATCGCTCTGCGCTGCTGGTAAACTCTGGATAACATGTTTAATGTGGAATTCCATCGCGTGGGCACGTCGCACAACAGTCGGTGAGCGGGCAGTTGTAGGCGGCGCTGCGCTGCCCTGAGAGTGGCAGCATCTGTGTTCGACTTGCGGAAATGCGCACAGATGCGGCGCACCTTGGTGAGCAAATCAGACAGATTGGGGTATGTCTTGAGGAACTGCTGAACTATTAGATTGAACACGTGGGCCAGGCATGGCACATGTGTCAGTCTGCCGAGTTGCAGAGCCGCCACCAGGTTACGCCCGTTGTCACACACAACCATGCCTGGCTTGAGGTTCAGCGGTGCCAGCCACACATCGGTCTGCGCCGTGATGCCCTGTAACAGCTCTTGGGCGGTGTGCCTTTTGTCACCTAAGCTCAGCAGTTTGAGCACCGCCTGCTGGCGCTTACCCACGGCACTGACCTCCACCAAGTTAACCCAATGTGCCGTCAGTGAGATATAGTGTCCCTGCCCGGCAGCACTTGTCCACGTGTCCGTGGTTAGGTGGACCTTCTCAGAAACAGCGTTGGTCAGGGCACGGATGATGTTCTCCGACACGTGCTGGTGTAGGGCTGGGACGGCACATCGGGAAAAATAGTGGCGGCTGGGGACCGAATACCGAGGGGCAGCCACCGCCATGAGATTGCGAAAGGCCTCGGTCTCTACCAGCCTATAGGTCAGCATCTCCAGGCTAAGCAATTTGGAGATGTGGACGTTGAGGGCTTGGACATGTGGGTGGGTGGAACTGTATTTCTTCTTGCGCTCCAGCGTCTGCTGTAAAGACAGCTGAATGCTGCGCTGGGACACGTTGGTGGACACTGTGGAGGATCGTTGAGGCGAAGGTGTGGTTTTCCGGCGGGAGGCGCTCGTGCCGGGGTCCTGGGCAGGGGGTTGACTAGCAGAGGCAGCGAGTGACGCAGGGGGTTGACTAGCAGAGGCAGCGAGTGACACAGGGGAAGGAGCAGTGGTGTGACCCGCAGGAGGTGGTGAACGGCCTTGGTTCCATTGAGTGGGGTGTTTAGCACTCAGATGCCTGCGCATGCAGGTGGTGGTTAGGCTAGTAGTGGTGGCACCCCTGCTGATCCTGGTGTGGCACAGGTTGCACACCACAGTCCGTCGGTCATCCTCACTTTCTTTAAAGAACCTCCAGACTTGCGAACATCTAGGCCTCTCCACGGGAGCTTCACTACGTGAAACAGTTGCTGCTGATGCACCAGCTCTGGCCCTGCTTCTCCCTCTGGCCACACCGCTGCCTCTTACAACCTGTTCTGGTGCAGCACTCGCCTCCGCCTCAGAAGCACTGTCTTCACTCGGCATATCAACCCAGCTCGGGTCAGTCACCTCGTCATCCTCCGATTCCTCAGTCTGCTCCCCCCTCGGAATTCCTCCCCTTACAACAACTTCACCACTGTCTGACAACCGTGTCTCCTCATCGTCCGACACCTCTTTACAAACTTCTTCCACTAACTCAACATTGTCATTATCATCATCATCACCCACAGACTGCCACAGTTGAAACACTTGGGCATCGGGAAAGAGGTCAGCAGCAACCTGAGAAGTGGTTTGTGACTCTGGGAAGGGTCCAGAAAACAGTTCCTGAGAGTATGCCGGATCGCATTCCAAATTTTCCTGGGAGGGGGCAGACTAGGGGGAAGGAGTTTGAGGTGGAGGGGCCAGAGGAGTGCTCCCTTGGGTAACGTGGGTGAACTGCGTGGAAGACTGACTGGCGGACAAATTACTTGAAACATTATCTGCAATCCACGAGATCAGCTGTTCGCACTGTTGTGGTTTCAACAGTCCTCTACCACGTGTCCCTGTAAGTTGAGACATGAAGCTAGGGAGTGTAGCTCTGCGGCGTTCCACAGCTCCCTCATCAGCAGGTACTGTCTCACCCTGCCCAGGACCACGGCCTCTGCCCCCTGCAATAATTGACTGCCCACGCCCACGCCCTCGTCCTCGTCCTCGAACCTTAGCCCTGGGGTTCCACATTTTCTGTATATAATTGTATTCTATAAAAAAAATAAAATAAATGGGCCTGGTTTACTGAAACCCACAAACTTGTTCAGTCTGGTTTAATTTTGTTGTTGGGTTCTTTGTGGGTGATCCCTGCCTAACAGACAACTAAATGCAGGCCCTAACACTGTCCCTGAAAAACAGCAGCTCTATCCCTAACGACATCCAGACGGCATCTGAGCCGAGCACCGCGGCCAGTCAGTAGTATATTCCAGGGTCACCTGAACAGGCCAGCCAACCCCTGCTATCGACATGTAAGGGCCCCACGTGATGCTGGGTGGTACGCAGAGTCTCCTGGCTTGTGATTGGCTGTGTTTTTAGGCGCCAAAAAAGCACGATGCGGAAGTTGCCATTTCCTCGAGCATGGCAAGATACTCGTCCGAGCAGCGAGCACTTACGAGTACCCTAATGCTCGAACGAGCACCAAGCTCAGACGAGCATGCTCGCTCATCTCTAATCACAACATTATGAATATGGGCACTGATTAGGATAAGGAAACATTTGAATCAGAGGACCTGCAAACATCTGACAATGCACTTAGATTACTATGGAGGCTTCTGGTGACAGATTCCCTTTAACTGAGGGAGTGTTTGAGAACATTACTAGTGGATGCTAACTATTCATCTAAACAACGACTCAAACTGCTGATCTGGGCAGAGACCTACATAGAGTTTGGTGAATCTTAAGATCTAGCTAGGACCTTTGCTGTGTTGCTGGTGCTGCTCCTTCATCCAAGGACTGCAGATCTTGAAATTGTTGCAACACTGTTCCACCACCTGTGACATCTGTGTCTACTCTTAACATTAGTGTTTGCTCTCTCATGTTGTGGTGCTTGAGAAGTATTGGTGTCCCTTGTGGGCTCACAATACCAATATGGAAGGCAGATGGAGTCATTCTGAGCCCTTCTCAACAAGACCATAGCAGGTCATATTTGCAAAATGCATTTTTTGTTCTGATGTCTTTCATGTCCTATAGAGAAGACTATGGGAAGTATGCTAGGAAATAATGCTATGCCAATGCCCCCTCCTCTAAAAAAAAATACAACACATCAAAATGCTTTATATGTAGTGCAGGGATCAGTAACCTTCAACACTACAACTGTTGTGAAACTACAACTCCCAGCATTCATGCATTTGTTACTGTTCAAGGAACTCTCATAGACTTATATCAAGCATGCTGGGAATCGTAGTTTCCCAACAGCTGGAGTTTCTGGGATTGCTGACCCCTTTCTTTCTTTCTTTATTTATTTCTTTCAAGGTGCCACCAAGTACCTGATAAACAAGCAAAATGCTCGTTCATTGGGAAATAGATTGTTGGTGTTTTCACCTAAATAATTGTTTACTGGCAGCAGATCGGGCCGTATAAACAGCAAGGCAAACAATTATTCTGTATGAGGATGAGCAATAGCATTAACAATTGCTCCTCCCTATACTGTGGAGGAGATTGCGGCATTTAACTGCAACTTTCTCCTCCACTGATGAGCAAGCGATTTTTAGGAAGGAACGCTTTCTTCCCAACAATGGCTTGCTACATCAATCCATGTAAAGGGGCCTTAAGTTATGGAGATCTTTTTTGGTGAACAGTCTACAAAAAATTGGCTACAAAAAGTCCACAGGAGAAAACACTGGTTGTATTCTATATAATCATGAAGGGTTGACATGATTATATCTATATAAATAATATCACTTTTGGCTAGAGTGTCCTTCCTGAATCATTTTAAATCAAGCATAATTGTATGACAAAAAGTACCTCTTTATACTAGAAAAGTCTCATCATTCCCACTCGATAGGAGTCATCGAATGAAGCCATTTTTATAAATGTATTACAGCAGTGTTTCAGAATGACTTTGCCTGAATCTTCTGGCAGCACTCCTGGGTCCGTCCTCAGCTCGTATAGATAGAGCCAGTTTTACAATATCAATCAAGCAGCAATGAGTCTATATTGTGCTCCTCTGTGTGCTAGAAACTCTGAGCCAAATTATCCTCTTTTGTAAGCATGCTTCCTGGACGTATGCTGAACAATTTGCCTCTCTGCAAGGCATCCCTCCAGTCTAGTGTCTACTCCCAAGTCTCCTCTGTTGAGCTGTGATAAAGAGCTTGCCGGCTGCAGATTATCTGTAATTATCTCAGTGTGCTTAATGTGTTTATCAAACAAGTGCCTCTGTGAAATCTTCCCCAAGCGAATTACCATTGTGTGCAAATACAAAAATGACCCGCAACACCTCCAACAAACTTTCAAATTTTTAATATCTTCTGGTACCTGTTTGTGGTCTCATTTTCTAGCTTATTTGCTCTAGAGGTTGAGAGAGGACTTGGCCCTGTGACTTCACTAGAGATGTAGATATAACCAGTGCTCATTATATAATGAAATAAGCTTCACTTAGTGCCATCACTGCCAATAAGAGATTCAGAAAAGCTAGGAACCTGACAGAATCAGTTTTATCATTAGCATTGTCATTTTCAGTGGCATCCATAAAATGTCAAACTGCCTTATTGTCAATAAAATTGGAAGGCAAAACATTTGAATAGGTGTCCAAATTAACTTCCACCTATGATATGTTGCTATGCTGCATTTAATTTTACATTCTCCATTTAGTAAGAGTAAATAATCGATATTATGTATATACACAATGGGTAATATATGTTTAAAGAGATCCTGTCACCATAAAAATGCAGTGCAATTTTCAGGCAGCATGTTACAAAGGAGGAGAAGCTGGGAATGTTAATATATCATCAGTGACTGACAGCTATATCTGTATACACAGAGAATGCTATCAATCACTGATAACACCTCTTTGTGTGCAACTATCAGTGACTGACAGTTATCTATGTATACACACTTACACAGAGAATGCTATCAATCACTGATAACAACTCCCCTGTGTACAGCTATCAGTGACTGACAGCTATCTATGCATACACACTTACACAGGGAATGCTATCAATCACTGATAACACCTCCCCTGTGTACAGCTATCAGTAACTGATAGCTATCTATGTATACACACTTACACAGAGAATGCTATCAATCACTGATAACACCTCCCCTGTGTACAGCTATCAGTAACTGATAGCTATCTATGTATACACACTTACACAGAGAATACTATCAATCCCTGATAACACCTCCCCTGTGTACAGCAATCAGTGACTGATAGCTATCTATGTATATACACTTACACAGAGAATGCTATCAATCAGTGATAATACCTCCCCTGTTAACAGCTATCAGTGACTGAAAGCTATCTATGTATAAACACTTACACAGAGAATACTATCAATCCCTGATAACACCTCTCTTGTGTACAACAATCAGTGACTGACAGCTATTTATGTATACACACTTACACAGGGAATGCTATCACTGATAACACCTCGCCTGTTTACAGCTATCAGTGACTGACAGCTATCTACAGTGCAGACCAAAAGTTTGGACACACCTTCTCATTCAAAGAGTTTTCTGTAGTTTCATGACTATGAAAATTGTAGATTCACACTGAAGGCATCAAAACTATGAATTAACACGTGTGGAATTATATACTTAACAAAAAAGTGTGAAACAACTGAAAATATGTCTTATATTCTAGGTTCTTCAAAAGTAGCCACCTTTTGCTTTGATTACTGCTTTGCACACTCTTGGCATTCTCTTGATGAGCTTCAAGAGGTAGTCACCTGAAATGGTTTTCACTTCACAGGTGTGCCCTGTCAGGTTTAATAAGTGGGATTTCTTGCCTTATAAATGGGGTTGGGACCATGAGTTGTGTTGGGCAGAAGTCAGGTGGATACATAGCTGATAGTCCTACTGAATAGACTGTTAGAATTTGTATTATGGCAAGAAAAAGCAGCTAAGTAAAGAAAAAATGAGTGGCCATCATTACTTTAAGAAATGAAGGTCAGTCAGTCCGAAAAATTGGGAAAACTTTGAAAGTGTCCCCAAGTGCAGTCGCAAAAACCATCAAGCGCTACAAAGAAACTGGCTCACATGAGGACCGCCCCAGGAAAGGAAGACCAAGAGTCACCTCTGCTGCGGAGGATAAGTTCATCCGAGTCACCAGCCTCAGAAATCGCAGGTTACCGGCAGCTCAGATTAGAGACCAGGTCAATGCCACACAGAGTTCTAGCAGCAGACACATCTCTACAGCAACTGTTAAGAGGAGACTGTGTTCAGCAGGCCTTCATGGTAAAATAGCTGCTAGGAAACCACTGCTAAGGACAGGCAACAAGTAGAAGAGACTTGTTTGGGCTAAAGAACACAAGGAATGGACATTAGACCAGTGGAAATCTGTGCTTTGGTCTGATGAGTCCAAATTTGAGATCTTTGGTTCCAACCACCGTGTCTTTGTGCGACGCAGAAAAGGTGAACAGATGGACTCTACATACCTGGTTCCCACCGTGAAGCATGGAGGAGGAGGTGTGATGGTGTGGGGGTGCTTTGCTGGTGACACTGTTGGGGATTTATTCAAAATTGAAGGCATACTGAACCAGCATGGCTACCACAGCATCTTGCAGCGGCATGCTATTCCATCCGGTTTGCGTTTAGTTGGACCATCATTTATTTATCAACAGGACAATAACCCCAAACACACCTCCAGGCTGTGTAAGGGCTATTTGACCAAGAAGGAGAGTGATGGAGTGCTACGCCAGATGACCTGGCCTCCACAGTCACCAGACCTGAACCCAATCGAGATGGTTTGGGGTGAGCTGGACTGCAGAGTGAAGGCAAAAGGGCCAACAAGTGCTAAGCATCTCTGGGAACTCCTTCAAGACTGTTGGAATACCATTTCAGGTGACTACCTCTTGAAGCTCATCAAGAGAATGCCAAGAGTGTGCAAAGCAGTAATCAAAGCAAAAGGTGGCTACTTTGAAGAACCTAGAATATAAGACATATTTTCAGTTGTTTCACACTTTTTGTTAAGTATATAATTCCACATGTGTTAATTCATATTTTTGATGCCTTCAGTGTGAATCTACAATTTTCATAGTCATGAAACTACAGAAAACTCTTTGAATGAGAAGGTGTGTCCAAACTTTTGGTCTGTACTGTATGTATGCTATTAATCACTAATAATACCTCCTCTGTGTACAACTATCAGTGAGTGACAGCTATCTATGTATACACACGTTCACAGAAAATGTAATCAATCACAGATAACATCTCCCCTGCGTACAGCTGTCAGTAACTGACAGCTATATCTGTATACACACTTACACAGAGAATGCTATCAATCACTGTTAACATTTATCAGTGATTGGCAGCTATCTATATATACACAGTTACATTGAGAATGCTATACATTACTGATAACACCTCCCCATGTACTTCTATCAGTGATTGACAACTATCTCTGTATAGACACTTGCACAGAGAATGCTATCAATCACTGTTAACATTTATCAGTGATTGGCAGCTATCTATATATACACAGTTACATTGAGAATGCTATACATTACTGATAACACCTCCCCATGTACTTCTATCAGTGATTGACAACTATCTCTGTATAGACACTTGCACAGAGAATGCTATCAATCTGTGATAACACCGCCACTGTATATAGCTATCAGTGACTGACAGCTATCTCTGTATACACACTTACACAGAGAATGCCATCAGTCACTGATAACACATCCCCCTTGTACAACTATCAGTGACTGACAGCTATTTATGTATACACACTTACACAGATAATGCTATCACTGATTGCACTTTTTATTAACAGTGAAGTAAGAAATAGTAGAGCTGTAAATGTATAAATTACACATTTTATGGATTCTTTACCCATACAGCAATATATAAATCTGTCCTGCTTCATAACATGTTGTGGTGACAGGTTCTCTTTTAAAGGGATTGCCTGGCTGTTATTTTACTTTTTTTAAAGGGAGTCAGAATGGCATGAAAAAAAAAAAGAAGCTGTACTCACTGCATCTATCCCCAATCCGTACCCCCATCTTCCTCTTGACACACAAAATAGCCACCCATGTTATGGCTCACTGTGAGAGTTTTACATTTTTAGCACGAAAATGAAGTTACAATTCATCATTGTAAACTGGAAACTGTTTCTCTGTGTCCACTTGATGGGATCTGATCATGTTGGCAATAAATATATGGATCATACAATGAGCTGTTATATATAGTCATCTGGAAAATGCAAGCAAAAATTACAGTGGAGACGTACATGCGTCCCGATTCAAAGTAGTTGATTTCATTTTTTTAACCTACAGTGTTCATACTGTTACAGCTTGTAAAATAAGTCCATATGTCTTCTATATGCAGACCTGAAATAATTGTCTAGTGATACTGCTAACAATAAAATACATGTGGAGCAGATTCTGGTTTCAATATATCGCTACATGTTTTTTTCCCCCGGCTTCTTTTGCAGCCATGTTTAGCGAGCGAGCTGGCGTGGTAATTCCACCTTTGTAGCAATTATTCACTTAGCCGAATTCCAATTAAATGGGAGTATATTTGAAAGCCCTCGTACATTCATGGGAGATGCTTTTCACTCGCTCCTCTATTTTCCTTTCCATTTTTCTCCGTACAAGAATGTTGCTCAACAACACACACATGCTGTGCTACAAAATGCCTCTTCTAATGGATCGAGCAGGTGCAGAACACAGGACTGCAACATTAACTTCTGCACTCTGCTGTCTGTATTTTTGTAACATTATGGTGGGGCAATAAAAATGCAAGCTGATACACCCATAAAATGTTGCTGATGGGAAGAAAAGAATGTGCCCCATATGTTTACGTTTTCTGGATAATGGTTAAAAACCTGAACTTACACATAGGATATTACATAAGAACATTACATACATAAAATGCACTGTGATCCATAGCCATTGTTATTTTGGCTTGGATTCGGTACATTACATTTTCAAGAGAGGTTCTAAGCAATTCAGAGACAAGATAATGGAAATGTTCTTGCTCGTTCCACTGAACGGGCTGTTCATTAAAGGTGCTCCTCAAACTAAAGTACAAATTTAAAGAGGATATGTGGCTCAGAAATATTAAGTATGACTGTATTACAATGGTTCTTTGATTAAATACTCTGTGGGCAAACTGGGAAATACAGCAGAAAATGTTCCATTACCCTGCAGTGCTATTATAGGAGATCTGAAATGTTACACTGTGCCCACTGTGTAATACTCCTGTGTCAGGTCCTGTAGGTCTCTGATATGGCAGCCCCCTGCTATGTTAGTGTATAGAATAGTGAACATAGAAAACCCATGATCAATAATCCCCCCCCCCAACCAATAGCAGCATCTACTGTTAAAATTGCCAAGAAGTGCTTTCTTCCAGGAACATTCCCCATTGGTCATAACAGTTGAGTATAAATTTGAGTAGGGTTTCCATGGACGACACCCTGGACCAGGGTTTCAGAATGTACCCATAACCCATGGTCGCTGAAGCTTAGCAGGTTAGGTGTCATATGGACAGTCGTGTTTTTAAATGAATTAATGGGAAGCACTCATCAGACCTTGATCGGAAACAGGTTTATATAGGTTGTACAAAAAAATGATAAAAGGCACCTATAAAGTGCACTCATTATATTCTGCTTAACCCTTGTCCTGTCTGTAGTAACAGAGAGTTTACATTATAGTTTTGACATGTTAGAATTGATCATCACTGTGAGGTGCTGGGTCAGTGATTGTGTATCAATTACTGTATACACGTTATATACTTTATTTCTGAACACATCAGGCGGATTTATAATTGAATATGCTCCAGCATTCTGGCAAAAATGTTGTGTGCCACATTTTGTGTTTAATGTGAAAAATGTGTAAAAATTCAAGGGATATGAATAATTTTTCAAGGCACTGTATACTGTATGCCTGATGGAAGGTTCAAGTGACATCTGACCAGAGCCTTAAAAAGGGTCTCTACCGTTGCTACCTCCAACTATGGGGCAGAAGTAAACCATAAGTTCTCCATGGAATATATTCTATAGTCCATGATAATTTCATATCACCACTATGCCTATGCTTGTTCAAGCATAACCAATGAAGGCCTTATTTTTACTTCATCATCTTAGCTAGAAGTTGCAATTAGTCTTCCTTTTAAAGTCCTAAGAAAATATGAAGTTATAGTAGAAATATATAGTATGTAAATTTATAGTATGGAAATATCCCCTTAAAATATTGCTTTACTTTGAATAAGGCACTATAATTTAAAATGCATAATCTTGTTTTAACCAGTAATCATATTATGCTGTTACATTGATTATTTTCATTCTGTGTTAAAGGGAATATGTCACCAGGAAATTCACTGTTAACCCAGGTACAATCCCTTGTAGGTTTAGTTTTGCCCAATGTAGTGATACCTTTCTTGTGTTAGATGAATATACAGGAACCTTGCCTTGTCAATTAAGAAGGAGATGGGCTGATAGGGTAAGTAGGGGAAGCAAGGACACTCAGGGTGGCTTGGGCCCTCAGTGCACTTAATTGCTCATTTGCATAAAAGTATTTTCATTAGATTCAACTGACCTAGCCCTACGAGGCATAATGCCTGGCTTAACTGTGAATGTCTATCACAATTATTTACTACAGCAGACATGTTAGGAATTTTGACTGGTTATCTTTATTAACAAAGCTATTTCATGACAATTGTAAAAAATGAAAATCAGACATTATATAGTACATGGCAATCTGCTTCTAACAAAGCTAGAACCAGCCCTGTACCTCACATGGATCCAGAGATCTCCCCATTCATTGCTCTTATAGATTTTGTATCAAGCTGACAGCTCCAGGGGAGTGTCCTTTCTTCTGTAGCTCAGGAGGCGTGTCCATGCTCTCCCTATCACAACTCAGGAGGCAGCAGAAGGAGGAAACAGAGCATGTGTGGCCATCTCAGTGACCCAGACAAAGAAATACAAAAAAAAGGACAAACAGCAGGTGGTGCTGTTCAGATACATTTTATTCAATAAGACAGAGGCTATTCTAACATTTTAATTACATGCCATTACAAAAGTATTTAGATCCAGGTGCTGAAAACTGTAGAATATTTTTCATGGGACAGCCCCTTTAAGATCAAATTTAAAAAGTCAAATGCTTTTATCAGATTCTTCTCATATGTCTTGTTCCCCAAAACCTGATGTGAGCAGGAGTTTGGTCTACTGCAAAGTGTTGTCATTGATATAATGACTACCTATATTTCCTGTATGAACTGTTAACTAAACACATGCATCTTTTATCTTTTGCTCTTTGGAACTGTAATTTTCCTTTCTCTTTACTACATAGTCAGATGTCTACAGACAAGCATTTGATACTTGAATTTAGGTCCTATTTCTTTTATTCACCTCAATAGATAATTTTTCACATTTGGAAGGAACTAGATTAGAAACCTGTCAGCGGTTGTGTAGCTCTAAATTGTAAAAAAAAAAAAAAAAGATACAATTTTGAAGGTTAGAATTTACATGTGAAGAAAATTTTTTTATACAAAACTCATGAGCCTTAAGTGTGACAAGGTAGAACAATGTGTGTAATTCATTCTGGCCTTGAGACTTGACTTTCATAGCTGGGAAGCAGAGTGAGATTTGAAAATGACAGTAGTTCTTAATGCAGTTTTATCAATATGTGATACTTAAAGTGTAACTGTCATTCTTTTTGCAATGTGTAGGGGCAGTGATGCTGACCATTTTTGTAATATACTTTAATGACTGAAATCATACATTTTTATCAGAAAAATAGCTCTAAAGTGGTCCATTTTGAGCCTTAGCAATGCTTCTCTGTCTTCTGTTTACATAACACAGTCAGTGTTAGTAAGTCTCCATGTTACGTAAACAAAAGACATAAGAGCATTGCTAAGGCTCAAAATGGGCCACTTTAGAGCTATTTTCCTAATAGAAATGTACAATTTCGGTCATTAAAGTGTATTACAAAAATGGTCAGTATAACCTATACATTACAAAAATAAAAAAAAGAATGACAGTTGCAATTTAAATTTTCCACGACATACACATACAGTGCCAGAGTTTTGGTAGATGAATAGTCAAATTTTGAGGCATCCATTTTATTCCTGATTTTATGCTCCTTTCACAACTTTAGAAAGTTGCCCTGGTTAACGGGGTTAAATCGGTGTATGCCAGGTTTATCTTAAAGGGGTTGTCCGGGTTCAGAGCTGAACCCGGACATACCTTTCAATTCATCTAGGCAGCCCGCCTGAACAGGGCATCGGAGCATCCTATGCTCCGATGCCCTCCTTTGCCCTGCGCTAATTAGCGCAGGGCAAAGGAATTTAGCCCGGTTCCGGTGACGTACCGGGCTCTGCCAGGCGGAGGCTTCCGCACGGCAGTGAGCCCGGTGACATCATCGGCGCTGATGGGCGGGTTTTAGCGCTGCCCTAGCCATTCAAATGGCTAGGGCAGCGCTAAAGCCGGCCCATTACGGCCGGTGGCGTCACCGAACTCACTGCCGGGCAGAAGCCTCCACCCGGCAGTGAATGTTTACAAACAAAAGAGCCCTTGCCCTGCGCGATCCAGCGCAGGGCAAGGGAGGGCATTGGAGCATGAGATGCTCCGATGCCCTGTTCAGGAGGGCTGCCGGAGTCAAAACCTGGGTATGTCCGGGTTCAGCTCTGAACCCGGACAACCCCTTTAAGTAATATATTAAGTTGCAAAAACAGTCCAATCTTACTCCAGTAATAGGGTAGCATAAAAAACTGGAGAAACATCTCAGGACAAAAGTGTTGTGTTTAAAAAGGCGTAAAATCAAGAATAACTGAATTCAAAATTCCCCTCATAACACATTTTATTCCCACCTCTTTAAGTTCATAAAGATAGGAAGTGCAGACATATCAGCCGCATCATGGCCGCAGTAACTGAAGAGGCCGAAGGCCCCTGTCTGTCACAAAAGAAGACACTAGTATTATAAATGGTGCATGTAAGTGGGTGCGCTACAATTTTCAAGTTCTATCTCTGCTCTTAGATAGAATTTATGTGTTAGATTGAGTTATTACAGCTACTGTATATGTGCATTAGCGATGAAATAGCTATGAGGGCTCAGTATGTGTTCGATACAGTGTGCGTAAATCTGTTTGTCTTTTGTAGAACTATACCACCGCTCGTCTTTTTATTGTAGACGAGACAAGTTATGTAGATTTTTTTAATGTTTTTCCTGCAGTAACTAAGCCTCCTGCTAAGAGCAATCATATCTGCATTGTGAAGCGCAGCGACCCCTGTAAAGCTCACATTGCTTGAGTTAAGCAAACTTGATTAAAAGTAAAGTGTCTTAGGTGTAATCAGAATTTCATTCCGGTTAAATCCAAAAATGTTTCTAAGACCCAAACAAGTTAAATGATGACAAATCCAACTCCCCAGGAAGGAAATAAGCATGTATATTTTCCTAAATAGTATAATACTGTACGTGAATGATAGAACATGATAGCCTGTGCAAAAACATCTTCGCTGTTTACAAGCATCATTATGCTGTATACTTCACTGATATGCTGGATGGGTTAGACAGTAATGACATATACTAAATGCACAACAAATGCATGACACACTCACAAAAAAATCAACTTTCAATTTGTCAAGTAGGATGAGCAAAAATGTCCCATCATAATTCCAAGCTGTCAACCTGCGGTCAATCAGGATCCAAGCTTTGTCCTTTCCTTCTCAGGCCAGATGAAACTAAACCATTTAAAAAAATCATAGACATCATAGCACCTGAAAATGTCCATACTATTAAAATATAACAATATTTATCCCGAATGGCGTAATGGAAATAAAATTCAAAATGGCCAATTTGCCATGTTTTTGTCACTTTACCTCCCCAAAAAGTCACAAACTCCAAGATGGTGTCACTGAAAAGTAAAGATCACCCTGCAAACAATGAACATAAATATAAAAAAAGTGTAGGGGTTAGAATATGGCAAAAGAAAGAAAAACATATGTTTTAAAAAGTTTTTATTTTTGTAGTGTTAAAACAAAAGAACATAACAAAAACTATACATATGGTATCTTTTTAATTGTACTATTTTTTATCTTAAAATGTTTATTGAAGTAACACAATGTCAATACAATAAAGAGCATCTAGCAAATCAACGTGCAAATTGTACATAAATTATTATAATTAAACGTACATTTTTACAGATTATTGGAACATAGGGTACTTACGTACCAACTGAAGGAAAAGTATGGAAGGGAAGGGGAGGGAAGGAGAAAGGTGTAAGGAAGAGAGGACAATTGGCCCTGTTGGTGACCATGTCGCCATCTTGAGATTTCTAGAATGTAGAGGGGTTAGTGGGATTCTGCCTCTGTAGATTGGCTGTTGTATAAACATATGTCTGTCACAGGCACAACAGGAAGTCAGAGCAATGGTAGAATAATTATAAGGATTACAAGTCCACCGATGGAAAAAAGATGAATATCAGGTAATTGCCTGTTACTATTACTGAGGCCAATAAGCCTTGGTAATGGGGAGTGTAGAGGATTGCTCTAAGGTAAACTTGATAATATTCAGCATGCATTTTGACTTGAAATAGCTGAAGGTACTGAGAAGTGCAATTTATAACCAAGTACATTATCTGAAAGCAAACAGCAGGAGGAGCTGAGTGTGTTTACCATGTGCGCATACAGTGACTTATCCCATGTGGTACAGGAAAGAGGATGGTAAGTACAATGCTTTGAAGTGAATAGGGAGAAAGAGCAAATAATGGGTGCCCACCAGGACTGAATAGCTACATGTAGGTCCTAGGCTTTTGAATTATACAAAGTAATTAGCTACTATGTAACCGTATAAAAGATTCTTATTGCCCATGAAGAATGCAGTCAATTTAATAATCAGGCTGCTTCTGAAAAGCTGCTAACATGGCTTCTTGTACCGCACACATTCTATCTAGTGAAGACAGAAAAAAAAGATTGAAGGAAATTTAAATATGAAGAAGAAAAATATGTCCTGTTAAAAAAAAGGTGTAATTTAAACTCTGCTGCCCATGCTTGTGTGAAAATCTCAAGGATATTATCTGAAAGCTATACCAAAATGACTCTATTATTATGCAGAACTGGCTGCAGTTTATCCTATATAATGTTAAGTAACTTTAACCACTCCGCTAATAGCTCCGAGCGTCTTCTCTGCTTCCCAGCACCTTTGAATTTTAATTGAGAAATTATAGAGCTATGGTAGTTTTAACACATGCTTTATTTCCCATTTGATATCTGTGGAGCATCTCACTTCTTTCAGAATCTCTCCTTTCACTTTTAATGCCTTTTTTCTGCCTATCTTCTTTCTTCCCTTCCATGTGCTTCTTCTCTCACAGTATAACTGTGCTTTCTTGTATCCATCTGCTCCCTCCTAATCTTACACAGTCCATTTCTTGAATTTAATGAATCCCACTGAAAATCCTCTTTCTGCATCTTCAAAGAGAGCAATTAAAAATTACAAGCTCATGTTCAAATTGGTTAGAAACTCAGAGGTAGAACTGCTGGGTGTTCACTTGTTTGTTTGCCAGAGAGAGCATCTCGGGAGCATGAATCTTTAATGGAATATGTTAGACTTTCTTTATCATGAATTTTATCATCTGCACCATTGACCCATTGCTTATATGTGTGCAGTTTCCACTACCCAACTGAAAACAGAAAAGAATATTTGTATTTCAGACTGAGACTGAACTGTTTGTTGAGGGGTGTCTGTCATCCAACATCTGAAGGATATCCATGAGGCTAGACCAATACATGTTTAAGCAACTAACCAGTCAGGAGCTCCAAAATGATTTGTAATTCAGGGCCTACAGGTGATGATTACGCCAGGTCTAAAAAAGTGGGCATGGTGGGGTAGGGGACTGGCCGGTAGGCCAATCTCATTTATCATTTTCTAAGCCTGTGTTAGGCATAGAAAATGGTCTAAATGTAAGACAGCTGTCTTACATTTAGAACTGGTGGAGGATCCATCAAAGTTATGAAGAGGCCAGCGATGGTACATAATTTCGTCGGAAACACTGCCAGCTTAAAGCTTTATTAAGACCGGCGTCTAAAACACCAGTCTTAAAAAATGTTCCCCCTTTTTCCTCAGCTGCTTTTAAGATCTTATTGCAGTCAAAATTTGGCTACATAGGTTATGTACTGTGAAACCAAATTCGAAGATATTATACGCTTTATTACATATGTTTTTTTTAACATTACCAGCATGGTAGAAGGTAATGTTTAAGGGGTCGTCTCACCTTACCACCATTGTCAGATAGGTAAGGATCCCACTTCTGGGACCTGCATCTCTATCTTGAACAGGACCACTGAAGTGAGCGGAGAGCAGCCGCGCATATGGAGTCACCTTCCGTCCATTTTTATCGGACTTGCAAAAATCTCTTAGCACTGACTCTGCTGCCTGTGGCAGACCCAGAGAAGTGAATGAAGTGGTGGCCGCGTTTTCACAGTGTACACTCACATTTCTGTAGGAATTCCGAAAATAGCCGAGTTCGCTGAGCTATTTTTGGATCTCCCATTGAAATGAATTGGTAGAACGCCTTCACTTTTGGGGACTTGTTCTGGAGATAGACTCTGACCTTAGTGATATGCCATGAAAGTATGTGATGACACAACCCCTGTAATATATTTTATATGGTACATAGGCCACACTTTAAAGGTTGCTAATACCATATGATTAAATGGTAACTTACTTGTCACACAGTTTTGCATACATCAATAGTACAGATGACTGAAACTTGTATCTTATGAGAGAAAAATGTCTCTTTCTCCACTTATCAGCTGTTTTCCTCCCCTTTGCCCCCTACACTAACATTCAATCTGTATACTTAGCTGTATTTGTCTTGAGTGACCAAGACAGACTGACAGCACATAGGAGACTCAAATTATATCTACCCATGAAAATCTATAGAGAAGGGAGGGGAAGGAGTGAGCTGCAGTGAGGGAGACACAGGCATATGCACAGACTCAGGGTGCTATGTCTCACCCTAAATGTTTTAATGCCCAAACCTTCTATATGGTACTTCTGAGTGAGAAAGAAGGCAGAATCTCCTGTTTTGTCCATGTGTACTCTGCGGGAGACATCATAACATTTAGTCTCTGCCCACTAGCTTGCAGAGAACTCACAATCAGAGGTGGAGCCTGCTGAGAAAAGCTAAAAGATGCTAGATACAAGTCATATAATTGCCAGAAATAGTGCTATTAGTCATGTACACATGTGGCAGCTAATTCTGATAAGTTATCTGAAAGTGTAGGTATGGTTTGAAAACAGAATTAGTTTAGTAGATAATACCATGGGCTTCCTTTGTGGAAGAAGGACCTGTTTAATCTCTCAAACACCAGGGCCTGGGAATAATTGCTACCTCTGCATTCCCTTATAGCTACACTCATGCAATTGCCTGACCCTTTGCATTACTTCTCTAGTAGCCAGTCTTTTGATGTTCTGAAATAGGCAGGAGTTTCTTTATCTTGCCCCAGAAGGCAGTGCCAGTGTGCTATATAGCGTTGGTACTTGGTGCCCACTGGTTTAACAGTCTATGAATGTCTCACACAGAGACACTTTAATGATTATTTTAATGTATACCCAGCATATTTTCATGTCTATGAGGCTATCTCCACTGTGCTAGAATATGACATTGCTAAAGAATATGAAATCTGATCCATTATACCATGATCAACACTTTAATGAGGTTTTTGTGTGTGCATGCTACTGCTACCATTAGCGGAAATGTTTTTCCTGAGTACAGTAGGGGTTAGCCAATCACCATCAGGCGCTGTTGTTTATTTTTATGAGCCAGATGCTTTATTACTGGTGCTTGTGCAATATTTTCAATGGTTTTCATTATGTATCTGCCTACTGATTAATCATAGTAGGAAATGAAATGACTCATGACATTTAGGAAACTGACTATATGTATTTGCATTCTCTCTTGTTTTAGTCTATGACTCTTTTATAAATATATATATATATATATATTGATATATTGATATATATATATATATATATATATATATATATATATATTGATATATATATATTGATATATAAACAGAAAAGAGAACGATAGTAATAGATAGCAATTTTTTTCATTTACATAATAATAAAAAGATGTATAAGGTTGATAAGGTTGCCTGAGTGTTTAATACTGATAACCTACCCTTTGGATAGTTCATCAGTATGTGATCATTGGGGTCCCGAAGCCTAGCACCTCGATTGAGCTCCATAACCTCCTCACAGCTTTCCATGCAAAGTGCCATCCATTTAGATAGTAGCTGTGCTTGGTATTGCAGCCTAGACCCATTCACTGCGTATAGGGCATGTGACCAATGAATATGACGTCACTGGTTTGATCAGTGGGGGTGCTAGGAGTCGGACCCCAAGTTATCTCTGGCATATTCAGTTTTATTTCAGTTTTTATTAAAGATTGAGCTGCAATTTCACACACTACCTGTGGACAAGTGTGGGATGATTTTGTGGGGTAAAGCAGCCATGTTTTTCTAAAACTGGTCAACCCCTTTTAGATTAGGTTGAAAGTAGTAAAAAAATAATGTAGTTTGAATCAAGTGAGTTGCATTTCTAGACACTTGTACAAATAACTGTGACTATATAAACAATGAAGAGGGGAGAAACACTTATAGAAGTGTCTTAGGCTACTTTCACACTAGCAGCAGGCCTGATCCGGCAGGTGAAGGGTGCTGCCGGATCAGGACTGCCGCAGCGACATGTGTGGAGCCGGAACCGCGCTCCGGCCCCACACATGTCACACAGTACATACATACACACACACAGACACACACACATATACACAGACAAATACACATACATACATACTTACATGCTCCCGGCAGGTCTTCAGAGCGACGGAGAGGCAGGACAGCTCACCCAGGTGACGATTCCCCACAGCGCCCTCTGCTGGGCGCCTGGTGGAATCGTCACCTGTGCGCGCCGTCCTGTCCCTCCGACGCTCTGAAGACCTGCCGGGGTGCATGTAAGTATGTATGTGTATTTGTATGTGTATATGTCTGTGTATGTTTATGTTTATGTGTATGTCTATGTCTGTATGTGTGTATGTGTAGCCGGATCCGTCATGAACTCCATTGAAAGTCAATGGAGGGCGGATCCGGTTACCATTGTGGTCACACCAGACGGATCCACCCCCATTGACTTGCATTGGGGGTCATTCCGGATCCGTCTTGGTGCGGATGCCTGGACCGGAGAGCAAACCGCAGCATGCTGCGGTTTGTCCTCCGGTCTGAAGACGGAACGGAATGCTTTCAGGAGCATTCCGTTGTCTTCAGTTCAGTTTTGTCCCCATTGACAATGAATGGGGACAAAACTGAAGCGTTTTATTCCGGTATTGAGCCTATGACGGAACTCAATACGGAATAAAACGCCCCTATGACGGAATTTTAAAACGCTAGTGTGAAAGTAGCCTTAGCCCCTTCATTATGCTGATTGGCAAAGGTTAGACACCTTCTCCTGCATTCCGTGCTCAGTAGCTTCCTTGCTCTTTTTCTCCTTTCAGCACCGGAGCCTTGGGCTGTTTGGGCCTTTTGACATTTTAACACCACTTAATCCAGTTTTGAAAAGTGGATGGGAAAGAAGACGTGATTTGTCAATTTAAGCCATATTTAAATTTGCAATTTTACTCAAGTAAAGGGCTGGCGTAGAGTAACATCTTAAGACAGAACCATTAGATACCTAGACATAAAATATAATAAAATTATCAAACATTTGTTACATTTGGCACAAATTACTGCAATACAGACCTCTGTAAAACTGACTAAAAATTTCCATCATGGTAAATCTCCCACTTAGGATAAGGCCATGTGGTCAGGTTTTTTATGCTGTTTTGGAGGATAAGATCAGGAGAGAAGATACAGATAAGATTTCACCTCTGGTTTTGGCTTCCAAAACTGCATCATACCATAACCTTAGAGTACAACATATTTTCCTTAGGTGCACTAGGAGCAGCTCTGTTGCACAAACTGAA
This sequence comes from Rhinella marina, assembly GCA_900303285.1. Classification (NCBI taxonomy): domain Eukaryota; kingdom Metazoa; phylum Chordata; class Amphibia; order Anura; family Bufonidae; genus Rhinella; species Rhinella marina. The sequence goes on along the minus strand of ONZH01005808.1, from coordinate 225,424 downwards.
GCTTTAAGGCCAACCAACCTTAAGGCCGACCAACCATACATTTGTTAAAGAATGTCCTTTAATACATAACTATACCTTTACCTCAACTTTACTGAAAACCAAAGTCAGTATAAAAATATACTCTAAATGGTGTACTTTTTTAAAGTTCATAGCAGATAAATGCAACTGTATAGTATGATACAGACTTATGATATGTACTGTAATATAAGGCTTTTACTGTACCTTTATCTGTTTTATTGCAGAGATTATGGTAAAAATGCTTTCATGATATATTTTTACACTGTTTCAGTAGTGATATTTTATTATAATGCTGTGATATTTTACCTTTTTGGCAAAAAGATTTTACTTTTATCATTGCAGGGAAAAGATCAATAGCAGTGTGTAACCACGATGAGATCATTTAGGGAAATTTCTTTTCCAGTATGGACAGTGTCCTGTTTGTCATTAGTTGAGCTTTGTGTAAGAAAGAGTCACTTAGGTCAGTCCCGTGGGTTTTCAAATCATATCCCCCTTGACTGCTTAATAGCTTTGCAGATGATGCACTAAAGAATGGGACAGATGCTTAGATGGGGTAAATGACAGCTGGTGGGGTGAATGTCAGATAGCACTTTTGCAACATAATTCATTTATGCAGGCAGAATGGCTTTTGTGGTCATATTCCTCTTACTAATGCACTGTGGTGTATTCATTGTTATCTAGCTCTATACATTTGCTGCACTGTGACAGACACAGAGGGTGCACCATTTCCAGTTTACTCTTGTATATGTTGTATACCCTATCCTTTAATTTCATACATTTTGACACATAGAGGCATAACCTAATTATAGAGAATCTACCATGCGGCTATTCTAGCTATTCTATAGAATATGTTGGATTCTGGTCTTTCAAAACTGGTTAATTTCAGTGCAGTATAAAATAAATGAAAAACCCTTATTGGCTACGATATATAATAATTTTCCACACTGCAATACATTCATTATATATACATTATATACAGTATTCTGTACATATAAATTAGCAAAAGGGAATGGTTTATTAATAGTGATCACAAAGGGGTGTTGCTTATTCCTCATATAATCCTAGGATTTCATCTGCAGCAGAGGTTCTGTTAGGGACCACATATTCTGTTAAAAAGTCAAGACAAAATACTGCAGCATTTTGCACTTTATTGTATAGCAGAATGATGGACATTAAATGAAATTGAAAGAAATCCGAACAGAGCCTATTATAATTAGTGGGGTCCACTGAGTGCCATTGGTGGCCATCATATGATGAATCAGATGCTGCTATTTTTTTCTTTTTCTGAGAAAAATGGGAATACAGTGGAGATGTGAACCTAGCATAACATACAGAATGAAAAGTAGAAAGCAAGTAATGTAACCATAACCTCAGTTTACATGAGATGATATAATCCATTAGCTCTGAAGCTGGAAACATGGAGGTAGATTTCCAGTAGCTGGGAATTACAGATATATTACAGAGTCCATGATATAAATTTAAGGCCAGGACAGGTATTTTTGTGTGCTTTATAGGTATATCTTCACTCTCAAAAAAGTCCAAACTGATAGCCAGACCAGCCTCCCTTCTCTAAAGCTAAAGGCTAGAGAAGCCAGAAACTACAACTCAACTATACATCACTTCAAACAAAAAAGCCCTCAGTACAAGAATATAGAAAATATATAAACTTTATTAGCTCATATGTTAAAATCCAAGTAAAATATCACAGTTTAAATAATGATGGTGGACAGGCCATACACATGGTAATTGGCCACACAGCATAGCCACGAAAGCAGCAACACCACTAGTTATACATTTATGATATAAGGTCCAACATTACAGTGCAAAAGATAATACAAGGATCTTAAGTATATAACAATAGAAGCCAATGCATGTTACCCGACTGTGGCACACTGATCCCCGACGCACGTTTCGCCTTATCGCTTCATCAGGAAGAACTCAACTATACAGTAAACCTTTCCAAAACAGTTTTTGTCTACACCAAATTTTCAGTAAAAGGTTTCAGTTTCATCATATACTTTACCACATATTGGCCATATTCTTTAAGAAGACCATCCATCTAGAAGACATTCTTCCATGCAATTTTGAGTAGTCATTCCAAAGAGGTTTCACTGTATAAAGTGGAATCTCTTAAGATGACCACACAAACTTCCCGAGTTTGGTCTCATAGGGGGTTGGTCTTTGCAAAGAATAGTTCAAATACAAAGTATAAAATAAAATAAAAAATAAATTCTGTCAGAATGTGAAGAATCTGATCTAAACAAGGGATTGTATTCTTAAAGATTTGCTGTATTCAGCTGTGCTGATTCTTTCATTTCTACCTCAGAGTTAGTAGGCCAGAATAAGGTCTTAAAAAGTGTTAAAGGGGTTGATTAGAAAAACATGGCTACTTTCTTCCAAGAACCAGAACTGTCCACAGGTTATGTGTGTATTGCAGCCCAGCCCCATTCTCTACAATGGAACTAAGCTGTAATACTAGGTATAGCATTTGAACAGGTGGCACCATTGTTTAAGGAGCACAGCCAAGGTTTTCTAATGCATCACATCTTACCCATTAACCCTTTAATGATCAGAAGATTTTTTTTTTCTTTTTTTTTTTAAACATTTTTCTTAACACTTTAGATTGCATTAGCATTGGAGTAAATGAGAATTTTACTATGTTCCTATGGAGCCCTGCCACAGGTAGGGGGTCCGTAGAACCTAATATGCAGCAGCCTCCTGTCACACAGGAGGACAGGGGCTATCATATACATAGTCCAGCTTCCCCCTTCCCCACTGGGGGAAGCCGGAGCACATGCGGAAGTGCGCAATTCCGGGTTTTAGGGCATCTGAAGGGTTAATAGTCCACGACTGGTATTACCGCCAGTCACGGGCATACGTTATCATTACATTCTGTTGTAAACATATTAACTGATATTGAACAAAACTCTATTCACTGTCTCTCCTCCTCCTTCCTAACCACCACCCTGTGAGCTGTTTATCTGGTCAAATGTAATGTAAGCTATATATCATCAAGATTTTCCGACACAGCCATGCAGACAAGTCCTTGAACATGTCAGCCTCATCCATAATAAATCGGACACCCCAGTGCCAGACATATCAATAGCTGTCAGACTCATATAGATAGACCAGATCAAATTAGACAAGAGTAAAGGATGTCTGGCTAAAATAGTTCCACTAATAGCGTCCAGAAGACTTTAAAGAGAAACCACAAGTCAATCGGATCTTAATGGACGATTACATTTTCTGAAGCTTCATTGAAATGTTCTTAATGTAATGTGTTTATAAGTAGTTAGAGTGATCGAAAAACCATGGTCACTGAGGAATTAAAGGGGAAGGATCTTTTTCACGAGTGATGTGAATGTTGGAACTTTTCTCTCTAAAAAAAATGTACTAATGAAACAAAAATGTGCTAGTTCATTCACACTGGCACCAAGCTAGTACGGTAGAGAGCAGAGCCTGTTCAGCTATTGAGCATGGATCCATACAGCCTAAGTGCAAGCTTAGATGGAAGCAATGCTTCTATGGTAGAATACCTCTGTAAGTACAAAGTCTCACAGAGCATGCCACAATTATATTCTGTTGGGCTGCTGTAGAGGTCACTGTTAAAGGGCCGGGCACTGTAGAGGTCACTCTCGATATCTTTTAACGACACACACACACAAACAGTAAATGAAATAAATTAAATATACCCGAGTGAAGCCGGGTCCTTCAGGTAGTATATAAGTCACGAGTCACAATTTTGTTGTGGGCATTGTCTGTTAAGGTCTATTTAGACACATGTTTTAACAGTTGTCCATGTTCTGTCTGCCAAAATTGAATGACTTTCCATCAGTGTAGAATCATTATTACCGCTGACTGTGTTACATTTGTCCATTTTTCCATTTCTACGCTATCAGTACGTCATTCATTTGTCATGTACATCAAAAACTGTTTTGAGTTCTTTTTGGCATCTCCATGAAAGCTGGACCACACATAGATACCAAATCTGTGTTGTCCTCTTGACTTCAATGGGCATGTGTAGCATCAGAATTGGGCAAAAGTAGTGCATGCTGCAATTTTTTCTACATGGACTATTGGTCCATTGACTATAATTTGTCAGTGTTCAGTCCACTGTGATAGCATACAGATATGAAAATTTCTGTTTTCAATAGGTCCTTAAACAGTTGACTTCATATCTTAACCGATATCTTATTTATTGAAAACAATTAAATATTAGGGGAAAACTGGAGGGGGCTAAATGCATTTCCTTATCAACATATGCATGTTTGTAGATACTCACAATAGAGATTAATATAATAAAACAGCATTATTATATAATCCCTTTTTCTCCCTTAATATTTTGCACCAAGGACGGACTGCCCATCTTGCAATTCTGGCAAATGGTCTAGTGCCAGAGTGGGCTGCCTCAGGCTAGGCAAAAACTTGTTTTGCCTAGGGATCTGAAAGTAGTGGTCACAGCACAACTGTGTTGCTGTCCTCAGAATGGTGATACAGATGGCAGGAGACATTCACTCTCATAGGCACAGGCCATCGCTGTCATGAAGCGATGACATGATTGTGACCGCCTGCAACAGGTGTCAGGTATGTCATGGCTTCTTAGCAACTGCATAACAACCATGGGAATATGGGCAACTGAAGATGCAGGCCAGGAGAGGCCTGTTACCTTCTTGAAAGACTGAAGCATGGGGTGGCATTCAGATGAGTATTTTGGGAGTATTTTGTCACTTTTGGGACAATTCAGGGAGGGCAATACAGGAGGGCATTATAACTACTGAGGACCCTCAGGGGGACATTATAAATACTGGGGGCATTACAGGAGGACATAATAAGACAAACACATTTCACATTCACCATGCAGTTAAGTGGGCCTGGCTTTATTAAAATGCTGGATGAATTTTAGTCCCTGTCTGGCTCTGTTGTACACTCATGTAGCATCATGATCAGGAACATTTTGAAAGCCAGATAGGCACTTGCTTAACCACTTCCAGTCTGCCCATTGACTATAAACGTCCTGGTAGTGGATCTCTATCTCTGAATGGACATTTTAAAACGTCCTTAAGCTTTGCCCCCTGTGTGCAGCACCTGTACATAGAAGCTCCATGACTCAGCTGCCTCCTGACAGCCAAGAACATGGAGCTTTAACCTGAGACCTTTTGTTCTGGCCTCCAGGCTTTTGATCACTCTGACAAGCTGATGTCAGAGCCATCACAAATGCTTGTACTATCTCCCTCTCATTACTGCCGGTCACAGAGCAGTTTACAACTACATATGGGGTGTTTCTGCAAACTTCAGAATCAGGAAAATAAATATTCAGGTTTGATTTGCGGTTTACCCTTGCTATCTTATAGGAAAAATGAATTTTTTTGAAAAATTTAAAATCTGCAAAAAAAATATACTTATTTTTAAATTTCACCTTCCTTCTGTTTTAATTCTTGCGGGAAATCTAAAGGGTTAACAAACTTTGTAAAAATCAGTTTGGATTACATTGGGGGCTGTAGTTTCTAAAATATGTTCATTTATGGGAGGTTTCTATTATTTAAGCCCCTCAAAGTCACTTTAGAACTGCAAAGGTCGTTTAAAATGAACTATTGGAAATTTTCATGAAAATCTTAAAAATTACATCTAAAATTCGAAGCCTTCTAACGTCCTCAAAAAATAAAATTACATTTCCAAAATTATGCCAACATAAAGTGGACATATGGTGAATGTGCATTAATAACAATTTTATTAGATATCCCTATGCAACTTAAAAGCAGAGAAATTAATATTTAAAAAATTGTGATTTTTTTTTTTTCAAAATTTTCAGTAAATTTTGGATTTTTTATAAATAAAGGTAAAATATATTGACTCAAATTTACCATTAACACAAAGTACAATGTGTCACAAGAAAACAATCTATAAAGTTATTACCACATGAAGTGACACATGTCAGATTTGCAAAATTAGGCCTGGTCAGGAAGGGGGTAAATGGCCCGGATGGGAAGTGGTTCAAGAAGAACTCCTGACAAAAATTTTATTCCATGTCCTTCTAAAAATGTACATGATATAATCTGTAGTGAATGTCATTTTCTTACCAGTGTCTGAATTTTTGACTTATATCATCCTGAAGTTTCTTATCTGTGTCATGTGACCAGCAATTAGACCCACCAACTGACACATAGACTTATGTGTGGACAGGAAGTCTAATTCTCTATGTATTCCTATGAGACTGAAAGTGAGGCTCCCATAGGAATCAATAGAGCAGTTACTGGCTTTCTGTCCTGGGTCAGTTGGAGGTCAGGGAATTGGTCACATGACCCAGCTACAATAAGAAGAGAGGTTTTTACTCACAGAAACAGTCACTGATATGAAAATGACAATCACTACAGATGATATCATGCACCTTTCTAACAGGTCAGAGAATAAAAATGTTTGCAGGAGTTCTTCTTTAAGTAACATGTAGGATATATGCCTTGTGCTCTATTTTTTCATATTATCTTTCACAGTATGTTCCATTAGAGTTGCACTAATTTTCACTTGTTGACATTTTTCTCTTCTTTGAAAATATCCATTTAGCACATTTTGACACAGTTTGATCCATTCTGCTAGAAGAGACACATTCAAAGGAGTGTATAAGTGTTATTTCAATCAGTCCCCTAGTAATTGAAGAAAGAACATGTAAATACTTTGTAATGGCTTCATAGCATTCTTACAATGCCTGGATAGATGAAGGCCCTACACAAAGCAGGGCATGAACTAAAACCATTGACAAATGACAATGAACACAACTAAATAATGATTTATTTTCTAGAAAAGTTTGGAAAGCGTGAAGAGGGAGATATGAATATTAATATATCAATATTTCTATTAAATATTAAGAATTAGTATTCATAAATAATATTTATATTCTAACGTGAATATTATTATATATGCATATATCTATGGGGAAACTCTCCTGACTGTAACAAAGCGAGAGAAATTCTTTAGCTCTTTACAATCTCAAAAATATTCCTCAGGGTGTGAATAATTCTGTTTATAAAGCACTGATGGTCACCTTCGGTGGTTGGTTAGAGAACACCTAAATGTTATTCCTATTAATTAATCTTACTACCATCGCTTCACAAAGGTCATTGATTTTTCAGGATGAAGCTGATTAAAAGGGCCAGTTAACCTAAAGTATGGCATTTATAAAGTGCTTATAAAATGAGATATGAATATCATTCCTACATATGTATGAAAATGTTCCTAGAGATCCTCATTACTAGAGATATTATAGTTAAAGGGATTCTCCGTCCAGTTCATCTAATTCATAGGTGTTACCTTTGGAAGGAAGATGCTTTACATATTACTTTCTTGACCCTCGCCCAGCTGGTGCCCCCATCCACGCTACGCTCGCACAGGCTGCAGCTAAACAGAAAAAGAAATGACCACATCCGGTCAGGACTCGGGTGGAAGAGCCCACAGCCTGTGAAAGCGCAGCATAGATGGTGGCCTCAGCTGAGCAAGGGACAAGTAAGTAATATGTAAAACATCTTCCTTCCACAGATTATGAACATTTATGGATTAGAAGAAATGGATGGAGAACCCTTTAAAGTAGTTACCAGGAGGCAGTCATATTTCAGAATTTCGTACTTTCAAGAACACTCGAGCAAATTCTCTCCCTTGGTCAAATGGCTGATAACAGAGAACAAGAGACTGCAGCGAGCATGTAAACAATAAGGGCCCCATTAGACTGAATAATATTTGAGGCAATTATCAGGAACTCTGATTCCGATAATCAAAATTGTGCTGCCGATCAGCTGATGAATGAGCAAATGCTCGTTTGTCCTGTGATTGACAAGTTTCATCAGGATGAAAGATAACAATTGTCGGCAGCATATCTCCCTGTATATGTTCAATGGAACATGGCAGATTTTTTTTCTGTTGATTTAAAAGGAATTTGATAGAAAAAAATCCATATGCCTCCGGGGGTTTAGCGAGGTACAGCAAGGGTCTCTATATGGGCGTCATATCATGGCTCCATAGATCAAATACAATATCAATACATCATAAATGTCCTGAGGAGAAAAAGAATTATTGCTTGCTTTGCTTACGAACGACCTGCTTTTGATATAAACTATTCTTGCTACAATAAGAAAACGGCACAGTATGTAGAGCTTCAGGCTGGTTTCACACAATTTGATGCATTTTCAGTAGTGTTTTTGTAGACATTTTAAAGTCTACATTCATAGCTTTTTTGTTTTTGCCATTTTATAGCGTTTTTGTGGTCCAGCTAGGGCTCTTTTTTCTTGCACTGTCTCCAAAGATTTCTCTGTCATACTTGAAAAATGGCAGAAAAAACATGTATACAAAACATGTATAAAAAACATGTGTCAAATAATAAAAAATGCCACCAAAAATGCTTGTAAAAGAAACCATTCCAAATGCTTGTGTGGGTGACAGAGTGTAATACGCTTGGAGCAGGTCGATCAGCTGTGTTCTCTCCTTCTACTTTGAATGTACATTAGGTTTAATGGTAAATCCATAATAAAAAAACAGATTTCAGCAATAAGTAACTGATCTAACAGTGGGATTCTTGATTAACATTGTGCATCATGGATTATTAATATAACAGGATATTGTTCCTGTCATCCGGGGGAGTATAACATTCATATCATCTAAAAATAATACTTAATGTACTTTTAAAATCAGTCATTATAATAATGAAAAGAGGAAGAGGAAGAATGTGCATGTTTATTAATAATTGATAGATTCTCTGTGATTGTCTTTGTAGAGGTATGAAAGATTCTGTATGTGAGGACATGTGTGCTATGAGAGTGCTGTTTCCGGATGGCGGTGCTTGTGTGTTTAATCTGGTACAATTACCTTTATATGCCCTTTCATCCTATTACATCAAGTGGCAGGATAGCCATTGTTCGTAATGTAATCACAAGCCGGCACAGCTGGCACTTATTGCGAGTCATCAGGTGGTCACCTTTGGCCTGTGCCTTTTGCCCTGATGGCTAAAAGCATATACTCTATCACACCCTGCTTAGTGGTTACTATGCTAATGGATGTGGCAATCAATGTCTGATTTCAAGTGGGCAGGTGTCCACTCCACAAGCCTGATCTAGTCACTTTATATCAAATGGTCTTTGGTCATAAAGACCTTGAGCAGCTTATGGGAAATTAGATCAGCATGGTGTCTCCACCTCATCTGTGATGCACGTTATCTCAGAATTTAGCTACAGACTATATAGAAAGAGCATAGTCTATTTGAAAGCAGTAATGAAAAACAATAATTACTCTCTACCAAGTCTTCTTCCAAAAATCACATAATTAGTGTTTACTGTTTCTGCACAATTTAGTAGTATTTGTCCTTCGCCACATGCGGTGCATCTATTGTTTGCTCATTTAATTGCCCATTATAAGCTCTCCTAATGCGTTATTGTTAAAATCTATTCAATTGTTGGTTTGTTGGTCGGTATTAATTCATTAATTTAAAATTTGTGTATGTTATCATTTCATGGCATCTACATGGCACCAACATATAATTCTGTTGAATCATACCAGTACAGTTAAAGGGGTATTCCAGGTTTTATATTTTTATAGTTTATATAATAGATCATACAATTTTAAAGTTCTGCTTCCGTACCTTTCTTATATCAGGCACTTTACCCCTAACTAAACACCAAAATGGTATAATCCATGGATCAGCCTTGTGTACTGTATCGATGGCCTAACCAAAACATGGCATCAGTCATGGGACTCCATATGACCTCTGACATTCAGTGAGCAATAGTGTTACATGACATAAGTGCTGAGTCAGCACACAGGACACATCCATGGGATAATTAGAACTGGTGGTGGAATAATGCTTTTTATTGTGGTTATTACCATCATAACTATATGATCAATATGTCTTTTTACATGGTTGTGTGTCTCTTGGAGGATGTTGTAAAATCCTTGGGATAAAAAGTTATCCCCTACACATGTCGACCCCTGTCGCTTACAAGAATAGGGGCAATAAATTGAGTGACAATCAAGCATGTGTGCTGCCTCTAATGGAGATAGTCAAGCAGTGATGTGTGGCATTTCTAGGGGTTGGACCCTCACCAATCAGATGTTTATCCCATATCCTGTCGATGGTGGAAACATTATCATTTTGGTACAAACCCTGTAACTCTTTTATGGTTATGATATGAGCCATTATCAGTGAGCAAAAAAGCTACCTACTTTTTCTGTTAACTATTTCCATTAGGACATATTTGTGTCTGTACAGAGGCACACAAAGTCCCTGCGGTTCTAGCCTATGGGACTGTGAGTACCACAGAGGGCTTCCTTACAGCAACATATTTTGTGAGATATTCTTCCCTGGAACTAATCCTACTAGGTATTATGGTGTCTGATTGAGCATGGCATGTACCATGTTTTCTTTTGGGTTGTGTATAAAAAGATCTCTATGTCTCCATGTCGGATACTTTTCTATGGACATCATATTATGCATCTGTTCAGCATAGTGTTTGTACACAGCTGTAATACAGCCATGTACTTGAACCCTAAATTGTTTAATTTTGAAAAGATAGCTACCTCACATAACAGTATGCCATTTGTTCTGTAGGTGTCTGCTTTTGGATCTTTATCAATGACTTCCCCTGCATGCTATATGTAAAAGTTGCTGAGAAATTAATTTACAGTTTATAAATTCCTCTTACGTAAATGTCTGTGATCTTGAACAGAACAGTCACACATGATCGTGTTTCACAATGGGAGAATGAAGAGATTGGACGCCCTTCCTTCCTCATGTGATAGTGTAATGCTTCTTGCAAGGGGGTCCACTCTCCTCTAGTAAAACGCAATATACCGGTACACTGTTTGGGCATGTACTTCTTAAAGGGAATCTGGTAATGGTAACTATGTGCATTTTAACACTCCATATGCACTAACAGGAGCAAATCATTTAGCTTCAAGTATACCTGTGCTTCAGTTTTCTTCTGCATTATAGTCTCCTTTGGGACAGGCCAGAGGGCTATAGTAAGAAGCTCTGTAAGTGCAAATGGTGCCTGTATAGCCATATGAGGTTCAAGTGGATGCATCTAAGAAGCATTTAGAGGCATAGTTATTGTGCCTTTTTGTGTTTTTACATATTGTTCTTCAATGCATCCCTGTACAAATGAGTTTAAAGGCTGCATTCGTATTTGTAACCATTTTGTATCTAAAATGTGTCTCCATGGTTACAGACTACGTATGTGTGTAGTCTGATGCCACATTCATCTTTTCTGTGTAGTCTGATGCTGCATTCATCTTTTATTCACCCCCTCTGCCCTTTTTCTGACAAAAGTAGGAAATAGATACAAGTGAGTAATTTATGACTTCAGGATCGGGCTATAGAAGGTTTTTTCCAAAGTCTGAACCATGGAAAAATAAAGGTGTTCATGAAATATTTTCAGATTTGTTAAATCAAGACAATTTTAAAGTTCCTTTATATATCTGTTCTCCATCTGATCTAACGTGCCATGGTCAGGGTCAACTCAGTGGTCATAGAATCCCCTGCCTGTGAAGGCATATACCGATGGTGTGCAGTAAATTGCTTATATATTCCGCCACTCACACACAGGCAAGGGACACTATAGACTCTACAGACCATGTCATCAGTCTGTCACTATTGCTTATATTGTGCACAGTCCCATGGGTGGAGGACTTCACTATTTATGTAGACATGCTATAGCCAAGTTATGAGATGTTCCAATTTAGGACCTGTGATTATTTATAGTCATTAGCCCCTGTGAAGGATATATATACGTTTGCAACCATTAATTACTCCTCTTAAAAATGAATCAACTTTGCAGACAATCATGATGAAATAAATCCTAAAATATTTAGAAAGTAGCCAACCCCTTTCATGTACAAATATGCTCTAAATGGATCTTGAAAATATAGAAAGCTCAATTCTACATAACTAAATCCATTGAAAGTTGACAGAAACTGCAGCAAACTTTTAAAATCCATTCCCTATTGTGTAAGACTGTGCCCATTCTAATATCGGTTGATCTACATAAAAATGGGTGACTTTGATACCTGTGTACATGAGATGAGTCATAAATCAAAAATAAATTGAATTGTTAAGATTAGATATTTTCTCGTACTTTGTGTCGATTCGTGCTATAGGTTTTCCTCAAGATAACATGTTTTAATCCCAGGAGAACAGAAGAAAAGATTATTTTGTCACTATCTTCATAGAATTCATTTGTATTATTTAATCTTGTGATTTCCATTAAAATTAATGACAGACTGAATTGTGTATAAAGTAAATTAACATCATGAAAGTAATCAAAACTGTTACAGTCATCTGCCAAATTCAGCTTGGCATGACCTCTTATTTGGCAGAGAGAATATGTGGAATGTTTAAGTAAAATTATATATCTGTGCATATATCTAATGTTCTACCTTCAGGGATGCTCTATTCCCCACACAATCTGTGTGTATGTACAATAAACTGTGTTATTTTATCAAATATAATTAGCATTAAACTCTATGTACAGAACACGTATAACCACCATAACTAATAGGCAATCCTACTAACCAAGATCTGACAGTTCAAGGCCCCCATACACATTAGTGTATTTTCAGTTGCATCCACCAAGAACGGCAGATTGTGCCAACAGTGTAGCTATATGGGGTACAGAGGAAGCAGTCACAACCAGGCCCAGGAGCCTGAGGGGCCCAAAGACACTTGTGCCATATAAGAAAACACAGGTATTATAGAAAGTGCATGCTTCTCAAGTTACAGCTCTGGAGGGAGGGGGTTAGCTCAAGAGTTTGGCTTGAGGGGGTGCCATTTCAATTTTTGCCTCAGGCAGCACGAAGGCTATGTGCTTCCCTGGCTACAAAGCACTGAGGAATGTGGGGCCCATGCTGAACTATTGCACCAGGGCCCATGAGCCTTTAGCTACATCCCTGGCCAACAGTCTAATGTATGTGGGGAGCTTCTAACTCTGCCCGACAGATGATGTCGGACCCAGAGGACAGGAGAATTGGACAAATCCTTTTATTCCCCTGGGAGTTAAGCTGCTGGAGGTGGCTGCATGTTTATGGAGGAGTCGTTGTGTATGACCAGTTTAAGTTGAGGTTGGCCCATCTCAGACACTGGGGGCATATTGCTAGGATATGCTACCAATGTCTGATAGGTGTGGGTCCCACATTTGGGACCTGCAGCTATCTCTACAACTGAGCCCACAAAATGAAGGAGAGTGGACTATGTTTGCCTGGCCATCCTCCATTCATTTTCATGGAAGTACCAAAAATAGCCAAGCTGTGCGTGGCTGTTTTTGGAAGTCCCATAGAAATGTATGGAAAGTGCACTACACAACTGTGGCCATGGCTCCATACCCTTCTATGGGGCTGATGGAAATACACAGTCCCATAGAAATGAATGGAGGGATACTATGCATGCACAGTCCGCTTTTCTTCACTTTGCAGACTGTGTTCTACAGATAGGTATGAGTCCCAGAGGTGAGACCCATACCCGTCAGACATTAGTGGCCTGTCCTAGTGATATGCCCCAATGTTTGAGATAGTTCAACCCCTTTAAATATCCAGGCTACATGAAAAGACCCATGGCTGTGAGTAGGGTGTTAAAAGAAGGATTGTCTGATTAATAGCCCCCATACATTATAGGGTAGAGCAGCTACACAGCACTCCTTTCTGTTTCTCAAGAATCCAGCACATCCATAGTTGACATGAACACCCATAGATTTCAATGGGAACCATGTAATGCTTCATTTCCTCTATGGTGGAGCTGTGGGAGAGTTGAATACTTGTAGCCAGTTGACTAAATACCTGCTGAAAATTCCAACCTTGTTGTTATGCTCCATCTAGAATGAGGGTCATATATTCTATTATGTGTCTACCTAGAATCAACATACTGTAGATGAGTTAGGAAGACAAATTGAAAATGTACCAACTTTATGTAAGAGCATCAGTTATGCAGTGCTGCTGTTTGACCATTTCTAGACTGATGATTTTACTGAACAATTTGAAGTCATATCCATTGGACAAACTGTATTATATGTTTTTTTGGTATGTTTTTCTTTTTGATGGTACCTCCACTCCAAACTATGAAGTGAGAAGTTTAAAGGACAGTTGGCTATAGTTAGGTCATGTTTGCCTAAAAGTCAGTAGTGGAAAACGTGAAGCACACCACAGATTAGATACCTCTTGATTTTCAGGTGGCTCTGCTGTAAGCATATAATCGATGAAGCTTCTTTTGCATGGCACCATATACTTAGGTTCCAGCAAAACAGCCCACAGTATGAGTCAGGTCTATTCACACTTGAACACACCCCTTAGACATATGGAACATGGTAAAGATTATTTAGCTTTTATTTGAATCTGGAAGACTATTGATTTCTGCTAAAATCAATGGAAATGCTCCTCATGTCCACCATGAACAAAGGACTATGGAGAACATCCCCGAACCATATGTGAGCTGCTAACATTTCTCCAAACATCTTAAATGATGAGGATAATGAAGCCTGGAGAAACAGCATTCATTGACCTTAGAAGTTATCAAGACACTAGGTGGATCAACCTAAAATCCAGCCCATGATATTTTCCTGTAAGTTAACTAATCTATTATGTAATAAAATGGTAATTAGCTAAGTCTTTTTAGTCTTTGGAGTTTTTCGGCAGACATTAGCTAACCCACCCATTAATGTCACATAAATTCCACTTTATGTTCCTATCCCTGCAGCAGCAACAGCAGTGCCCTGGGATTACCTGTCCATGTAGCGATGGATGGACTGCTTGCCCCTCATGCAGAATCCATAATTAGGTCTAATTATAAAAACTGCACTTATTAATCTTTACAGTATGTCCCCCCTCTGGAAGTTAATTAATTCCGCAACTCTATTTACATCACCTTGCTCATTTCCATGAGAATAATAAGGCAGTGAGGGACATTTTCTCTGACAGGTCTGCATGCTTAAATCTGACTGAGAGCCTAGAATGTATTAGGCCTACACTGAAGTCCCCCAAGCAGCAGCATTTTAATGTTTCCAAGTAACAGGCAGCACATAAGCAGATATCTTAGCAGTTAAACACGCAGTCACTCACAGAGTCCTATTATCAGCAATAGAGGCAGTAATCACTGCTTCCTCCCACGTCCCCATGCCACAGCATTGCACTGTGACAGCATTCTTGTAAACCAGTAATTTGGAAATAACATTCAGTGCTTGCCAGTCACAATACATTATTTAGCCTAACCTTTTCATTATTCTAATTGACCTTCACTATATGTTCACTATTAAAGGCTGGAGGTTTTGTTTTGTGCTAGAAGTTTACTGCTATTCATGTTACACTATTTGTTTAGCTTTGCAGACAAACAGTTAACATAGTCTTTGTTACATACAAGATCTATCTATCTATCTATCTATCTATCTATCTATCTATCTATCTATCTATCTACCAACCAAACAGTGGTGGACCGCACAGACGAAAAAGTACTAGCTGGGTGCCAGTGGCTGAGGAAGTGATCCAATATCCAAATAAGCAAATTGAAGAAAATCCACGGCACTCCACGAAGTAAAAAAGGATAAGTGTTTATTCACCCAAAAGCGACGTTTCGGTACGCCCAATGCGACCTTTCTCAAGCAGTGACCCTTTTTGTCACTGCTTGAGAAAGGTCGCATTGGGCGTACCGAAACGTCGCTTTTGGGTGAATAAACACTTATCCTTTTTTACTTCGTGGAGTGCCGTGGATTTTCTTCAATTTATCTATCTATCTATCTATCTAATAATCTATCCAATATCTGTCTCATTATCTATCATCTTGTGATCTATCTATCTATCTATCTATCTATCTATCTATCTATCTATCTCTCGCAAACTTGGCACAATTTTCTTTCTTTCTTTCTTTCTTTCTTTCTTTCTTTCTTTCTTTCTTTCTTTCTTTCTTTCTTTCTTTCTTTCTTTCTTTCTTTCTTTCTTTCTTTCTTCCTTCCTTCCTTCCTTTCTTTCTCATCTATCTATCCTATATCTATCTGCCAATCTCATATCTGTGAGTGTCTCTATATATCTAATTATCTATCTACCTAGTTATCAATCCATCCATCCATTTCATTAAAAAATTTTGTTTTTTTCAATGCACAACTCATTTTGCACCACTCACCATCACTTTCCCCACTCATTGTGAGATATCTCAAGCCAAACAAAAGAGAAGGAGATATGATTTTCATAATCACTGCCTGTAAGCTGTAGGAAGCAGTGGTATTCAGCTGTAGTGAACCTACCATTCCTAGCATATCTTGACAGTTGTAGACTGAGCATTGTACTCTCAGTATACTGCCTACAAAATGATATTCACTTTCAACATTATACTCTTCAAACTGCTGGCAGTTCATTTATTTGCCAGCCGTTTGCAGTCAAAGTCCAGATGGGTGCTACTAGCTGAAAGTGTGTCTGCACAGTCTGACATCATCCAGTCAGTACTGTCAGTGTCACACCTCCTCTACTGGAAACACTCATCTGGATCTTCAGTGAAAACCACTGCTAATTCATTCAGAACTTCTAGAAGGAATAATAAATGAATGGCACACCACAGAGTCATAAGAATAGATGTTCCAAAATGGTTATTACATGGGGAATGCAAGTAGCTACTAAAATAAATGTGTCAGGAGAGATTACAGATCATCTTCAAGAAAGACATCTAGACCCATTTTGAACTGTTGCATGCATAGTCTTACTGCTCTTACAGTAAAGAATCCTGTGTATTTTGGTGTAAATACCTTCTTTTCTCTGGATGCAGAGGATGCACCCATGTTATAGTTATAGTCCTGGGTATAAAGAGATCATAAGATTCATGGCTGATTAATTGGGCCTAGCACTACTCCTCTCATGCTACTTTTCCTTTGCTAACCTGTCCTGATTACTTGTGTCCATGCTGTGATTAAGGTTATAATTTCATGTTATTGTGCTGGATGTAATATCTTATGTTCTTTTGCAATCAAGGTGTACATTTTGTGCAACCAAGCACTGTTATGCTGCGCCGCCATCGCATCTCTAAGCTCTCCCACTAAGCTGTGCTCTTGTCAGCCCGCTAAGACTCACTCTCAGCTTAGCAGTGCAGCCTGGACACTTCTACTACTGCCCTGTAGCAGAAAAGGAATCCCTCGCCCTTTAGTTGTTTTTTTTTTCAGCCAACTGCTTATGGGCCTCCATCTATTGGGCTCTAAGCATTTGTTTGGTTTGTACGGTAGTAAATCCGTCCCTATGTAGAACATCCATATGACAGTATGTAAATTACGGACTGTACAGTTTTCTGAGTTGGGAGGTTATTTATGTGGTAATTTTTTAAATCTGCTGAACTGTATGTTGATTGAATGTCGAACAGCACAACCAACACTACATATGATAAATGGTTATAGCTGTGTTAGTTACGGATTGATATTTGGGGTAAAAAAAAAGGTTTCATAGGGTAACACTTCTTACATATTTTATAGGGATATAGAGAAATAAAGTTCTATCTAGTTCTATTACTTAGAGCAATGACTGCACTGACGAGAGGAAAACTGGAAAACCACGGTAAAATATTTCACACACAAGTAATAATTCTACAGTAGTAGGGTGTCACGGTTAGCCAAAAAAATTCTTCTTTTTGCCGTAATCCAACATTTCATCCTTTCTTGATGAATTTATAGAGGATTTTTATCATTATGTCAGCCCCAGTAATAGCTTTAGAGGGATTTTTACAGCTCATTCAGTACGACTTCAGCTTTTTAACAGAAGGATGTGGAAGATTCAGTAATGCAAGTCAAGATGCTCTGAGATACAGTATGTGTGAAATTACAATATTTTAATTTAAATAGGTGTGTACTTAACAAGACGCCGGGCACCTTCTCTGCTTTAACTGGTCTTAATCTGTGACCCATAGGATGTAACACTGTAATATTAGCACTATCTTTTGCCTTGGTCCTGGTTTTACAGAACTGAATGGCGTTATTGGACCTTTTGACAGAGCAGAACATAATTAGAGTGTTTCATACCACCATTGCCAGTGGTTACTGGTATGCTGGTAGAAATGGTTCTTGGATATAGACCAACATTAATTAGCACCAAGATACCGTATAATAAATCAGTGCCAGTGGAGTCTATTATCACTGATGTGAAATGCCTACTGTAAACCACTATATATGAAAACTTGTTTTACACATGCAACTTGTTTTACATCATGTCATATACGTATGCAAGTATGGGCAAGCAGAGCCTAGGCCTAGAAGGCCTACAAAAATCCTGTACCATGACATGGGTGTGACAGTTCAGAAAGGTAATTGTCCTTACAATACAATTATGCTTGGAAATCTTGGAAAACTGACATATGATCCACAGAAACTACTGAGGTTTCATGTTAATTTCCAACTGGTTTTGTTTGCATGATTTTCCCATTGAGTGACTTTTCCATTAGGAGTGCCAGAGCTTGGCTGGTTCCATAACTTTTACATGGACTTTGTATGAAGTTCTAGTGCACATGCTCAACCAACACTCCATACACACTTCTCTTCACCACTGGTGAGAACAAACAGGGGACTCAGGAACCTCAAACTTGTGATCCTGGGGAGCCCCAGTGGTAGAGCTCCAACCAATCTAACATGTAACCTATCGTATGAATCGGTGGGAAATGTTTATTGTGGGACATCACATTAACCAAGAAACTGGGAAAGTGATAGTGTTTCTGATATTCAGCTCAGTAGCCTCAGGCTAGTTTCACACTAGCGGCAGCACGGATCTGGCGGGTAAAGGGTCCCGCCGGATCCGTGCTGCTGTAGGTGCACGTGTGGGGCCGGAGCCGCGCTCCGGCCGCATTCACTGTGATGGGGGCGGGCCGCGGATCCGGCCACAGCACGTTAACCCCTGCTAATAGGCGGCGGGAACGAAAATACAACATGTATTTCACCCTTCACCCGCCGGATCCATGCTGCCGCTAGTGTGAAAGTACCCTTAATCTATATCTCTCACTCCATGCATCCAGTTATTGGTAAGATTAGCTGATAAGGCCGTAATGCAAGACAAGGTCACACAGCCATGCTGACTTATGGCTTTCAGTTCTAGTTAATATGAGCAGCTAATTATTGTTATGTGCTACTCACTACAGTGGTATTTTGCTGAGTGCCATCTTTTTAGGTGTTTTTTTTTCATGTTTAATCACCAGCCCATGAACTCCCACCGTTTAGCACAACATTAATTAGGCAGAGGCGGAGGACTGACTAGGGCATTTGTACATACGTCACTAGTGAAATGTGCAAAAGTTAGCATAAATTACAGCCACATGGCATCTCCCCCAAGAGGTTGCCCTTACCCGGGTGTGAATGTCTCAGTCCATTCTAACGGAAAGCTCTGAAGCTTCTCCTCCTTGCCATCTCATGTGTTCTGCCATGCAGTGATGGCTTGCTCAGGAAGCGTGTATAACAAGATTAGTCTAGTCATGCCTCTTGCACTTGCTTCTGAATGATTGTTGCAGTTTTGATGGGAAAATGATGTTTGCCATTACACCCCATTCCTCGCAGCCTGTGCTGCACCCTCCTATGCACTCTACATTCTTCCTATTCCTGAATCATTTATGCCCCGCTGCTTCAGTTACATCTGCCACAGCATAGCGTGGATGTGACAGCGTAGAAATCCCCATGGCGGTCCCTTGGCACCATGAAGCAGTATCTGTGATATTTATGAAACTGGTCTAAGTGAGAAGATATAAGGCCCATGCTGCAAACGAGGCTCCAGCCGAGGCACGGTGACATAGGGTAAAATACGATCACTCGGTTGGTGAGGTTTGCGCAACATTTGTAAGGCGGCGTTTAGCTTCAGAACCACGGGAGGCAGCATTGAAGAAGACGTAAAATGTAATTAGTGGCTACCACAGCCATAGTCCGCTGCCTGTTGAGAGCTGTGTGGCTTTGATTTGTCACACACAGCAGGCAGATCACTGATTTACAGCTCAATCCTATGTAGTTTTGTCTAAGCAAGCATGTCTTCCCCAACTATTCACCTACTAATAGACATGACAGCTAATTATTTCCTGCTCAATGCTCAGATTAAAAATCTTTTTTTTTCATGTAATAAATATGCTTTGATCCATTTACATGCCTAAATAGCACCCTGCAGGGTAGACTTGTCACATGCCTCTAAAGACACAATCCTTCCTATCTGTAGCTTCTACATCAGCTTCAGATTTGCCATTGTATTTGCATTGACAATTATAGATTGGCAGAACTGAGTTTCTGAGATGCAGCAGGGTCCAAAAACCTACTCTTAAAGGGGTATACCCATCTCACAAATGTAGTTTGTATAGTTAGATATAGCCATACCAATATTATCACTAATAGAATGTATTTATATAAAATGTACCGTTTAGAAGATTTGACTATTTGTATATCCATTGTCCCACACACACCAGACAGGCCGTTGCCCCTAGTTACGGCCACAGTGGCCATGTAGTAGTGGTGGCTAGCTTGCTCCTTCTCAAACCCGCTCTAACTGCTGTATTGTGAACGCACATTGCATGAGCATGCGGAGGCACATTGTGTACTTTCACATCTGCGTTTTGGACGCTACCAGTCCAAAGCGCAATGGTAAGGATCCGTCCAAAACGCAGACAGATCCTGCTCCATAGAGATGAATTGATCTTGGAACAGGATCCGTTTCTCTGCGTTTTGGAAGCGCAGACAAAAATGTAACAACCCTAAGATGTGTCTCCACATGCTCATGTAATGTGCGTTCACAATACAGCAGTTACCTCAGAGCAGGTTTGAAAAGGAGCAAACCAGCCACCACTACTACATGGCCACGGTGGTCGTAACCAGGGGCAACGGCCTGACTGATGTGTCTGGGACAATGGAAATACAAATAGGGAAATCTTCTAAACGGTACATTTTATATAAATACATTCTATTAGTAATAATATTGGTATGGCATGGTATGAAGGACAATTGCCATATTAACAACCTTCTATGTGTTGTGGCCACAACACACAAACTCTTTTTAATAGGTTCATGTGAATTATGTCATCTGCATTGGAGGCTCCATTGCAGGTCCAGTCAAAATTGGCAGACAAAATAGCTCAACACACATCTCTGTATTGTCCAGTAAAATGACGAACGCCATGATGGAAAAACAGAGGACCCCATTACAGCCTGTCGGGCACTGTAAGCTTTTGTCATGTAATGAACCTGGTGGCACTGCCATCGTTTTCATTGCTCTGCTCCTATGACAATGGACATGTATTGTAGATGGGAAGAAAACTTTATACAGCTGTCTCTTAGACATCAGTTCTTCTTCTTATTTCCTGCATATACTGTACATAATATGGGAATAAGCTGCCGGCAGACCCCTCTAGCTGAAGCTTATACTTATGGGAACAAAGGATTTGGAATATTGAAGTACAACATGCATGACCCTTGTTTCTCCAACATCTGCATCGGGGAAGAGTCAGGAGGCCTCCATCACATAAGTTGGACGATCATACCAAAATCAGCCAGTCCAATGTGTATGGCCTCCTTATGGAGTTAAATGACACATTCATCTTAACCTATGGCATAGTAATGATTTTAATGACAGAGTACAATACATCTCATAGTTTTTTTTTGTCTGTTAGTTCAGACTGTTTCTAAATTATGTAGCATAGATCAGGTTTGTGTAGAGTACTACTAGGCACCCTGTGGGAGTTTTGTCCTATGACAAGCTTTACCTTATGAATGTAGCTATGTATTAGTTCATAGCTTAATATAGTATGTGACTATTGTCCTTGTAAAACTGAAACCATGCAGTGTTAGTTTGGCATAATACATTGAAGGCTACATGCGTTCTTCTTTTTGTTTTTTTTACCCTTCTCATCTAAAATGAAGTGCCAGACTCTTAGAAATAATTTCCTGTCTCAATCACATCCCCTTGATTTTCCTGACAGCCCTTGTTTTACTTTTTGTATTCGGCTCTGATTTCATGTATTCAGTTTGTAACCAAATCAGCAGATGCTGCAGCCTTGTAATGGCCCCATGGTAATCCTAGCAGACAGTCATGATTGGCATACTGCAGGAAGCAGGTTGTGTGTAACAAGATGCTTGCTGGATGCCTCACTTCTTCTCTGAGCCCTTTAACGTTTTTAAACACTCCTCTTGATAGAAATGGTCTATGAAGCAAAAATTACTGCGTATAGTGCAGCTGTGGTACATTGCAAGGCAATAGGAGCATTATCAAAACTGTCAAATAGAAAAAAATAGCCTTGTTACCCATAGCAGCGCAGATTTCAGATTAGATGCAGCTTCACACTGCTTCCCTACCTCGTGCAGACCCATCACAAGCAAGCGGGAGAGGAGAGCAGTGTGAAAACGTATCATATAGAATACACTGAGAGACTGCAGTGTAAAATAGGGGGCAGAAGTTCAATGTCACTGACCTATCACTGGCTGTCCTTGGATAGGATTCAGAACACGCAACACCAGTGGCATAATGGCAAATATAGGCTCATTAGAGGAACCGCAACAGGATAAGGAATCAATATGGCAGGTAGGTCCATCAACTAAAACAGGTATACACACCAAGAATATTATCTTATTCTTTAATAATAGTCCATGCTGTACCATAGACTATATAAAGTGCTTCTTTAACTATTGCACCACTGTAAGGCCTCTTTCACATTTCCATACCTATTTTATGTCCATTGAAAGTCCATCCATGTTCATTTGTTAAAATGCCCATATAGAATCCATGTTTGGTCCGTGTGTCATCCATATTCCACGGATACTGTTAAAGGGTTATTCTCATTTTAGACAATGGGGGCATATCGCTAGGATATGCCCCCATTGTCTTATAGGTGCGGGTCCCACCGCTGGGACCCGCACCTATTTCCAGAACGGAGCCCCCGAAGTGAATGAGGGCGCACTGCGCACGCGCAGCCGCCCTCCATTCATTTCTATGGGGCCGCCGAAAATAGCCGTCGGCTCCATAGAAATGAATGGGAGCGCACCGCGCATGCACGGCCCGGCTCCCATTCATTTCTATGAGCGGTGCGGGGAGCTGCGCCTGGTGGTGGCCGGACCCCCGGAAACCTGGGGCTCCCCGCTCCGTTCTGGATATAGGTGTGGGTCCCAGCGGTGGGACCCGCACCTATAAGACAATGGGGGCATATCCTAGCGATATGCCCCCATTGTCTAAGATGGGAATACCCCTTTAAGCTGAAAATTAATTTCCGGAGCATGCCCTGTCAATGGTCTGTGAATAACTGACAGAACACGGATGACATAGACTTCAGTGGGTGTGTTTGGTCCACATCATGGACCAAAGAAGTGCATGTCTCCATGATTTTCAAAACAGCTGATGTAAGATGTGAGATGAGAAGGTGATGTGAGAACAAGCACATTAAAATCAATGGGTATGTGTGCTGCCTGTGGAAAATGTGTATAACACACTTTCATGCAAAACAGAAATGTGAATGAGGCCTAAGTTTCAAAGTTGCATCTAGACAGTAGCATAAAGATCAAACCAATGCATTCCTATAGGTCAGGGATGGCCAACCTGAGGCTTTGCAACAGTTGCAAAACTACAACTCCCAGCATGCCCAGGCTGCCTACAGCTATCAGGCTAAAGCATGGCATGGTGGGAGTTGTAGTTTTACAATGTCCCTATTGTCTATGATGGGACAACCCCTTTAAGTGATAAATGGCCCCTATATGTTTTAAGCTGTACTGCCAGCCATGATCATTGCCTATTATGTGGCTTGTTTCATCTTGGATCTTGGGGCAGTTTTTGTAGTCCATTGCATCTAACCCCCCACCCCCCAGCAGATTACTGTTGTTCACCATGAATGTTTCATATGTGCCATCGTCTTCTGCTTCATAAAGAAAACCGTGTTATTGGAGATTAGAGCTCTAGTTGTAATGCTTTGTTGAAAAGTCTTATCATCTCATAATAGCCACAATCTCAGTGACAAGTCAACTCTAACAATGTCTTCCTTCTCTTTCCCTGGTCACCATTTCAGGCTACTTTCACACTAGCGTTAGCACGGATCCGGCACCTAAAGGGTGCCGACGGATCCGTGCTAACGCTATACATGTGTGGAGCCGGAGCAGCGCTCCGGCCCCACACATGACACACATTAAAACAACACACAGACTACATACAAACAAACATACAGACATACATACAAACATACAGACATACATACATACATACTCACATACTCCCGGGACGCCGGCAGAACGTCTTCACGCGCCTCCTGCGCGCAGTGATGACGATTCCCCACAGCGCCCTCTGTCTGAAGACGGAACGGAATGCTTTCAGGAGCATTCCGTTGTCTTCAGTTCAGTTTTGTCCCCATTGACAATGAATGGGGACAAAACTGAAGCGTTTTTTTCCGGTATTGAGCCCCTATAACGGAACTCAATACCGGAATTTAAAAACGCTAGTGTGAAAGTAGCCTAACTCTATGTGCAGGATCAATGCTAGTATAAGATGAAGGCTTTTGAGTTAGGAGGTCGCATTTTTTCAGATAGGACTAATTCCATTAAT
This sequence comes from Rhinella marina, assembly GCA_900303285.1. Lineage (NCBI taxonomy): Eukaryota > Metazoa > Chordata > Amphibia > Anura > Bufonidae > Rhinella > Rhinella marina. The sequence goes on along the minus strand of ONZH01005808.1, from coordinate 200,893 downwards.
ACTGACCTACACACACTTTATAGAAGTGAGGAGCACTTCGGTTAAGATGAAATAAAGCACTTAATAGCCTTTATAAAGATTATTGACCGATACGGGTTAAAATTAGTAAATGTCTTCAATAACCATTTTTGATGTTATTTTTCCAAACACAAGCAGCTAATTTAGAGCTGTATTTTGACAATGAGAGACCTGGCAAAGCAGTGCTTAGTGAGCCTGAGGCAATGCAAGGCAGTAGCTGACAGGAGGAAGGAATTTGGCTACCTAAAGCTGCCCGTTTAGATGCAATATTTATGGGGAGAGGAGCACAAAAGGATCAGACAAAAATATTAATTTATCCCAATCCTTGTCTGTCCCAAAACAGATGATGTTGGGGGTATATATAAAATAAGGAATGAATCTGGATCGCACATCCTCATGCTATGTTTTGATCTAGTAATTGCTTCTCAGCATAATTTAACATCGCTTCTCAGCGTAATTAATGGTATAATACCCCTGTGTCATATAATGCACATGAGGCATTAGTATACATTTTGATCAAAAAGCATAGGCCCACTCACTGCGCCAAGGTTGCCTCCTCGAGTGGGAACCTACTCTAAATTTGGCGCAGCGCTGCGCGGTGACCACCAGCGCCACGCCGATAGGCGGTAGAGCCCAGCAGCCAGACAGCGCCACCGCTGCCCAGCTAAGCCACCCTGGCACTGAGCTCCACCAACCCACCAGCACAGCACCAAGGCAACAATGGCCGCCGCGCAGCACCGCACCCAACCTTTCTCTGCTCTCAGGAACTCCAACTGAGAGAAAGTAGGAATTTATAAACCCTCATGCAGACACCTGCTAATTTAAAAACGCCGATGTTGGGGGAGTCAGGAGCTCCTCACATACATTAGGGTGGTGGCTGAACCCGGTTCTCGGGCTAATGTGTATGGCTAGGTTAAGACTCAAAAATATGGAGTAACATTGATGTATTTTAAATAAACTCTTTACTTTTTTACCTTTGGTTATTTAAAGGGAGTCTGTCACCTCCATAGCCCCTATAAAGCATTTACATTTACAAATGTAACTGTACCTGGGGCGCTTTCCTCTGACTTGTAGAAGCTGTAAAAACGTACTTTAATCCATATGTAAATTAGCTGTTGGAAGTGCCCGGAGGCGGAGCTCACCACCGTGGAGCCCGGGCTCGTCTGCTTTTTCAAACGCTCTCCCCGCCCCTGTCACTGCCTCCGCCCGCCCTCCTCTTCACTTGCGTCCTCCATCTGTTCCAGGCTCTTGCTGAGCCGGCGCATGCACACTGCATTGCCCATTGTGGGCATGCATCGGCGTAGCCACTGCGCATGCGCCGGCTCGGAGAGAACGTTTAAAAAAGCAGACGAGCCCGGGCTCCACGGTGGTGAGCTCCGCCTCCGGGCACTTCCAACAGCTAATTTACATATGGATTAAAGTACGTTTTTACAGCTTCTACAAGTCAGAGGAAAGCGCCCCAGGTACAGTTACATTTGTCATTATTTGTGCTATGGGGCTATGTAAATGCTTTATAGGGGCTATGGAGGTGACAGACTCCCTTTAAGGGGTTTTTATTACAACATCATAACAATTTGACACAATGCTTGTTACTATATTTTTCAAATTTCTCTTGACAGAAAGAACGGCAGTGGTGCGAGGTAGAAATCAGATGTTCTCGATGATTGTCAGATAACATCTTTTCTATTGAGGAGTAATTAGATCCACTATGTTGACAATCACTTTCAGTGAATTTAGTTACAGTATCTGGTGCCATACAAATGTTATTACATAATTGTTTCCTTTCACGTCGCCAAGTGTGGCTAGGTGCTTCTGCATTACTTGTCCGTGTAGTATCTGATTTTGTCTTTTGTATTCCTGTGATGCGATTCTAGCTGCGGATCATATTTTTTTCACTGTTATTCCCTGACGGTTGTATCCACTGAAGTCTGAAAACTCCAGCTGTGCAAACCCAAGGGTAGTAGCAGGGAAAGCTCTCCCTCCTTCCACTGACCTATTCATTTCCTGCTTCATGACTAAGCTAAAGCAATGAGGGAATCCTCTCAACATAGAACAGTGGCAAATCCCTCATTTCTGCAATACAATGACCTAGAAATGAGGTGACAGCTCAGATTCTCCTGCGCATCTTACACTTCATGAGATGCTTGCTCTCGAATTAATGGCAGGGCCAGCATGGGTTTCTTTCATGAACCTAAATAAAAGCCAGGAGAGAATTAATAGGAATTAGATTTGCTTGAAAATTAAACATATTGCAGCGCTTTCTTCTGGTTTCTGCTTAACTCTATAATCCCTTATTGCCTGGAGGCTAGCAATGGTTTGCAGTACATTTATTAATATGGCTTAAATTTCTTCATTATCCTAGACAGGGAAATTGTAAACATTAATATTAGCAGCTTAGAGATGTACTGAAATGGTCTCAGTGTAAATCCATTAATACTGGTGATGAATGTCACAGTCTCAAGACTGTGCAGGTGATGGTGACTAAAGGAGGAGCTTTTGCCATACCCCAGGCAAAATGAACACACCTGGATACCTCTAGTGCAGTCCTCAGGGGCGTTTGGAAGACTAGAGAGAATCCTTATGACATGTGTCAACCCATTAGGCCTTGCACTAGGAATAACACTTTGTACCTAGGTCTCAATGTGAAATCTGTCATACCGAGCTGCAGTTACATAAAGGAAACATGTCACCTTGAAAATACAGTGTACTCTGTCAGCACCATGTTGTAGAGCAGGAGGAGCTGAGCAGATTCATATATAATTTCAAGGGGAAATGATTCAGTACAAGTTGGATTTCATTCAGTTAAATTCCTGCTCATTCTGGGCTTTGAAGTCAAGGAGAGGGTCCTACCAGTGATTGACAGCTATCTGTGTATACACAGTCATAGAGGGAAGATTGTCAATCACTCATAGGACCAGCTCCTTGACTTCAAAGTCCAGAATGAGCAGGAATTTAAATGAATGAAATGCAAGTTTTACTGAATTCTTTCCCATAAAACTATATATTAGTCTGCTCAGCTCCTCCTGCTATAACACTCTGCCTGGAGATTTTCACATTTTCATGGTGACAGGTTCCCATTAATTTCCCCTGTGGTAGGACTCAGAAAGTGAACACTTACTACCAGGTTTCCCCTCACAGCTGATCGTTAGGGATCCCAGCAGAGGTACACTTTGTGACCAGATAGGGGGGAAAATGTATCTTTTTGCCGGCATGTTAAAGTCGCAAATTTTTAAACAAATTACATTTTTCCAAATGTTTGGCATTTTTTATGATTCTTCACTATGGAATGGACGAAACACACTTACAATGATTTTCACCAGAAAACTGACGTAAATTCTGATTGGAATTTATGTCAGGTTATAGTGGGCATAGATTTTGGTTTGTGATGCATTTATTAAGAAGTCAACTCTTAAAAAATTTGGCCCACACTGTTTTTTGTCCAACCATAACCCTATCTGGCTAGGCTGGACATGGTGAACTTTGGCATGCTGTTCCTCTGCTGGAACAGCCTGATGAATAGCTTTACCGCAGGTATGGAACTAGCCTGACATTTTACTAAGCTTGGTGTATGAAATGCCAGTCTTTAGTAAATTTTCCCTGTTGTCTTATTGTTTTTCTTTAGACAAGTAGGGATTGTCAAAAGTGGATGACCTTTTTAACAAAACCTGAAAACGAACAGTAACAGTAAATTAGCATTTACTTTTGTGAAAGAGAAAAAAAATAAGAAAATCTAGATGAACTTAATGATTTCCTGGAATTTTTAGAGAGCTTAGCACTTGTGCTTAAGCTTCAAATTAAATTTCTGGTGCATACTACAACCTCTTGTGCATGAAAAGTTTCAGAGGCCTTAATCGGATAACATTTACTCTTTCAAATCTTCATAAATTATTACATTGCACTGCGTGATTTGAAATCGTAATCCATCAATAAGGTAAACACCACTGGGTGAAAAGTCACCATACACATTAGCGTATTGTTGGCCAAATCCACCAAGATCAGGGGGTTTGGCTGACAATATAATGTACATCAGCTATTGAATGTTTATGGTCAACTTTAAAGAAATGTGGGCCTAGATTGTAGCTATTCCTATATCTAAAGAACCTTTCTTTACTGTGCTGGATAGCATAGAAGGTAGCAGTTGTTAATAAAATGGACAAATCTGTCGAAGAGCCATGCGCAATCATTACGTCTAAATAAAATGGTCTTTGCCATATTGATGGATTTCATAGTAGATTAGTCTCTCCAGCTAGAAAACCTGAAACCTTTAGTTGTTTGCCCTTGAGTTTGTACGGTTAAATTACTGACTATAGAAAAATGGTTTCACTAGAGCTCTTACATGGAAACAAGACTTTTTACATAGTTTTTACATTCAGATTTTACAGATTTTTATTCTAGGATACCACTCACATTAGCATCATGACTTTTGTTCTCTGAGAAGCTATGGCAGTTTTGATTCCATTTATGCAGTTACTGTGCTTCTCAGTAGAGATGAACGAATCGAATCCCACGAAGTGGAATTCGATCCGAATTTCAGGATAAATTCGATTCGCCTAGAAGCCGAATTTCCTTGTGCTTCGTGTCGGCGAATCGATTTATCCTGAAATACTGTAGTGTAAACAACAAAAAAATCCATACTTACCTCCTCCATTTGCTTGCGACGGGCCGCCAGCCGCCATCTTGATTGAAGATCCCGGGCGAAATCCCACACGTAGTGACGTATGACGTATCAAAAAGTAGTTGAATTAGTCAGTGTCAGTACGTGCAGAGCCTTAACACATACAATTACAAGCAAGTATATCCCTTTACTGTATCCCAGACTATATCTGTTATGCTAATTCATGATCTGTGATTCCATTAACCTGAAGGGGGCTTGAGATCCCCCGAAACGCTTTGTTTTATTTGGTATTTTCAAGAATTTCGTAATAAAGGAGAAACTTCCATCTAAGAATCCAGGTGCATGAAGAATTATTCCGCCTAAAACAGGACCTATACTTACCCGAATTCATGATCTAGAGCAGGGATCAGAAACCTTTGGCACTCTAGCTGTTGTGAAACTACAATTCCCAGCATGCCCCATTCATTTCTAGAGTTCTTAGAAGAGCTGATAAAATATGCATGCTGGGAGTTGTAGTTTCACAACAGCTAGAGTGCCAGAGATTGCCTACCCCTGATCTTTGAAATTATTTATTACTCTTGAACTTATTGGGATTTATATTTTACTCATGATCTATCCTGAGGATAGGTCATCAATATCTGATTCGTGGGGTCCAACATCTGAGACCCCCGTCAATCAATTGTTTAAGAAGCCACATGCGCTCGGAAGTAGTGCCGCTGCCTTCTCTCAGCTCACCAAACGCAGCGCTGTACACTGTTGAATAGCAATGTTTGCTATCGAAGCTCAGCCACATTCACTTCAATGCGGCAGAGCTGCACCTAGGCCATATGACTGATGATCTTGACATGAATGGCCTAGGCAAAGCCACTAGATGGCCATACGCTACTACGAGCATTGGAGACTTCTCACAGCTCACAGCTGATCGGTGGGAGTAACGGGTGTTGGACCCCCGCCTATTAGAAACTGACAACTGATCCAGGGGATAGGTCATCAGTTAAAAAATCTCAGAAAAACCCCTTTAAGTTCAAGAGAAATAAAATAATTTAAAAATAGGGACACCAATGAGTTCGGTCCATGTCATAGGAATCTAATGTATATCCCTCTCTCTAGATCATATATTCGCATAACAGATATAGTCTGACACATAGTAGTTTGTAATAGCATGTGTTAAGGCTCTGCTCACATGCTAACATGTTACCTTAAATTCTTTTTATCTAAATCAGTTGTGTCCAGGGCCTAATATTTTGATCTACTTTTTTCTGGAACTAATATCCGCAGATGTATTTTCAGCAGCTATTGTAAATCTGGAATAGATGCTGCCAACTTGATTGACTAACTTTGAGATAGAGCAGTAGAAGCAACATTTCCATGCCCAGCTTCTTCTCTAGCATACTCCTTGTCAATGCACACAAGATTAGTGATTAGTATTTTATAACGGGGGTGGGAGGAGGATGATCGGGTGTCTAACCCCAGAAATTGGGGTCCTGCTCTGCCTCTCAATTCTTTATCTTTCAACTTTTAAAAACATATAAAATAACATAAAAGCATAGCACATTATGCAACCCTGCTTATCATAATATTGCTGCAGACAGCATGACATCCATTAAAATATTATTGTCACCAATAAACCATAAGCCCACATAATAAAATTCATTTTTTTTTGTAGTACACTACTAACAGAAAGGTAGAGATATTTGGCTTTCGGGTGAAATTCATGGAAAATGTAAAAAAAAAGTTCACACTACAGTGATATTATATCATGAAAGTAAGGCATTTAAGTAGAAGCATGCAATGGAGATTTCCTCATCCTAAACAATTTATTGAAACAAAAGCCAACAACAGTGGTGGATGTGTCCCCACAAAAATGTCAAAAAAGGCACAATTACTAGATTAGTGATGTTATTCAAGTAGTATAGGCTTGTCACTGTACCATTTACAAAGTGTGGGGCAGTTCTGTATTGACTAGACACAACTGTGCACACTTTAACACCACCACCACCACCAACAAAGGCTTGTCTGGCTGATGCATAGCGCTCTCCTTGAAGTCTCCAGCATCGTTAGTGGCCATCATTTCTGCTCATCAGTGAACAGCACTGAGGCCCACTGGTACATGCAAGACAATGGCGCCTGTGCCTGGTGATGTGGTCAGGTACCCTTGCAGGTTTTCTAGCACATTGATGTAAATGGTTTTGAATAGTCTGACATGACACTTGGTCTCATGATGTCAAAATGTGAATAGCATGATGAGGAGGACTGTTTAAATACCAATTCGAATTGAACCAGGAAATTTATTGGGCGATTCATGGATCAAACACCTGTTGTGAATTTTGCCATTAAGCTCCTTGTCAGAGAACAGCAAGTTGTGCAAAAAGTACTGAAACATTGAACACTTGGACATGTACATTCAATAGTTTAGAGAAGGTCACATTAAGTTCACCTGTAAAGGTTAGAGCGCATTTTAGGTTCACCCTGAAATTTCAGCCACAAGCGAAATATCCCTAACTGTTTGTGTGTATATTTTTTATGTCAGCTCTGGTAACTCAGATTTGGGAATTTATTTTACCTTTTGGTCTATGCAGAGTGTCAATAACAATGGAACTCCTAGCTTCATTAACAAAATATTTTCTATTCAACTATCCACTAGTTTCCACTTGCTCGCAATTTTTTCTGGTTCTTAATCAAATGTTGAAAAAAATTAGTTAAAGCGACATATCAAACTACTGCAGCTGTTAGTTACTGAGAATGCAGTGGGATTTTTTTTTTTTTTGAGATTGCAATAAATACAGTATACAGTAAAATCAATTCAAGCTTCTGCTGATCTTCAAAAAACTTAGTGTATTGTATTCATCCAAAGACTTTTTGCTCCATACAATTCCCATGACTGACTTTCCCATGACATCCCATGCCTATTCTACTTCTTCAACTCCTTTGAAGTTTTTACATATTCTCTCTGGTCTTGTCCATGAATGTTCCTTCTCTGTACCCATTCCTATGTGACAGCTCATTTTTTGATCTTATTATGCTACCTTCTACATTTCTACCTTTCATGTGTTAGCACAGCTTTCTAGCTACCATTCCTATTCTACATCTGTCATCCTTTCACTTTTATAACTAACTAGTGAAATTACCAGAATCGAACATCCTTTCATTCCAGCGTAGGTTCTGATAATGGCCTTTGTCACAAAAATATTGCCTGTTGCATTTTTTTACATACATTTCTGTCAGGGACAGACTGCACCACCAATGCAATCATGTTTTATGAATTATGTATTCTTTGCAAATGTGGCTTACGACATTAGCCTATCGTTTCCTGAAAGCAGCATTTTTGCTGTGAATGGCAGGCAACTGGTCCCTGACAGAAAATTTTAGCGGCGAGAAGGATCAGGCACATCGATCAATTTGTTCCCCCAGGAGACAAGCCACTGCCAAAGGTGTCTGGCAGAACTTTTCTCCATATTTCCCATTGAAAGCTCATACACACTGTGCCAAGCGCATATAGAGGAGTCAAGAGAGATAGGTATAGGCAGAGTGAGCGTTCAGCCAACAGCTTTTTTAGGTGCTTGGGTAGTGGGCACCTTAGGCTCTCTCTAACAGTGTAGAATGGTTACTCCCTAAGTCCCTTCTTGCAGGATTTTCTGTATCAAAGAGTCCTGTTATTTTCGCACAGTTTGACTTCTCCTTATGGTTGGTTAGATTTGTGTTTACCAGCCATATTGTACATAGAAGACAAACTAGTAGGAAAACTAATATATTAAACCTCTAAAATTAGATTCTCATAGTTCATAACCAGAAAGAAATAAAGAGTGTCTGCGTTGCTTGACTACTGCTCTGAGCCCAATAATAACATTTTAAATGGTCAATAGTGTGCTTCAGGGAGTCTAGTTATATTAACATATTAACATCAGAGCTGCGTTGCAGTTGAAATAGCCCCTCTGGTACGAATGCATTAACATTCATTGACAGTTATTGAAATTACACCAGTGCATTCTTGGTGATATTCATAGTGGTTATTATCAGGACTTTTTATGTACGATTAACAAATTGAAAATCTGATTTGTTCTTTGTACAACTATTTTAAGAGATCCTGTTATGACAGTTTTTGCCTTCTTCTGCCTGCGTTCAGTGATTAGCTATAATGTTGCCATTTCCTGTATCTTTTCTGGAACATAAAGTGGATGAAAATAGCAATGAGGAATCATGTGTAAAAAGATATTTATGAATAGAAGAAATGATGCGTTTTTTGTTTCTATACTATTTCATACATGGCTCTCTTTGGTTTATCTTTGGAGGTTGCCATTTTTCCAGATCATGCAGTATCTATACACTGTAAATGTTTTATATGTTTTAAGATGATTCACAACTAGACATGAGTGAACCTGAACCGCAAAGTTCAGGTTCGTACCGAACTTGGCGAGTTCGAGTGCCTGGACCCGAACCCGAACTTTAGTGAAAAAGTGTTCGGGTGATTTTATTATTTTCCGTTATAACTTGGTTATAACAGAAAATAATGGCACTCTTAAGACAGAATGCTAAATAAAATGGCCATTCAGGGGTTAAAAATAATTGAAAAAACCTCACTTCATCCACTTGATCGCGCAACCGGTATCCTCTTCTTTCTGCAGGACCTGCGATGACGTCACCGAGCTTACCACGTGGTGAGCGCAGTGACGTCATCGCAGGTCCTTTTGCAGGTCCTTCAGAAAGAAGAGGATACCGGCTATGCGATCAAGTGGATGAGGTGAGTTTTTTTAAAATTATTTTTAACCCCTGAATGGCCATTTTATTTAGCATTCTGTCTTAAGAGTGCTATTATTTTCCGTTATAACCATGTTATAACAGAACATGATAAAGTGAAGTTCTGGTCCCCATAGACTTGAATGAGGTCTGGGTTTCAGGTGAAGTTCGGGTCCTGAGTTCGGCCGAACCCGGCAACCTCGAACTTCCATGGGTTCGCTCATCCCTATTCACAACCTACAAGAGAGATATTAAAGGGGTTTTTCATTCCTGGGGACCTTTTCTATAGACCCTCTAGCATGTCTGGACCCATGGTGGGAATTATACTTACCTTACCCCTGCAGCTGGATTCCTGCTTGTGCAACAGGCTGGAGTTGCTAGTCTCCTGCAAAGTTACTCCATTCTTCTGTCTGTTTGCCCGTGTACCGACTGCTTACCAGATTTGACCTTGTCTGACCAGATCTCTGCCAGTTTCTTGTATTGACCCTGTGTTGCCTGTCCTGACCTTTGTACTGTTTACTGGATTGCAAGAACGCAGCCTGCCCTGACCTAGGCATATTTCCTGACTCTGGTTTTGCTTGATCATTCTGTTTTCTGCATAAATGTCTCTCAATCCACATGGATCAGCAGCCACTGAACAGAGACTACTTCAAGAGGTAGTGACCTGGTGGTTCCTCTGCAGTGGAGTCCAGATCCCTGTATGGGGGTTAAAGAGTAAAGACCTGGAAGCCCACTTACATATTGCCATTAGGACAATTCCCAAGCCAGATCTGTTCCTTGGCATGACACATCCATATTCACTTCTTAACTATGGGGATCCAGCTATAGCCCGAAAGCCTTATTCTTTCTCACACCAGCCATATTTCATGCCCAAGTTCAGCCCTGTTTATGCTCATGTGACTGCTGAAACTAACAGAATAAAAAAAAACTCTTAATAATCTAAAATCGAAAATTCCTATAATTGCTTTATAGCAGTTGCTCTAGATGTTTTTTACTTACTGAGTTTTTTAAAATACATAGCAGAGATAGTATAAGTACAGCTTAATAATACGACTATCACAAATGCCTCCGTTCAAGGCCAGTGTTGGCTGCATGTCTGACATTTCAACATATAGACAAGCTATTCTGCCAAATTAGTCTTTTGCTGATGTGTATTTTTTACAGCACAGGAGAGGCGCACAAACCCATTTCAATTTGTAAGACAACAAGGGAGGATTATAACTATCTCATATAATAGGCATTTTCATTCAGTTGTGGAATGTGGCATATCACAGTGTGAGTCTGAAGCCAGAAGCTTTGTATTCATATTCTATCACTCATTTTTAAGAGGAGCAGAGGATATATAAAATGTTAAACTGCTATCTAACAGACGCATAAAAATTCCCTCTATTGTACACCCAGATTTGATGCTACTTTGTTGTTCGGGTCTCTGGATCTTTGTCTCAGAAGTTCATATGTGGTAAAACTATAGCGAAATGCAGTAAGTTGGTTTATGCACTCACTTCTTTCAAGTTTTACACACAATGTTATAATCCTATGCCTGAAGTATATGTACAGTATGTTATATATGGCATAGGCATATACTGCTTAGCATTGTTTTCTTACATTGGATCCCTGGGTTTAAATCTGACCCTGGCCAACATCTGGAGTTTGTGGGGCAGATTTATCATTAAGTTATGCCAGAAAACCGGTGTGAAAAGTCATAACCGCATTCAAAATCCCTGCTTAAGTGACGTTTCTCCAACAGCCTTGACACTTTCCCAAAAATTGATGTAGCAAGGCTGGAAAGGGGAAGAAGGGCCAAAGGCCCGCGACATTTGTCATCTTTTACGCCAGTTTTCTGGCATAAAAGAACACTGAAATTAGTTGAGGAGCATGGACGAATTAGGCACAGCATCCGTGAGTGCACCTTTGGTTTTCAACAATGTCCACTCTCCATGAGTGTCTCTGGTTTGGCTAGTATGAGTTAGTTTGAATTTTTTTTTATCCATGGAACAGTGTCTGAAAATATGTCTCAATCAATACAATGCTGTGTCTCTCCAATGAGAAACAGCCCCCCTCCCCATCAGCTGCATTTAAGGCATCTCATCTAACCAAAGAGTACCCTGCTGTGCATTGATGAGGGGCAAGAATTCCATATCAGATCTACAGATGGAAGCCTCTGGTTTGGCTGAAATTAGGTAATTAGCATGATTTTTCCCATAGAGCATTGCCTGAAAAACATGTTTTTTTCTGTTATACCACTGTTCAATGAGAATCAATATCAGCTCTCATGCTCCTAAGACATAGGTTAAAAGGGTTTTCCAAGATTTTAGTGAATGATTACCTATCCTCTGGATAGGTCATCAGTATCTAATCGTTTGGGGTCTGACACCAGGAACATCCGCCTATCAGATGTTTTGATAAGGCACCGATGTTCCTTTGAGCACCGCTGCCTTCTCATAGCCATACATTGTACAGCGGCTTTGTTTGATATTGCAGCTCAGCCCCATTCACCTGAATGGGGCTGAACTGCTCCTAGGCCATGTGGTCGATGAACGTGTCATCACTCAGCCTAGAAAAAGCAGAGAGAAGGCCTGGTTGATCATCTTCTCAAACAGCTGATCTGCCGGCATCCAAGGTGTCGAACCCCTACTGATCAGATACCGATAACGTATCCTCAGTAAAAAAAATATCTCGAAAAACCCCTTTAACTGATATGAATGTTAAGATATAGGAGAATTGGATTGTAGACCTCATACAAATAAATGATACTGAGGTAATACTAGAAAAAATAGATACATAAATGATTATGGAAAGTTCTTATGTTATTAATAAAGTAAGAGAGTAAAGAAAAAGGTTTGTGAGGCTCAATGCGTGCCACATATAATGAGCCCAAATCATGCATATATGTAATGCAACCATGAACATGAGACCTAATAAAGAAACATATGGAGAGAGTTATCAATGCTGGTATAAAGGAAAACTGTCTTAGCAAACAATCAGATTTCACTTTTCATTTTCAGAAGAAGCTGAAAGGAGGAACCTGATTAGTCAATATGGGCTACCAAGCCAGTTTTCCTTTGTACCAGTTTTGTTAAATCTCTCCCATAACCTTTACAGTAGAGAGAAACTATGGGATTTATTTTTATTGGAGTTTTTTTTTTTTAATGTTTTAGTGGTAATTTGTTCTAGAAAATTTACTTTTACAGACTTGTTTTTTATTTGGAATTTGTACCAAAAACTGAACAGGAAAATGTTCAGCGCATGTGATTATATAAATGCTATATATGTCCTTACAGGATGCATCCTGTCATTCTCAGCAGAAAAAGGACCGGCATACAGATAACGAATGCAAAGGATTTCTGCCTTGGTCCTGACACTATCTGTCATTTTAATGATAAGCAAATATCCCGGCTCTGGAAAATGAATAAGTGGCTATTTATAACAGTGATTTAAAGCCGACGCATAGGTTTGTAGACAATCGCGGTTTAAGACTCATGTATTGACTGACTGTTCTCGGCACAGCTTATTATAATTATGGTACATTTCCTGAGTCACCATGCTTCTGTAAATATCGCACTCAGACATGTATATGCCATTTGGTACAATATGTTCTGTTTCTCTAAGTCATTAGATGCTTTCAAATGCAGGGTTTATTTAATACAGGGAACATGAGTCCCAACATACCCGAAATAAGCTAAATTGAACAATAATATCAGGCATTTAGAATGCCTTTTAAATTAGAGTGGTTATCCAGAATTATAAAAACAGATGTGCTTATTTCCAGAAGCAGCGCCACCCCTATCCACAAGCATATGAGACAGGTATGGTCACACTTCTGGGACCCGCACCCCTGAAGTGGAGACCATGTGCAGCATCCTCTACATTCTCTGTTATGGGGATTCCAAAAGTAGTCCAGTGAGCATGCTCTGCAATTTTCAGAAGTCCCATAGCAGCAAGTGGAGAGCAAGCTGCGCAAGCGCTGACACCTCTTTTTCACCACTTTAAGACTACCGAAACTCTGATAGTGGTAAATGGAGGGTGGCCGAGCCTGCATGGTCTGCTTTTCTTCACTGTGGGCAGTGCTGAGATGGGACAACCCATTTTAACTTGAATAGGGATGAGCTACAGTACCAGAAAAGGCACATGAAGAAGAGTGGAGCTGTTTCTAGAAGAACAAATCAAATAGTTTCTGAAAAACCTCTTTTTTAAAACCCTACAGGACCCCTTGAAGAATCAGTTGTCTGACACCATCTGTGGAATAGATAATACATCTAAATTTACAGGAAACTCCTATAAAGCTTATGTGGCATATCGACCATGCTATATCAGAAGTTCTTGATGTGTACCTTTTTCCATCATTACTTTGTAAATACTATAAGAGCAGTAGCTACAGTGCCATGAAAAGGTACTTAAGGGTGCAGATACTTTTATGCATAGGTGATATAGCTTTTATTTTTGTAGTAATTATCTAGAAACTGTATGTAGTGAGGTTCCCATTATCTCATTATTACAATTTCTGAAGAGTACTAGTATGTTTCTTTCATACATGAGTTCCATATGTAATTTACAGCTGTTATATGAATATAATTTCTGCAAGTATAATTTATATTATATCTATAAATACGTAGCAAACCAATTAACTAGTACTAGTACAATATAGGCTGTGTTCTTCTTCAGCTTCTATGTGCTGATTTACGGGATAGCAGATGAGGAATGGAGCTATCTTGTTGATTTACCTCACATCTATATAGGCTTTGAAGGGCACAGTGCATACTGTGCATGGAGAATAGTCTACATATTCAGTACAGTTATGCCTGTATATACGCAAATGGAGAAAATACACTGTGTTCCAAATTATTATGCAAATGATATTTATCTCTGATTTTCCTAAATGGTCGGTGCAAATGACAGTCTGTATAATAAAAGTCATCACCCGTTAGAGTATACATCGGATTTTATTGAACAAACCTCCCAAAGATAACAGTATATTCTTCAAAAATTAAAAGAACTCAAAATGCACTGTTCTAATTATAATGCACAGTAGAGTTTCTAAAAAATGTATATGTTTTTAAGAACTGAAAATGCTCATTTGTGGAATTTGCAGCATTAGGAGGTCACATTTACTGAAATAAAAAGCTATTTAAATCCAAAACATCCTAACAGGCCAAGTTACATGTTAACATAGGAACCTTCTTTGAATTTAAATTTCTTTGCATGATGTGAGAATAGCCTCCCAGAGCTGCTGTTTTGATGTGAACAGCCTCCCACCCTCATAGATCTTTTGCTTGATGATACTCCAAAGGTTCTCTATAGGGTTGAGGTCAGGGGAAGATGGTGGTCACACCATGAGTTTATCTTTTGTGCCCATAGCAGCCAATGACACAGAAGTATTCTTTGCAGCATGAGATGGTGCATTGTCATGCATGAAGATGATTTTGCTCCTGAAGGCATGTTTCTGCTTTTTGTACCATGGAAGAAAGTTGTCTGTCAGAAACTCTATATACTTTACAGAGGTCATTGTCACACCTTCAGGAACCCTAAAGGGGCCTACCAGCTCTCTCCCCATGATTCCAGTCCAAAACATGACTCCTCCACCTCCTTGCTGACATCGCAGCCTTGTTGGGACATGCTGACCATCCACCAGCCATCCTCTACTCGATCCATCTGGACCATCCAGGGTTGCACGACACTCATCAGTAAACAAGACTGTTTAAAAATTAGTCTTCATGTATGTCTGGGCCCACTGCAACCGTTTCTGCTTGTGAGCACTGGTTAGGGGTGGCCGAATAGTAGGTTTATGCACCACAGCAAGCCTTTGAAGGATCCTACAACTTGAGGTTCGAGGGACTCCAGAGGCACCAGCAGCTTCAAATATCTGTTTGCTGGTTTGTAAAGGCTTTTTAGCAGCTGCTCTCTTAATCCGATGAACTTGCCTGGCAGAAACCTTCCTCATTCTGCCTTTATCAGCACGAACACGTCTGTGCTCTGAATCAGCCACAAATCTCTTCACAGTACGATGATCACGCTTACGTTTTCGTGAAATATCTAATGTTTTCATCCCTTGTCCAAGGCATTGCACTATTTGATGCTTTTCGGCAGCAGAGAGATCCTTTTTCTTTCCCATTTTACTTGAAAACAGTGGCCTGCTTAATATTGTGGAACATCCAGTTTTCCTTTAATTGGGCTCACCTGGCAAACTAATTATCACAGGTATCTGAGTTTGATTTCAGTGATCCAAAGAGCCCTGAGACACAATACCATCCATGAGTTTCATTGAAAAACAAAAAATGTAATCTTTATGACTAGAGATGAGCGAACGTGCTCGTAACAAGCACTGTACCGCTTGGCTCCCCTGTGCTCGCATAGGCGCAGGCAGCCGCTTCCCTCCTCCACAGCAAGCCTTTGAAGGATCCTACACCTGAGGAGGACGGAAGCAGCTGCCTGCGCCCATGCGAGCACAGGGGAGCCGAGCATTACAGTGCTCATTACGAGCACGTTCGCTCATCTCTATTTATGACACTTAAATCCAATTTGCATAATAATTTGGAACATGGTGTAAGTGTTCTATGCACATAGACATTTATAGCTCCTTTGACAAAGCCCTGTTTTAGTTTTTCTACACAGATTGTATTGTTAATCTGGTTGTCTGGCTTAGTCATTCTGTTCTTCAATGCCCTATAATGATGGCATGCCAGTTCTCCATTCAGGAGACTATACCACTATATTTGCAAATATCAAGCATATGTCTTGTTTCTGGAAGACCACTGGTGATCCCTGAAATCAAGAATGTCCACTAAGTCCAGGGAATCGTTCTTTAATTACACAGTGGCCAGTTGCAGGGTAGCAATTCAAGTCTAATGATAGCTGCCCAACATTTGGTCTGGCTCTTGCAAGCCCCTGGCAATCAGCTTATATCATCAAAGAAAGTTTTGTTTGCCCATACATTTCACCTGCATTATTCGTGAATGTCCATCCATGTTAAAAAAGGATGGGTTGGGGTTGTCAGAGGACAATCTCCTCTGAGCTCTTGTTCTCTGTGGTGGTCCTGAGCCATGAATTTCACCTTACAGTTAGGTCCATATATATTTGGACACTGACACAAATTTAGTTTTTTACCTGTTTACTAAAACATATTCAAGTTATAGTTATATAATGGACATGGACATAAAGTCCAGACTTGTAGCTTTTATTTGAGGGTATGCACATTAAAATTGGATGAAGGGTTTAGGAGTTTCAGCTCCTTTACATGTGGCACCCTGTTTTTAAAGGGACCAAAAGTAATTGGACAATTGACTCAAAGGCTGTTTAATGGGCAGGTGTGGGCAATTCCTTCATTATTTCATTCTTAATTAAGCACATAAAAGGCCTGGAGTTGATTTGAGGTGTAGTGCTTGCATTTTGAAGATTTTGCTGAGAAGTAAACATGCAGTCAAAGGAGCTCTCCATGCAGGTGAAACAAGCCATCCTTCATCTGCAAAAACAGAAAAAACGCATCCAAGAAATTGCTACACTATTAGGAGTGGCAAAAATCTACAGTTTGGTACATCCTGAAAAAGAAAGCACTGGTGACCTCAACAATGCAAAAAGACCTGGACGCCCACAGAAGACAACAGTAGTAGATGATTGCAGAATAATTACCATGATGAGGAGAAATCCCTTCACAACAGCCAACCAAGTAAAAAACACTCTCCATGATATAGGCGTATCAATATCCAAATCTACCATAAAGAGAAGACTGCCTGAAAGTAAATACAGAGGGTTCACTGCACGGTGCAAACCACTTACAAGCCTCAAGAATAAGAAGGCTAGATTGGACTTTGCTAAAAAAAATCTTAAAAAAACAGCACAATTCTGGAAGAACATTCTTTAGACAGATGAAACCAAGATCAACCTCTAACAGAATGATGTAAAGAAAAAAGTGTGGCAAAGGCTTGGTACAGCTCATGATCCAAAGCATACCACATCATCTGTAAAATACAGCGGAGGCATTGTGATGGCTTGGGCCTGCATGGCTACCAGTGGCACTGGGTCCCTAGTGTTTATTGATGATGTGACACAGGACAGAGGCAGCCATATTAATTCTGGGGTTTTCAGAGACATAGTGTGTGCTCAAATCCAGCCAAATGCAGCCAAACTGATTGGTCAGTGTTTCATAATACAGATGGACAATGACCCAAAACATAAAGCAACCCAGTTTATTAAAGCAAAGTAGTGGAATATTCTTAAATGGCCAAGTCAGTCACCTAATCTGAACCCTATAGAGCATGAACTTTAGACAGAAAGGCCCACAAACAAACAGCAACTGAAAACCGCTGCAGTAAAGGCATGGCAGAGGATTAAAAAGGAGGAAACACAGCGTCAGGTGATGTCCATGAGTTCAAGACTTCAGGCAGTCTTTGCCAACAAAGGGGTTTCAACCAAGTATTAGAAATTAACATTTTATTTACAATTATTTAATTTGTCCAAATACTTTTGAGCCCCTGAAATGAAGGGATTGAGTTTAAAAAATGCTTTAGTCCCTCACATTTTTATGCAATCATTTTGTTCAACTGAATTAAAGCTGAAAGTCTGAACTTCAACTGCATCTGAATTGTTTTGCTCAAAATCCATTGTAGTATTTTACAGAACAAAAATTAGAAAAATGTTGTCTTTGTCCAAATATATATGGACCTAACTGTATTTTAAAAATATGCCTGCATCCACCTGAAAAAAAAGATGGCCTCTAGGGGTCTCACTTCCACCTAAGTTGCAGTCCACTGCCTGTTGTCAAGTAAAATCTGTCCTTGGTAAACGGACTCAGAAGACGGCTGAGTGGGGGTTGTCAGAACTAGCTGAGCTCCTGAGGCTGATAAAACAACTGCTTCTACACTGCTGTTGAACATCACAAGAGTGTTTTACTTCTCTGTAAGTGTGATTTATCTCTCCTTATCTGCTTTCTGAGCTCCCTAGAACTGTTTGGCTGGGGCAGTGTATTTTAACAGAGGAGACATCACATGATGGTGATTTGTCTGGTCAATGAAACTCATGACCCTCCATCAGCAGCCATTTTATGGAGAGGACCTCTGTGTGGCCAGCACAAAAGACTTTGTACACAAGGGGTAACACCTCATGAAATATAGAAAATGGTGCCAAATTTCAGCAAAGGCTATATTAGTAAGTGCCATATACCGTATTTTTCGCCCCCAAAAGTGGGGGAAAAATGCCCCTGTGTCTTATGGGGTGAATGCTAATGAGCGCTTCCATTATGGAAGCACTCATTAGCACCGGAGGACAAGGAAGCGATGAAGACTCTATAGTCACTGCTTCATGGTCCTCCGTTCGGCTGTGCTGTGCTGCACACAGCGTGAGAGCGCTCCGTGACAGCCGGAGGCAGAAGAAAGAAGAGAGAGTGCGGGCGGAGGAGCAGCGGCATCCAAGAGGTGCTGGGATATGATAAGAAGCTGCTGGGGGCTGATAAGAGGCAATGGGGGCTTATATAAGACTGCTGGGGGCTGATATGAAGCTGCTGGGGGCTGATAAGAGGCAATGGGGCTTATATAAGACTGCTGGGGGCTGATAAGAGGCATATAGAGGGCTGATATAAGACTGCTGGGGGCTGATAAGAGGCATATGGGGTCTGATATGAGGCATATGGGGGCTGATAAAAGGCATGGGGCTCTTATCTGAGATCTGATTGGGGGTCTTTCACATTGAGGTCTGAGCTGGGGTCTAATTGGAGGTCTGATCTGAGGTCTTATTGGGGTCTTATTAACATTGGGGGTCTTATTGGGGTTGTCAGCTGAGGACTGATTAACATTGGGCATCTGATTGGTGTTCTGTCCAGAGGTCTGATGAAAAATATTTTTTTTATTATTGTCCTCCTCTAAAACCTAGGTGCGTCTTATGGGCCGGTGCTTCTTATAGGGCGAAAAATACGGTAATCATCTCATAAACACATTGGTCAACAATAACCAGAAAGTGGACAACTCCTTTAATCAACTTTGTGTATTATTAAATCATAGAAAATAATACTGTTTAGTACATAATAATCTACTTCAAGGGCTTTCTGTGTTTTCATTTTGGTGCGCACACAATTTATTCCCGTTGATCTTTATTTACTTAGATTGAGCTTGCCTAGATCAGTTGTTAGTAATAATGATAATATTAATAATAACAGAATAATACAACATAGCAACAAATAAGTCAACAATTAAAACAAAAGGATTGAGGGCCCCGTTCGCAAGAGCTTACAAGCTATGAATTTTTAGATCTATTTTTAATATGGTCACTGCTACTAAAAGAATAAAAGTCTCAACAAATTGTTTGGTTCCTGACTTAGACAGCATTTGTTTGCTTTTCTGACAGTAAGGGTATAACCTGTATCCTGCAGATCCTGACTTCTGCTGTGCGGCAAAATAGTTCATGTTTTTTTATCCACACTAGTTCATTAACAGACCCATGGGATCGTAAATGAGAGTAATTTGTGTAGATATTACTGTGCCGTGGCTTGATTCCTGGCTTTATATTCCTGTGGGAGTCTAATCTGAAATGTCTTCTCTACATTGAAGAACTAGTGTTTATGTTATATTACCCATGTAGGAGAGAAGGGAAGATCTGTTGCTTTGTGTTTTACTACTTATATCATGAAGATTAGTCTTGTTAGTGTCGGGTGTCATTTACAGCTCCGCTGGTGAGTATGTTTTAATTGAATGAATTACATATGAAACTGAAGATTTAGTGAAAATTCACAAAAAGCTGTTATTCCTAACTTCTGATGTAAAAAAAATCAATAGTTTTTAATTTTAATTAGGATTAATTCAGTATGTAATTATAAATATGTTTTGAATAGCAGCAAATGCATGGCCTTTATTAAAGGTGTTTTGCCAAATTTAGAGATTATCCCCTATCCAACTGGTTGGTGGGACCCCACCGATCTTGAGAATGGGGGTACCGTTCCCCCAACCTATTGGAGCATCAGGTCAAGCACGTGCTCTGCTACTTCATTCATTCTCTAAGGGCCTGGCAGAGTACAGCGCTCTGCTATTGTCAGCAGTCCCAGTTAGAATGATTGCAGCGGCAGGATGCATGCTTGACCTGCCAGTCCATCAGATTGGAGGAACCTCCATTCTGAGGATCAGACCACCTGCGATAAATTGGTCACAGGATAGGGGAAATTTGCAAACTTGGCACAACAATTTTAACTTCTTTCTTTCTTTCTCTCTTTCTTTCTTTCACTTTATCTATCTATCTATCTATTTATCTATCTATCTATCTATCTATCTATTTATCTATCATCTATCAATCACATATCTATCTATCTGTCTATCTATCTATCCATCTACTTATCTGTGTATCTTCTTTCTTTCTTTCTTTCTCCTTTTTCTTCTCTCTTTTTCATCTATAATCTCATATCTTTATCTTTAAAAACAAATTATTTTACGTTTCCATTGACCTTTGCTGTCCCTTCAAGGCATGCATTCTGTAAGAGTGTAATTGCCTACTCCTTTGGAGATGCTTCTGTCTGCACTGATATTTGCAGGGACATGCATTCATATATTTTATATTACATGGTTACTTTGAGAAAATCAAGGATAATTCTTTGTTTTATGATGCAATATATTGCTCTGACACAATGGCCAACGGCACAAATCAGTTCTACATATTTATGGGTCATTTAAGGTATTCATAAATTAGATTGTGCTAGAGCACTACATCAGTATTTAGACTGAATTTGCATCTAGACATTTTAGAATATATTATACTCATAAAATCCTCCGGTCATTAATGCTGCTTTCTCATTTGCCATAGTCACATATGCTTTTCATTTATTAGGACTGTCATTAAAGAAGGGCTGTCATAGTAAAATATACGCTGTATAGTCTCTTTGCCTGTAACAAAACTTATCTGAATATAGCATGCAATTAAAAGGGATTAGATTGGTCTTATCTGGCTGTATCAGGAAATTCTGCCATTTTGGCCGCCACCTTGGAATGATCTTCTCAGCACTTTGTTTTGGTGATAAATTTTACTATCAGTACCCATAAGATGATTCAGTGGTGACGGTTGAAATTCTTTATTTGTGAGATATTTCATCCCTTCATTTCTGAACCTCATAGTAGGCTCAAACACCCTCCAAGAAAAATGAAATAATCTTGAGAAAAAAGGACGGTTGGGGGAGGGTGCAGTCTTCCAGTTGCAAAATTTAACATACAGACCTCTAATTGTCCCCGATGTGATATAACTGACGCTGATTTTCTGCATATGTTCTGGGCTTGCCCAGAACTGAAAGAGTATTGGATGTCTACCTATAAATATATTCTACAAAGAACGAAGGTTATGGTCCCATTTTCAATAGAATGTTCGATATTAGGGGATTTATCCAATGTTAATTGTTCCAGTCATAGAAGGATTCTTTTAATCAAAATAATGTTTTTAGCTAGACTTATTATTGCTCGAATTTGGTTATCGAGGGAGATCCCGAGAGTAGAGCAATGGGTATATCTCGTTAATAAAGTAAAGAGTTATGAAAATATTCTATATAGTCAAAGGAATATTGGGGAGAAATGGTCGAAGGTTTGGGGAGTTTGGATTGAGTAGCTGGTCTCTCCTCCCTGCACATCATTTATTTACTTAGGTATCTATCTATTTTTACTTATTTTTTTTTTGTATGTGTATACATGTTTATGTATATACGTGATTATGTATACATATTATAATTTGTTATTTATTGGAGACGCATCGTGGGTTGTGGAGGTCGGGTTGGGTTTTTGGGGGGATTTATATGTGGAGGATGATATTTCCCTTTTTATTATAATTGTTTGTAATTTGGAAAACAATAAAATGTATGTTCATGTTTACGTTGGCCTGCAATTCAGGCATGTAAAAAGATAATATTCATTGGGATTTGTTAGCTAGCCGCCCTTTTAAAACCTGATTTTTTAAAAGTAGTTAAAACAGTTGATATGTTGTAATTAGAGATGAGCGAATTTTATATTTAGAAATGTGTTTCTGCTTCGTTTAGTGGTAAAAGCAGAACTGCGTTATGGATTCTGTTACCACGGACCATAACGCAATTCTGTTACGGAATGCATAATGGAATGTCTTTAGAGGAAGAAGTCTGTGGGCTGCATAACGGATCCGTCCGGTCTCCATTATGCTGGAGTCCTCTCCTCCATGAGTCCTCTCCAAATGGTAGATGACTTTCTGGCCTTTAAGTCAGTATACAGACAGTGGTGGAGCTCAACATTGTAGTCGCCTATCAACACCACCCACCGTGACCCGGAGTCTTGTCATCTTGGGTAACTCTGCTGAACTCAGAATGGTTTAGTGCACCCACGTTTTATGCATGAGTATCGATATAACAATAGTATTGGTACATCAAGATATACACAAAAGCTTGTGGTTAAGCAAAACTGAACTGCCAAATCATAAGCTCAAATGCCATGTCCTAATTTTATGCTGCATGCACAAGCTCGCAACTGTCAGGACAGGAAACCAGACTAGGCTATGATTAATAGTTAAACTATTGTTACCTATGTGCAGTAGCAAGTATATATGAGGAAATCGTGATTATCCTCAGAGTCACTTAGAGTAAAATAGCTGGGATTTTTCTATGTCATATATGTTAGCATTGGACGAAAGGTTAGTAGAAGCTGTCAGGCAGGATTAATCACATTCAGGTCAGTGTTAATTAAGGAGAAATGTTATTGACTATACTCTTGAGACCTGCGGCTTCATGCTGAGGAGTCATACAGCCTCCATGCAGTTCCATATAGGCTCCTGATCCTTAAAATGTGATGCAGTATTCCAAAGTGGTTTGAAATTTCCAATATATTTGCAGCACAGCACTGTTATCCAGGGGCGTAGATAAAGGCTCATGGGCCCTGCTGCAAGAGGTCCCCCTTCGCTTAGTGCTTTGTGGCCAGGGGCAGGGAAGCACACAGCCCTCCTGCAGCCTGAGGTAAAAATTGAAACAGCACCACTCACCCGTGCCAAATTCTTGATCTAACCGCTTGCCTCCAGCCAGGTGTAACTACATCAGCTAACTTGACCAGCATGTACTTATGCGGCACAAGGGTCTTTGGGGCTCCCAGACCTGGGCCCAGTAGCGACTGCTACCTCTACACTCCCTATAGCTACACCCTTTATAAAAGTACTGCTCTATTCCATTTGATAAAAGTAGTGTCTGTCTAAAGAACGCCGAAGAAGAGTTATCCAAACTGGTGCATAGGAATCCTGGAGTACTGGCAACAACTGTAGCTTCCTCTCTCATTTTTCAGAAGCCTTCTGCTATGGACATGTGCTCTCATTTTCTTGGCACCAGTTTTCATTACTCACCCACTACTTCTTTGTTATAATATAATAATAACTTTTGTTATTTTTACCTTTTCCTCAGTCATATAAGAAAGATTTCTTATGTATTGGTTTTACAGTTCCATCCGACATTCAGAGCTTTTTACGCTAGGTGTAGATAACAAACACTCAGCAACCTAATGAAAAAGAATGAGTCTGGTGCCATGATTAAGGGTGACTGTTATAACTACAGGCAGCTTGTTGCCCTTGGGAGAAACTTGGTTAGGTGCTATGATTTACGTGACCTCATCTTTAAATGATGATCTATCATCTTCACAGCAATTCACACCAGAGCTCTGTGCTAAGCCAGCATTAATATCAACCTAACACTACTCTAAAGCTCTATTCCATGATCACCGTAGTTCATCCTCATTATGAGTTCAACTTTGGAGATCTTCCTCGACAACTAAATGTATTATATTTATTTTGTGAAGAATGCAGAAAATGTTCTGATGGCATAGAAATGTATTAGCTGGTGGTGTATATATAATTCATGGTTATATTGTATGGGAATCCGCACAGTAACACATATACTGTACATCTATTCGGTAGACCGAGTAGAGAGAGTAGAGAGACAGACCTGAAATTAGAGGCATGGGGCTTCCAATAATACAATAAACAGATGCTAGCTGGTGACTGATTCAAGAAATATCATGTAGCATCACGATGGCTCGGTGGTTACCATGCTGAGAGGTCAAATCCTACCAGGTCAACTCCTGTGCCTGTATGTTCTCTCCATAATCATTTGAGTGTTCTTAGCCTATCCTATCTTTCTTCTCTGCTTAAATAGCATGCATAGTTGTAGAAGAGCTTGGTTAGTCACTGAACTATGTATGTTTCCATAATGATTATTGATTGATTTAGTGCATTAAGTTTGAGTGCAGACATATGTAAAGACAATGGTAACACATCAAGCTTAGCACTGAATGGCAACCACAGTTAGGGCCCCCACTGAAATATCTGGATGCCAAACTGTCAAATGGTCAGGATTCTGCACAACCTCTTATGTCTATACATCTACTATTTTTCATTTAGACAGATCTGGTACGTAAATAGGACAGGGGTTTGGAAAACTGGATAATATGATCATTATGGGTCATCCGTAATAAAGTTTGTATTTTCCGCTCCACGTTCTTCATTTCAAAATCCGTAGGCCCTTGCGATAACCAAAATGTGATAATGTGATGTTGCTGTCTATTAAATTGGCTCCATCTGTTTAGTAAAATTTTAACTCTGTAAGTACCACATAGTGTCTAATAGGCATTAGATGTCAGCGCATGCTTTCTATTCATTAGCTTTAGGGCTGACTAAAATGTTGTTTCTGCCTTAGTCTCAGCACTCAGCCCTGTACATTTGAAATGGCTGGCTCAGATGTTACTGAAGAGAAATTAAAGTTAAATTGGTACACGGGAACCAAGTGGCCTAACAACATAATATATCACTGCTGTGTAAGAGATAAGACTCAGGGTTTGATTGTCCCATATCACATACAAAATGTCCAAACCCTAGTGGATGGTGAATAGCACATTTCTCATCTGATATTTTCTGTACACCATAGCGCCCAGTTCCAAGATATATTGACATCATCCACCTATGTAATAAAAGAGGGTCCCCGCCCCCAAACACTCACCTGCCTGATCCCCTGAAGACGCCAGTCCACCAGTGAAACATGTTGGGAGGCAGATAGTATGGTGTGTGTGTGTGTGTGTGTGTTTTTTTTTAAAGTGCAGCAGTAGTGCAGAGAACTAAAAATATGGAATATAGGTAGGGATAGAACAGAAGTAGTGAATGTGATGGTACCAGTTATGTGCGCAAATAACTGGCTCCCCCGTAGTACAAAAGCTATGAAGACTACATAGAAGGCAGTAAACCTACTAAATGAACTGAACATAGATACTGCACATTGCTATGTTTTTAGATAGTCTCACAGTATTATATGTATTGCAGAAGCAAAAAATAAAAGTTACATTTTAAAATTAGTGAGCACGTGGAAGTAGACGTTCTATAGTCAGTGACTATGTGTAATTGAAATATACAGGTCCAAGATGTGGTTTTTATGCAGTAAACTTGCATTTCCAGTACAACCCAGGTTATCATCACCAGTTTCGTTTAGTCCATTTGACTAGTAGATATCATATTCTGCAAAGTATTACCTAGACATAAAGGATATATTTAGCGTTTCTTTTACAGAAAATTCAGTGTCATAGAGATTAAAAGCTTCTGTCTTTCTTCTGGAAGCAGAGCTCCTTCCCCTGAAAGACTTCTTGCTACAACAAATGACTTTTACCTTTAACATGAAGAACCTCTGTATAGTTATGCTTCCTTGGTCTGATTTGTGGTATGTGTTTTTGTTTGTCTTTCTTCATGTTTTGTCAGAACAAGTCTTGGCCTGGAGGTGCATCCCAGTATGTGTAAGGATGGATTCACACTAACACTAGCAATTTCCATTGTTCTGCCCCATCAGAGGGGCAGAACAGTTAAAATAACAGATATTTCAGATTCAGCACATAATTGAACCAAACAGAGCTGAAGAGACCCTGTTGACTATAAAGGGATCTGTTTAGTTTCCATTCCAGACACTATCTTTTCGGGAAAAAAGGCGTGCAAACAAAGTCTCAGTCTGGATACTGCAAATAAAGTCTCCGGGCAGATATGAACAAACCTTAAAGGGGTTGTCTGAGTTATGAAAAAAAATATAGTACTTTAAACCTGATGGGCAGCAATATATAACTAAGTTAAGCAAGTTTTAGGCAAAAAAAAAAAATCTCTATTTCCTCATTTCCCTGGTTCTCTTCTGGCCTTTGTTTACATGCAGTAATAACAATCTCTGCCCCTCCCCCCTCTCTGTAAAAGGAGTGAATACAAGTGCTGAGTGACATGTCTGCCTGCTGGGATACTCAGCAGCATGTTGTATGTGTAGGACTACAAGTCCCAGCTGTGCAATGACACTGCTGATACACACAGGATCTCCCCCTACCTGTACTTGTAGTTTGCATCTCCTCCAGATCAGCTTTGTGTCTGTAGGGTGAGGAGGGCAGATCTTGTGTCTCTTTACATCTGCAGCTGCTGTTGTAAAGCCTTCAGTGTGTTCTGGCTGAAGGCGTTAATGTTTTATCTGAAGGAATCCAGGGAGAGAGCAGATAGCAGGAGCCCGGCAAAGCAGGGGGGCGTGGCCAGTGACGTCTCGTGTTATCTGATCTCTGAGGCTTGTGCACGAAACATCACACAGCAGGGAGATAAGGTGACATCACAGGTCATGTGACCCTGAGTTAAATCTAAGAAACCAGCAGCTTTAGAAGCAGAAAGTGTATTGAAAAGCTGTTGTATTTGACTAGGTAGAAACATACAAAGGAGAAAAAAATAACTCGGACAACCCCTTTAAGACTGACATTGTCATACTTGTATACTTGGTGGTACATTTTTCCATGTTGCATGTCTTAGTTTTGGCATACAGTAAAAAAAAAACCTTCAATTTATCAACTCTGGATCTAATTGTGAATCAGCTTTGTATGAATGGGAAGTTTTTGAAATTCCATTTACTGATGTACTAAGCTTCTGCCCTTGATCTCTTATGTGTCCAAAGGCTTCTTAGAAACTGGATTTTAGCATCCATGTTTCCATGACGATAAAGCTTCTTTATTTCATATTGTGTTCTCAGTTGGGGACACACAAAAGTTTTATTGCTCTCTTCTCTGCTGGAGTGTTGCTCAAGAGATGGCCTTCAGCTGAAGAACTTTCTGTATTTCTAGTTGAAATGAACCCTTTCAGCACTAGGAACAGTGATGCTGTTCTGAATCAAAATCTTGTGAAATTCCACTGGTTTCAGTTACTTCAGTTACTTTTTATTAACTTTATTATCTTATCATGATATAATAATATTAGAAATTCAAGATGTGTAAGGGCTAAGTAAAAAAAACCTGAAACAACTAGATCCAAATGTAAAGTGCATTCTCTTTTATGTAAAACATGCTGAGTATTAGGCCTCTTTCACACGAGCGTCGCGGATTCGGTCCGGATGCGTTCAGGATGCGTTCAGGAAAACTCGCACCATTCTGCAAGCAAGTTCAGTCAGTTTTGTCTGCGATTGCGTTTAGTTGTTCCGTTTTTCCGTTTTCCGTTTTCCGCGCGGGTGCAATGCGTTTTGATGCGTTTTTCACGCGCGTGAAAAAAAACTGAATGTTTACAAACAACATCTCTAAGCAACCATCAGTGAAAAACGCATTGCATCCGCACTTGCTTGCGGATGCAATGCGTTTTTAACGCAGCCCCATTCACTTCTATGGGGCCAGGGCTGCGTGAAAAACGCAGAATATAGAACATGCTGCGATTTTCACGCAACACAGAAGTGATGTGTGAAAAAAAACGCTCATCTGAAAAGACCTATTGAAATGAATGGGTCAGGATTCAGTGTGGGTGCAATGCGTTCACATCATGCATTGCACCCGCGCGGAAAACTCGCTCGTGTGAAAGAGGCCTTATGAGCAGTACTTTTATTGGCTATCCAGTTTACAAATGAGTACTTCAGAAGTGACCACAACATTTAAAAGAAGTTAAACAAAAACATTGTACATAGATAATGCACACAGTCATGTCACAGATCAATGCAGTGCTGTCATGGCGCAGAAATTAAATCATAGCCATTTTAGAGTACTGAGATAATGCACACAGTACTAGCACTGTGTACACAGCGATGTCGTCTGTATAGCGCCATCTGCTGTTTGTTTTTTCTTATTTATTTGTCTAACTCAATGAGAAGGCCGCACGTGCTCAGTTGAAGGACTTCAGCTTTATCCTTCAACTGTCTCCTGAGCTGTGATAGGGAGAGCATGGACATGCCCCCTTAGCTGCAGCAGAAAAGACACTCACTCACAGTGGTGTAGTAGTACAGAGATAGCACAGAGATAGTCACAGCATAATGTAACTAGTAAAATTATATTAACATAGAACCTATCCTAAGACTAGACCATAAATGTGTTTGTGTATTAAAGAGGTTGTCCAAGATAACAAAATGATTACTTCTTTCTTGGAAACACAGTGCTACACCTGCCCACAGGCTGTGTGTGGTACTGCAGCTCAGCCTCATTCACTTCAGTAGAGTGGAGCTGCAATGCCAGACAAAGTCTATGGGCAGGTGTGGCCCTGTTTTTGGAAGAAGCCATGTTTTTCTAATCCTGGATAATCCCTCTAATAGTACCAAACTAGTTGATGTTATACTTATATGATAAAAAAGTACAAATATGTGCAGCCCTCTCAGAAGACCGCATCTGTAATTAAATATAATTTGTGCTATTATCATTATCTTAACCAAGTAGCTGCATTTTGCCTTGGCTCTCTTGCTTAATAGCAGAGCCAAGAGAGCATTTATTAGTTCGGTCTCTTGCTGGTCTTTAGTGAATGTTGGTTCTGGCAGTATTCTCTCTTTAGGATGTCTTTGTAATGAACACCTGTGCAATAATGAATTGGTTACTGATCTAAAGTGGATACGCTGGCAATAATTGAATTGACCGCAATAAACAGATATTTTACCTGTATAGGAATGATTAATTTGGACAGATATTTCTCTGCCCTTGAGAAGACCCTTAAAATCATCTATGAAGTTTTACAATGTCCACAGCAGGGAGATTCTTCCCCTTCAATTCCTGCTTTTGTATTGCATTGTGTCTATTGACTTATCCAGGTTCCCCCCCATTCTTGAATTTAACGTCGGATGTTTTTTTGCTCTGTTTCTCGGATAAATGAACAGCCTCATATTTGCTAGAGGGAATGAGAAGAAATCCTTTCATTAACGTTATTTTCTTCCACCCATGTACCCCCATGCTGGCTCTGACTTTTTATTCCTTGTTAGAAAAAGCTAATTAGCGCGGAAACAGCTCAGACATGCGCAGCTAGAGGGCGAGAGGTTAGCAAGGCCAAGGAGCTCATTTTGAGAAGTTTGTGCAGGATAAACCTTTCATCCCTTCTGTGATATGCTTAACACACAGGACTGCATTCAGATTTTTGTAAGCTTCTAAGAGGTAATATGTAGAACTTCTAGCGGAAAGTGGAAAAGCAAGATGAATAAATGTTCCTGCCAGGCAAGACATTTTAAGAAGAGATATCCTCTTCTCCTTAATAAATTAAAAAGTTTGTCTTCCAAACCTCTACAATAATTTCCGATTCTCACTACAACAGTTCTAAAATCATCAAAATTAAAGTGACACACCACCTTTCCTGCTGCTTTAAAGATTACGTTAGGAGAAGGCATAAGTATATAATGTTATTATCAAGAAAGCCCTTCTAAGCTGGCAGAGCGTTCTGATAATAACCTGGGATTACCCTGCTCATATGTCCGGAGGCCGCAGAGATAGAGTCTAACAATAGCTCATTATGGAATTGCTGTTCATGGTATTCTCAAGCTTTGAAGCAATTCTGACTCACTAGTAAAGTGTCACTGGAAAATGTTTCTAAATGTTGAAGACTATGGGATGGATATAGGGATCTTTGAGTCAACGGGGGAGATTTATCAAGACCAGTGTTTTCCTTTCTGGTCTTGATATCACCTGTGCTGCCAGCAGGGTCGGACTGGGAACCTAAAGTGACCCTGAAAAAACAAAATTGACCCCATGTTGTAGCAGGGTCAAAATGAACAGAAGGCGGGGCAAAATACTGTCCCATCAGAACCGTATATCACAGTGCAGCAAAATACATTGCCCTAAAAGCTGTCCCTTGTGGTGGTCATCAATAGCTGCCATTTTCTGTCTTCTCCTCCTCCAGTTGTCTCTGATTAAGATATGGAGCAGAGGGCTTAGGAGGTGAGATGCAGACCACAGCAGTTGAATTCATGAGAGCATGTGCAGTCTGCAAGCAGCAGAAGGGCTTGGGCGGACCCTTGGGCATTGGCCCACCGGGAAATTTCCCTGTAAGTTCTACGGCCATTCCGCCCCTGGCTGCCAGATAAGGCACTGTATTATAATGAGGCAACAGTCTGTGTGCCTAGATTGAAGTCTACCACAGGTAGCATAAATGATAATACAAATTGTCCATCCCCCACCACGCCCCCACAACATCTCTTTTTGGTTGGGGGGGGGGGGGTGACGTAAAAATTTCATTTGCACAAAGAATTTTGTGCAAATGGCATTTAATAAAGTGCAAACCTGCGTCTTTTTTATGCCAGTTTTCTGGTTGATAAAATCTTGAAAAAAAAATGATGCCAATAATACTGAATTTATCAAAATGACCTATATGAAATAATGGATTTGCTAGATATTAGACTCTTTCTTATGCCAGATCATGTCTGGCATAGACATGTTCACCAATACCTTAAATGGAGCTGGATTTTAAGAGATTTCGTGTATTTTATAACTTCCTTTAGCCATAAAATATGTAACCTTTTTTAAAGTTTCCAGCAACTGTCAAGGTAAGGAGTTAAAAGTGTCTAAAACTCAATAAATTTAGTGCTGAGCATGTCTATTTTTACCACAATTTACAAAAGAACTGTGGCTCATCTTTCTTAGATTTCAGGAAGTTCCTTTCACATTTTAAAAGAGCTGTCCTAAGTCTCTGATCAGTGAAGCTTCAACACCTGCCAATTATGAGAACGGGGTCTATTCTCCCCATTTGAATGGTGTGCCAGACATACTTGCGTGTTCACTGCTTCATTCAGTTGTATGGGACTGCTGGGGGAGATAGCCAAGTACAAGCACTCAGCTATCTCCAGAAGCCCCATAGACTGCATGTGTGCTCACCACCCATTGAAATGGGGGAGTACGGGCACCCATTCTCATCATTAGTGGGTGACGTAAAAGGTCACTCAGAGGTCAGACTCTTGCTGTGGATAGGGGACATATCAGCATTGTCCTAATCAGTGGGCATTCAGAGCAAGACAGTCACTGTAGCCACTTGTCTGCGCTGTCTAATAAGAGGGGTCCCATATCTGATAAATTCAGAATGTGCACATGGAAAAGAATTATCTATCCTAGATAATCCTAACTTTAACATTTGTACTATTGCAGTGTGTTAATAAGTGGGAATGGGTTACTTAGCGAGATCTATGCCGTGCTCAATGCCCTAGCTAATAACATGTCACTGGGCATGCTGTCTATGTTGTTTATCACACAGCATCACACCTTGGAGACTCATGTTCCTTGGCATTGTGTTTCTTTTAATTTTTTATAATTTAGCTACGACTGAAACAGGATCATTTACTTCATGGTTACTTGCGCCAAATCACTTTAATTCATCTGTGCTGCTGATTTAGGAAAGCAAGGCAGGGTACCTTCTCCAAGCTGTTGTCAGATCAGGCAATTACAAGGTGCTGTCTTACCATAACAAGCAAATACTTTTATCCAATTATCTTGCTTACCGGTGTGCAGAAGGGAATCCCTAATAGTTGTAATGATTAGAAACGTAATGATGAGGCCTATGTAATTTGGCAGCGCTCCCTTTTCACTGGGGATCTTTAAAGACACTTTTCTTAAGACATCTGTGTGATTCTGGTGGTCATAAGTAATCTCAAACTTTCCTTCCGTAGACCAGGTAGTAGCAGTCAGTAGAGGAGTGGTTTGTGTAAAGCTCAGTCTTCCAATAAGACGTTTCCAATGCCTGCCTTAACAGCATGAAATTTGCATCATATGGACTTTACGATCTCTCCAATTACCCAACAGCATAGAACAAAAGCCGCCGTAACTTTATTCTCATCAATCTGCAATAAAAAATAACGTCTCATGTTTTTTTTTTCTCTCACAAAGTTTGAAAGTAGAAATTAATTTACTTCAGTGAAACAAGTTGTTAATTTGTTCACTCCAAGTTAAGATGTGCTCCATTAATTTATTGCATTTGCTTTCTTTGCATAATCTTTTATTGCACAATTAAAAATAAAGCGCAGAATGCACTTTTTATTGTATATAGTTGACATGAACAGGCAATAAATGATTACTGACAATTACCTGAGTGTGTGATCTGATGGCTTCACATCCAGAGATATTAACGTTCCCTCATAAATTCAAAGTCAGCCTATTTTATTGGACAGAAAATAAGGTTAATAAACTTTTAGTTGTGTTGTAGCATATAGTATATGTATGCCTTCATGCTTATAGAATCTTTGGGGAATAATTAGTTTCTAAATTGCAATATAGCTACTCATGGCTACCCATCTTGTGTTGCCTATGTATGTAAGGTGCAGTAGTAGTCAGACCCCTTACATAAAAGGATTTTTTTTGAGCCCACAGTTGGTGGACACAGTTAAAACTCAAACAAGATAGTTGTTACTTGACCTTCACCCGGGGTTTCAAGCTTGTGGTTACAACAGACTATGAAGGACAACAGGCTTAGTGGTTGCAGTTCCTCAATGAGGGCACAGGCTTAGTTAAAGGAAACAGAATAACTTTCAAAGCAGAAATGGTTGAAAATTACACTGTTCCTTTAAAAAGCAACAGCTCACTCTTCCTTTAACTTGAAGTTGCAATCAATTAGGCTACTTTCACACTAGCAGCAGTCCGGATCTGGCAGGTGAAGGGTGCAGCCGGATCCGGACTGCCGCAGGGACATGTGTGGGGCCGGAACCGCGTTCCGGCCCCACACATGTCACACAGTACCATATACAGACATACATACATACACACACATACACACAAACACATATATACTTACATACTCCAGGCAGGCAAGCCGCACGTCTTCACGCCCAGGAGACGCGCAGCTATAACGATTCCCCACAGTGCCCTCTGCTGGGCGCTGTAGGGAATCGTCATAGCAGCGTGCCTCCTGGGCATGAAGACGTGCGGCCTGCCTGCCTGGAGTATGTAAGTATGTATGTGTTTGTGTGTATGTGTGTATGTATGTATGTATGTATGTGGTGATGGATCCGTCCTGAACTCCATTGAAAGTCAATGGAGGGTGGATCCGTTTACCATTGTAGTCACACCAAACGGATCCGTCCCCATTGACTTGCATTGGGGGTCATTCCGAATACGTCTTGGTGCGGATGCCTGGACCAGAGAGAAAACCACAGCATGCTGCGGTTTGTTCTCCGGTCTGAAGACGGAACGGAATGCTTTCAGAAGCATTCCATTGTCTTCAGTTCAGTTTTGTCCCCATTGACAATAAATGGGGACAAAACTGAAGCGTTTTTTTCCGGTATTGAGCCCCTATGACGGAACTCAATACCGGAATTTAAAAACGCTAGTGTGAAAGTAGCCTTACTTGGGTGTTGACAGCTCTAATCTCCTTAGAGTAAGTGCATTTATCACCATGGCTTTTGTTCAATCTAATGCAGTACCACACAATCTGCACTGTTTCTATCAGTCTCACCCAGGTTGAGATACGTACCTCTGACTTCACAACCACTTTGCACACTCTTATCCATTGTAGTACCTCTGTTTCTCAACACACAGTCCCAGGTTGTGGTATCTGACCTCATAACCACTGCTCACACACTTATCAGTTGAAGTACATCTGCTTCACAGCTTGCAGCACTGTATTCCGTCTCTCACACAATAATGCCTACAGGCTGGCTGGTCTTCATTACCATTACTTTCAGGATACACAGACTGTGTGGCTTCTCTTTTTCCCCTCAGCTGTGACTCCAACTCCTCTATGGTATTCCATTACCCTAGCTAATCCTTCAGGTATTGTACCCTTATTTCCAGTAGCAATCATGTCTGCTAGTTCTTGCAGGAATATACACTGGATCTGTCTCCAGCAAAAGCCACCAGCTTACTCTTTCATTTCCTAATACTGACTTATTTACTATTGGGCAAGTAACTTTAATATCTAGAGATTCTGAACATGTGTCACCTGTGAAAATGCTTACTTCAGGGACACATGATCTTTCAGTCAGGGCTATTGGTGTTGACGCTAGACACTTTTGTGGTGAAAAAAAATGGGATCCGTTGTGTCACCAACCTTTATGTAAAAAGCCAATTACATATGTGAAAGTGTCCTCATCACTATGTTTATATTCTTAGGCTGACTGTACACATTAGGTATTTGTTGGCTGGCTCATTCAGCTATTTCTCACCTCCTTCCACCAATACATGTGTCCACTTGGCTCTTCAATGTATGCATGTGCTCTGAGAGGGGAGATGAGTAAAGCCACTGCCAGATTTTTTTGGCTTCAGCTCATCTCTGTGAGTTTCAACTGCCTGATCCTTATGTCTCCTGACATTTTCCATTAGGGAGAGAGTTGGGTGATCCCATACATATTAGATGGTCTCATTTACATAGACAACCCCAGTATAAGGAGTCACTGACCTAAACCAGACTATTGCATTATCAGCAGTATGGACAGGAAAATTTTAGGCAACGGAATAGGGTAACATTGGTAAATCGTAAAGCTGCACTTTAAAGCAACTCACCCCTTACTAAGGCTCGGTTGCCTCAGTATATGTGCAGCAGTTATCTGATTATGTTTTTTTTTATTATTTATGCTTATTTTGCCATTACTGTAACAGAAATCAGATCTCCATGCACTGACTTCCTGGTGAGTCTGATATGTCTGTCTTAGGCCCCATTCACAATATTACTGAATAGATCCGGCCCCATTCACCTCCATGCCACGGCTCCGATGAAGCATGTCCTATACTTGTCCGCACACACGGACAAGTATAGGCATTTTGAATGGGGCGGCCCCCGTATTATTGCGTAGTAATACTGCCATCTGAATGGGGCCTTAAACGCAGTAGCCAACCTGAGGAGACAGCTGCAGGGGGCAAGACAGCAACAGCCTGAATCAATGATGACACAGGAGGTGTGTCTCAGACTACCTCAGACTCTCTTTAAAAAGCAGCCAAGCAGCAAGCACTAAGGGAAATAAAATACAGGTAATCATCCCCTTTAGTTACTGACTTGCATATTATTTTTGAAGTCATGACTAGAAATGTGCGAAGCAACTTCGGATGCTACATCCGAAGTTGGTTCGCTAGAAAGGTTAGTTATAATACTGTATGGAGATTCGTCTCCATACAATATTAGAATGTATGGGCTCAAATGAGCCAAAGTAATGTAGTTGAATAACTTCAGTAATTGATTATTACACAGAAAAACCTTGGAACCGAAGGTTCCAAGTTTTGAAGTGGTCTTTTAATTTAATGATCAATTACTGAAGTTATTCAACAAAGTCTTGCGCGTCTTTGTGAATAACTTACTTCGGCTCATCGGAGCCCATACATTCTAATGCTGTATGGAGCAAAGCAGCTTCAGGTGTAGCATCCAAAGCTCGCTTCACTCCTCTCTAGTCATGATTAGACAGTTCTTTAAGTATCCTTGCAGTTCAGAATGTAACACATTTACCCAAAATAGGGAGCAAAAATGAAAGCAAACTGTAACAATAAATATATTTTAGTGATATCTGCTACAGATAGACGCTTATTAACAGTATATTTTATATTGTACCCTTCGTAAGAATACAGCTAATGTGTAAGTGGAATCAGTTAATTTTGTATCTATCAGACTGAAGTGTTTTTAGTTTCTGTAAATGAGATCAAATAAAAGATCAGAAAAGTTGTATACTGCAATATGCTCTAAAGAAGCATCAAAATCACACTGATGTAGATTTGTGTCATCTATACACTCCTTGGGGAATAAGTAGTATTATCTGTCAGTAAAGGCATTTTAAATCTCTTAAATCCATGAATTGTTTCCTACCTAATTTACAAGTGTGGTGTGTGACTAGGAAATAAGCCCACGGGTAAATCTGCATTAGTACAGAAAACACTGAGAATCCCAATGCCGCTATTCAACCCTCCACATTAGCTGTGTCACTGTCTAACACTGAGGAGCACAGCCGGCAAAGGAAAGATCTCCTAGTTGAAGAGTATCTTTTCTTCAGGCCAAATTCTGGTCAGACAGTGTAGAAAAAATGATGAAATATTTGAAAATTCACATCTCCTAAACTCAGTGGGTGAAACTACCACTTTTACATACAATATATACAAAGGCTGAAATGCATTACCTAAATGTCTTCCCCACAAAATCTCCACAATGTACTCCCCACATACCACTACTAAGGGTGTAGCTATAGGGTGCAGTGGTAGCAGTTGCATCCAGGCCCCAGTTCCTCAGGAGGCCCAAGAGCCACATAAGCTGGTCATTCCTGTTAGGCTGAGTTCACACTTCAGTTATTTGGTCAGTTACTTCCATCAGTTATTGTGAGCCAAAACCCATAGTGAAGCCTACACAGAGATAAGGTATAATGGAAAGATCTGTACCTGTTACGTGTTTTGACCCACACGTGGTTTTATCTCACAATAATACCTGATGGAAATAACTGAAGTGTGATCTTAGCCTTTCTATTTTCTTGGCACCCAGGAGCTTCAAGTTAACCATCACCATGAAAATTTGAATTAATCTACAGGCAACATGTTATAGATCAGGAGGAGCTGAACAGATTGAGATATGGTAGGTTTACAAGGCCTGATATTGGGGCAGATTAACGGAGACAAACGTTCCTGGGCATGCTCGTTC
The DNA here is from genome assembly GCA_900303285.1 of Rhinella marina. Classification (NCBI taxonomy): domain Eukaryota; kingdom Metazoa; phylum Chordata; class Amphibia; order Anura; family Bufonidae; genus Rhinella; species Rhinella marina. The sequence continues at coordinate 163,770 of ONZH01005808.1, read as the reverse complement.
CATCAAACTACCCATCTAAACATGCAGTCGATCACCCGATGAATGAGTGAAATGCTCGTTCATCGGATGAAACTGTAGTTCATGCAGGCAAGTAAATTATCATTTCTGGACAGCAGATCATGTCTAAACAGCGATCTGCTGCCCAGAAACAATGCAGCTGTATGAGGACAAGCAATCGCAATAGCTATCCCTCGTCCTCATACTGTGGAGGTGTTCACTGCATGTAAATGCAATGCTTCACGCCCACTGAACAAGCATCCAGATTTTTCTGGAAGGAACTCTTCCTTCCCGATAATTGAATACTCCTAGACCAGGGGAAATCCACCTATATAATTTTGTGGGAAAAGATTCAGTGAAACTTGTAATTTAGTTACTAAAAATCCTTCTCATTTTGGGCTTTGAAGTAGAGGTGGAGGTCCTCTCAGGGATTGAAAGTTAAACTGATGTAAATAAAGATAAATTTGTCTCTGTTGTTGGCCACACCCCTTTTCCACCTTTAGCACACCCCCGTTAGGAAAATTGACGACTGTGGTGCAAAAAGAGGAACTTTCGTCACATTTAAAAAGTTGTAAACACACAGGCTTCGACTTTTCAAAGCCATTTTTCTGGTGCATATATATCTGCTCAGCTCCTTCTGCTCTATAACATGCTGCCTGCAGCTCAGACACCCTGTTCAACGTGACAGGTTCCCGTTAAAGGGGTTATCTGGGCTCCCGATATTGATAACATAGCCTCTTGATAGGTCATCAGTATCAGATCAGTGGGGGTCCAACACCTGGCACACCTACTGACCAGCAGTTTCCTTCAGCCTCCAGCTTCACTGGAAGCATAGTTCCATTCATAGTGCTGTGGCAGATTGCAGACTGCAATCAAGTGAGCAGATATTGATGACCTATTCTGAGGATAGATCATCAATGTCTGAACCCTGGATCCTTTAAAGGGATTGCCTCTCCCCTTTCTTTTCCCCAAACTGTCCAGAACTGTAAATGTGAAGCATACTTATCTTCCCCTACTGGGCACTGGGACCTGGCTCTTTTGCCTCTGGCTTCGGCTGCCTATCGTGAGTCCCCCAGTGTAAACATCCACCTTGACGCTCCCCTTGCATCATGTCAATTGGTCACCTGACACAAGGGCAACATCAAAGTGAGTGTTTACACCAGAGGACCTGAGCTAAACAACTGAGGACAGGGAGCGAAATTGCCAGGACCCAGCGGTGAGCAGGTATGTTTCCATTTTTTAGTTTTGAGCATGTGGGAGGTGTGCCAAATGCCAAAAGGTTTCCAAACCATTTAAGTCTTTCTGACCGTTATGCTATTAGTATATGCATGTCTGAGCACATGTGTATAGGTTAAAGATGGAGGAACTCCATAGCAGAATCTGCCTATTAATCCCTCTCCCCCAAAGTTGACAGACCATACTTATGAACAGAACCTGTTTTCCTAACTGGATCTGTGTTGCAGGCCAGGAAGTGAGGCCTGCAAAATCTGACCTCTTTTATTGGAGTTTTTTCAAACCTTCCTTCCCATATCATGTCTCATGGCCATGACTTCACCTCTCTCTTAACATGCAGTGGTAAAGTATATGGTGCTGTAAAGAAGCCATAGTCTGATACAACTTCTCCTTTTCAGTATTAAAATCTGGAGCATTGAGAAAGAAATTAAAGAGAACCTTCTGCTGGACCTCTCTTCCATTTCCTAGCGGCTAAATGGGTTTTATTTTTGTCAAGTGACTTCACCAGGTACACAGCATGATTGAACCTTTAACTTGATTGCTGCTGTCTGTAACCCTGTCCAAAGGAGCCACGTCTCTAATTTAGCCATGGGTGTCTGTTATTGCTTGACCTGACTTGAAAAGAAATATTAAAGTTGTATTTTATTTTTGATCATACAAACTATAAAGCACTAAAATAGGGATGTGTGTGTGATGGTACAATGAGAACCAACTCTGAGCTGATCTTAGGGGCGGATGGTTTTCATACCTGTATACACTAAGGGTGCATTCACACGGCTGTATGTATCTTGCAGTCCACAAAACGCAGATCCGCAAAGAATACAGATGACATCTGTGTGACGTCTGAGTTGCATACATTTTTTGGCGGACCTGTTCTAACAATACCTATTCTTTTCTGCAAAATGGACAAGAATAGGACATGTTTGGGGGACTGCAGAATGGACATATGGATTGGGACAGCACACTGTGCGCTGTTTGCCCCTATGTGTTGTAATTTACAGTATTATTAAATATTTTCTGATATTGTAATGTGGAGAGGATACTAACAATTTTATGGACCAGAGAATATCGACAGATGCATTGCCCTATGGGCAGCAGAAAGATCTACATGAAGACATGATGAAGTAATTTCAGATTCCAATGTGACTGTAGCAGACAAGGCTGACTATGTGCTCCCATCACTGTCACTGCATGGTATATATTTTCTTTGGTTCCATTGCTATTGACATGTCAGTTGATGAAGAGTCACAGCGAGCAGCACGTTGAAAGGTTACATGCCTAATAAATTTGACGGAGAACTGCATGCACCGCTGGAAGGACAAGTGCAGTGCTTAGAGAGCAATGGGATACTGATAGATAACTCTTTCACTGCTGTCTAAAAGAAAATGCCATGAGTTACCCAGCCTGCCAGTAGCACCTTGCTTTACGTCCAGTGTTGATCTCTACCGCCATATTTATAATTAGCAAAAATAAATCGAATAATCTCTAAGTTCTGATTCTTTACTATTTTAGTTTGAGAACATGTTCTTGTTTCCATATGTAATTGTTCAAATTTACAGCACTTATTATCAGTAGTAGTAATAAGTTAAAGAGGAAAACTGAAGGGATTCCCAGTCATTAGCAAATTAAGACCCCAGAGTTTTTATGGATGTAACATTGATGGGCTATCCTCGACCCATCACTGATCAGTAGTGTGATTGTGTTGTTTCACTTCTCTGGAGCGGTGTGTCTTTAAAACAGCGCCATCCATGGTCATTTGTCTGGTACTGCAGCTTAAACCTATTCCAATGAATATTGCTACACATTAGTAACAAACACAACCAAATGGATAACACACTACTTTGAAGAGGCCACAACATCTTCCTTCTGCTGATCATGGAGGTCCTAGGAGGCTAGGCTACAGTACCAAATTTAGCTGAATGAATGAGACATTACATTGCAGAGGCCACAGCGACTTATTTCTGTTGATCATGGAGGTCCTTGGAATAGGGCATCACCGGTATACCTGTTTCCCAAAAACCCATTAAGTACTGTAAGTGGTTGTAAATTGATTTAATCCAGCATTGATAGCTTTGAACATTGATATGAATATTTGTGCTAGCCATTTGAAAATATTGAGAATTGCAATCTTACCAGAATACTGTTAAAACATTGCTAAATTCTCTTCAGAAAGTAATTGGGAGTGATAAAGATTAAAGTTTAGAAGAAATAAGCAGGAAGATTAGCTTCAAAAAGTCACAAAACTAATAGGGCTTTGCATAATTTTGCACATATTTGTGCAAAAATGTAGCATTTTTACACCACAGTCCAGTTTTGAAAAATGAGTGGCAAAGTAGGTGTTATTAACGTATCAAGTTTTTCAGGATCGGGGCTCCATTTGTATGAATTACTACATCAATGCGGTGTGGCATGGAGAGGACCAGCCTGCGGCAGTGCTATGGTGTTATGGAAGCTCAGGTTGCTTTGATAACAGCCTTCAGCTCGTAAACATTGTTGGATCTGGTGTCTTTCATCTTCCTCTTGACAATACCCCACAGATTTTCTATGAGGTTTAGGTCAGATGACTTTGCTGGCCAATCAATCTCAGTGATATTGTGGTTTTTAAACCAGGTATTGACACTTTTGGCAGTGTGGGCGGGTGCAAAGTCCTGATGGAAAATGAAATCAGCATCACCATAAAGCTTGTCGGCATAGGAAAGCATGAAGTGCTCTAAAATTAACTGGTAGATGGCTGCGCTGACTTAGGACTTGATATAACACAGTGGACTAACACCAGCAGATGACATGGCTCCTCAAACTATCAATGACTGTGGAAACTTCACACTGGACCTTAAGCAACTTGTATTGTGTGCCTCTCCACTCTTCCTCCAGACTCTGGGACCTTAAATTCCAAATGAAATGCAAAATTTACTTTAATCTGAAGAGCAACAGTCCAGTCTGTTTTCTCCTTAGCTCAGGTTCTAACATTGTCTCTGGGTCATGAGTGGCTTAACACACAGAATAAAAGGAAGTAAGACAGCTCTACTCACTGGAAGTTTCCAAGGTATCCTTATAGTGGCAGTGCCCGCAGTGTTAAGTCCCTGCCGGCTGGGCTCCCTAAATAGTAAAAGTAACAAGATACTGCAGCACTCTTTGTCTTTCAAATAATTCCTGTGTTTATTTCACCAAACAAGGAATGTAATAGTTTTAGCCCATGTCCTTGATATGTCTGTATGTGGTGACTCTTGAAGCACTGACTCCAGCTGCAGACCTCTCCTTGAGAATCTTCCCCAAATTCTTGAATGCCTTTTCCTGACAATCTTTTCAAGGCTATGGTAAGCCCTTTTGCTTGTGCATTTTTTTCTTCCACAATTTTTACTTCCACTCAACTTTCCATTAATGCTTGGATACAGTGCATAGCCAATCCAATGCTTGGATCTGTGCATAGCCAGCTTCTTTAGAAATGACTTTGTTGTGTTTGTGGCTTACCTTCTTTGTGGAGGGAGTTGATGACTGTCTTTAGGACAATTGTCAAGTCAGAAGTCTTTCCAACGATTGTGTAGCCTACTGATCCAGACTGAGGGTCCATTCAAAGGCTAATTTTCTAAGATACTGACTTTTGGGTTTTCATTAGCTGTAAGCCGTAATCATCAACATTAAAAGAAATAAACTCTTGAACTAGATCACTCTGTGTGTAATGAATCTATATATTTTTCACTTCTTGAACTGAATAACTGAAATAAATTAACTTTTCGATGATATTATAATTTATTGAGGTGCACCTGTGTAGCAAACATAGTGCAGTATTTGATACATTTGGCACTAATTACACTAAAGCAGACATCTGTAAAACTGACTTAAAAAATTCCATAAATTAATTATTGTTAATGCATACATTAATTTTGGCTGCCACCTTTATGTACTCATTTTCTCTTCTGTGGGAACTGTGACATTAGAAGTAGAGAAGGTTTAAAAAGAAAAGGGGTTGTCGAGCTTTTCTTGTTGTTTTTTTTTTTTTAATTTCTTGTCACCGTTGAGTTCTGTCAATGGCTTTAGCAGTGCATATCGCCCCGTCCATCTACATTACAGGGGACCAGAAGACATCTGAACAGAGTGGCAGGGACCAGGTTATCATCACGCTGCTAGTAAAAGTAAAAAATTCTTAAAAGCTGGACAACCTCTTTGAATATTAATATTATGTAATGTAATACCAACTAGGTAAATGTCATATATACATTTAAGGTTACTGTATATGTGTATATATTTCAAGTGTGTATGTTTTCTTGATATGACACACCTCTGGTAATATGCCGTTGTCTATATAATCTGAGAATGATGAGTCATTATGCTGCCTCTTCTATTCCTAACAGCACCCTGAAATATTTCAGCCAGGGCTCGTATAAGCCCTTAATTCACCTCTCCTTTTGTTTCTGAAGTCGTGGCTGTAGGGTCATTACTCTCATTGGCCCTTGTGACTTCAGTTCTTGCTAACAGTGAGACAGAGCAGCCCTTGCCAAGATATCTGTATTGATCTTCCTCATATTGGCCTTGTGCAGCAAACAGAGACATGGATAGAGGTTAATTAGGCGAATAAAAGGTAAATGGCCTTGATAAGAAGATACAGGAAGCCTCATTTTTGCCTGTGATGTGCTGTGCAGCCTTGCTGCTGAATTAAAAGGCTTCAGTGGCCTACTGTCTGGGGATTTCAGTCAGTCTTAAATCATTTTCTCTGAACTCAATTCATCATATGTTGTTGCATTATTAACCAAAAGCATAACAATGTGTATAGATCATGCCAGGAATCATTTATGTCTGTAATCTCTTCTTTTACTACTGGAGTTCTGGAGATGATTATGTATAATGGGCTTAGACCACTGATATACTGGAAAATCACTGATCAGAGGATAATGAAGTGTGCCGGACAGGCCGTATTGTGTATATTCATAAAATTATTAATACTCATGTATAGCTCATGGATAGCTTCTTGTGAACGTGATCTTAGATTTACAGTATATGGTTAAAATATAGGAGATCATTATAGTGCTCCAGTTCAAGTCAGTCATCTGGATTTTATGATGTCATGTTGGTGTAGATAATGTAGTGTTGGTGTAGGTTGTGTAATATAGTCATTGGATTTATGGTTTCTCACTTTGAACCACTGAATATAGAATAATCAGACACACAATGTATGCTATAAAGAATATTAGGCCAATGTGTGTTAAAAATGCTGTTACAGTTGACTCATGATGCCTCTTGTAATAAGCGCCATGCTTGCTTTCAGTCTGTACTCCTGCAGGTAGAAATTGTAGTGGCATCCGTTTCTAATAAGGCTTCAACGAACTACACAATTTCTAGGTAAATGTTTTTGTGACGTTTTCATTCATGGCTTTTGGGCAAAAATGTTTCTTTCTGTCATTTTAATGGCCCTGACTGATGTAGGGGAGTATTACCTATCAGGCATTCAGATAAAGGGCAAACCATTCACCAGAGCAGGAGCTGCTATTACTGAGTGGTTTTCCATTCTGGTTAATAGGCTTGGGTATTTGAGGATGCTCCCCTCTTTAATGCCCATATAGCCTGATGGAGCATATGCCATATAAAAAGGAGTTTTTTTTCATTGTCGAATACTAAGAATCATAACTTTTTTATTTTTTCATTGACATAGCTACCTGAGGGCTTGTTCTGTGGGCCAAGTTGAATTATTTCATGGCACCATTTTAGGGCACATAGATTATGTAACCTTAAGGACTTACTTTTTGTGGTACAAGCTTTAGTTTTTGTGGTACAAGCTTTAGTTTTTGTTGGTACAGTTTTCGAGTATATGACTTTTGGATTGCTGTGTATATATTTCTTTTTTGGGAGGCAGAAAAAAAACAGCAATCAATCTTGGCATTGTTAAACAGCCAGGAGCGGATAGTTCTTCAATTCCATTTGTTAGAAAAGAAGACCATCTGTCCCGGCAACACTTAGACTAGGTGGCTGTATCAAGTAAGTTGCCTAGTCTCAATCCCCTTAGTAATTGCTTAAAAACACTTATAGGCACTTTATTAAGTAATCAGATGCCTATAGCTCAGTACCTAACTCCTAGACATTGCAGGTACCATAAGGTCTTACTTCATGTAGCAGATCATTCAGAAAGGATGTGTGCCTCCAATATGGAGGTGGGCTCGATAGTTATCTCTCACTCATACTTCCTATGTAGGCTGGGTACCCTTACAATGTAGGGGGCAACCCCAATATTTTTACAATGATATACAGTATAGAAAGGTTTTCCTTTTATTCTTAGCCACTGGTTTCTAGACAAGCAAAGAACATTCCTGTGCATGTAATTTCAAAGTGTTTTTCAGCCGGATGATTAGCAGAATATATTTGCCTTCTGAAGATATTGAGCATAAATATTTGCAAACTAAAATGTTCTAGGCAATGCTAATTTAGGAGAGTGTTCCAGTTTACTGACTCGCATCCAAAGATTTTGTCTCAGTTCCCCAGTCTGAAATCCTTTGACTACCTGTAGGTTGAATTTTATTTATGATTTGTTCATAATGAATGTGTTTGTAGTTTTGCAAGAAGAAATTGTACATTACATGATTTGTGCCTTGCACGACAAGTTTTGGTATCTTAATCTTTTTTTTCTCTACTTCAAATAATACTATTAATTAAGATACAAGGGAATTAACAAGGCAAGATTCATCTCCAGTAGGCATATGCTTATTGACAGCCTAGGCGGACAGGCCAATGTTAAAAGGAAAATTTATATGTTAATACAATGAACTTTGAGCATTTCTATGCATTTGGAGTGTATTAATATTAATTAGGTAATCAAAGAGCTGTAGGAATAAAAGGAGGACACTAAGGGAAGAAAGACTGCAAAGGTGCTAGATGTTATGAAAAGCGCACCAAATGTTTTGCTTTATTTTGTACGAGCAGACAAATATTTTAAAGTCATACATGACTTAGGCTACTTTCACATCTGCGTTTTCCCTTTCCGCTGTTGAGATCCGTCATAGGATCTCAATAGCGGGGGAAAATGCTTCAGTTTTGTCAGCATTCATTGTCAATGGGCACAAAACAGAACTGAAGGGAACTTAGTGCACCAGAATGCATTCTGTTCTGTTTCATTTTGTTCCCGTGACGCACACAAAAGCGCTGCAGCATTTTTGAGTGCGTCCTGGGATGTGGAGCAAGACAGATCCATCCTGACTCACAATGTAAGTCAGTGGGGACGGTTCATTTTTCTCTGACACAAAACGGATCAATCCCCCATTGACTTACAATGGTTTTAGAGACAGATCCGTCGTGGCTATTTTAGAGATAATAGAACGGGATCTGTTCATAACGGATGAAGGGGGTTGTATTATCATGATGGATCCAACAAAAACGCAGATGTGAAAGTCACCTTAAACAGGTTGTCCAGGATTTTTAAATTGATGACCTATCATCAGGAAGGGTTCGACATCCTGAATCCCCACCGATCAGCTGTTCTACAATAGCTGTTTGGTCTCTATCTCTGCCAACTCCCAACTCTACTATACACATACACGTTCCATTCAGCCAAACCTGTATGTGTATTCAATGGGGAGACAGGAGAAAGCCACTGACAGACACTTCTGGCAGCAACATATCTCCTGGGACAGCAAAAGCATCAGGCGAAAATATTCACTTCACCTGATCCTTTTCTTCCCGGCAATCATCTGTTGGAGAGAGCCACGAGCTCCCCATACACATTAGACTGTCGGCTAAACCTAACACTCTCAGGGCGTTTGCCGACAATATATTAATGTGTATGAAGGAATATGAACTGTACGTGACATTTCACAGATTCCTCTGTTGGATTCTTCAGCTGATAAGTGACCGTATTTTTAATAGCTACTGTACTGTTTCCCTTATTCTGATGGGGAGCTTTATCATTCCCCTCTTTGGGATCAATTCCAGTGTCTCAAGGCGAATTTACACGTTCCGATGTTACAGCCGATTGACAGGAAGGGAGCGTTACTTCCCTATAGTCGGCTGCTCATTCAGTGAAGGATCTCATTCAGCAATCTCCTTACATCTCTTTGATCGCTGGTCCTCATACAGCAGCAGTGTTTCCGGGCAGCAAATCATTGTTTACACTGCACAATCTGCTGCCCAGAAAGATAATTGGTGCTCCTGCACAAACGACAGGATCACCTGTTGAACAAGCTCATTTTAGATAGACAGATTGTCGGGAACGAGCGTTTGCAGGAACATTCATTCTTGATTATCTGCCTGACAATCGGGCCATGTAAATCCACCTTAAATATCTTCTTCTGTTTGTAAACTATAATAGAAAGTGAAGATCTTTCTGTCACAGTTATTTAGCTATTGCAAATGAAACCTAATTTTTACTGATGTACCAAATCAGCGAGACTTATCAGTGAGACAAGAGAAAACTCAGTTTCTCAACTTTATCTCTTATGAGTAAAATGCATAAGTAACCTAGAAAATCTTTGCAAAAAGAATCTGAAATAGATCCAAAAAAAAAATTACTTTCAGAAGCCCTGCAGATGCCTTTTTCTATCGTGTAGCTACCAGCGTGCTCTTTAAAAGCGGCAACACAAAAAATGATTATCCCTAGTGCTGCCAAGAAGAGCTTTTTCGGCTTTGCTTCATTAATCTTTTAACCCGTTGAGATATAAAAAGATCAGAAATATGATACAACGATATTCCACATCCATCTGGCAACAAATATGCAATGTACAGGGTAGTTGGAGTGTGAGGCCAACAAGCATCTTGGCTACTAAGTGCAGTGAAAAGTTATCAACTGATGGTAGGATGCCAGTGTTAGAGAAGCCTCAGATGCATCAGAAGACTTTAGATTGATGTATATATCAACACACCGTGCTTCCTCATACTCCTACGTACTCTGCCTAAGGCTTCTATAATTTTGAGTTGAAAACCGTGATGTCACTTACAGAATGTTAAATTGCAGTCATTTGTGACTTATGTCACTGTTTCCATTAAAATGTTTAAAGGATTTCCGTTTCCAATCTCTACAAAGCTTATTCACGCGATAATAAAAAGCTCTTCAATTTTTAGTATACTTTGCAGAGAAACTCCGTACAGTTTTCAAGGTTTCTCTACCCATGAAGAAGGGTAGTAGATCCTTGGAGCTACATACGGTAAATGTCCTGCTCAGTAGGACCACTGGAGAATAAAACAAAAAAGCAAAGGCATTGTGTTATGCTCAACATGTTTCTGAGGCATCATGGACACTGCAGACTAGAACTGTGTAAGCATAGGCCATACTCTGTGTTCCACAATATGTTTCCTCTGTATGTCGCTGTGTTACTTAGATATTCTCCACTAGAGAATTCTTCTGTGCAGCAGAGCATGCACAATATTTTCTACGGTCAAAAAAAAAAATCCCTCTGTATACCTCTCAATGAAATCAAAAGCATATGATGAGGCAGAATACCTGGATCCAAACCTGTAATAATGGCTTACTCCAGGCATATATCTGACAGCAGTGTGAGGTCACTGTATTGAGTTCTTCCATACATACTGCTTCATTGAGTGCTTGCCGATCCACTATTTTCAGATTTTGATATTAAAAGGAAGGTGTCATCAGAATATGACCTATTGTTTGATTCACATTTTTTTCCCTAATTGATTCTCCCCTCTCATAGAGGTTCACCAAAAATAGGCAATCTGTTAAAATTATATAAGAGCAGCTATAGCCACAATTGAAACAAGAGATACAGTAGTTCTGACAAGTGTTGAGCAAATCAAAGCATCCAAAGTGGAATTCGATCCGAAGTGTAGGAAAAATTTGATTTGCCGCGAAGCTGAATTATCTTGCGATTCGAGGTAACGAATCAAAATGGCTGCTGCACTTGTTACAAAGTGAAAGCAAGAAGCCCAGGGACGCAATATGACCCATAATGTCATGCAGTCAGCCAATCAGCAGATAGGCATCCCCTGTGATGTCCCATTCTTATAAAATGCCTCATCACGCGTTTTCTCTGCCATTTCACTGTGAGATGATCTTAGGGAAAGATGTGACAAGTACTTATGCACTAGGGAAAGTGTTGAAGAAAGCTTTTAATTGTAGAATGTTGGAAAGGAAGAGTGAATGGACATTGTAGGGAGATTGTAGGGAGAGTTTTTTAGACACTATAGGGAGAGCATAAGGAGAGCATAGGGAGACGGCAAGGACAGTGCAGGTTGAGTGTAATCGCTGTGTGCGTCATGTTGAATTACTGCAACAATCTCATTTAATCTGTTAGTTTATACAGAGAACTACTGTGCCAAAGTATTAATGATGATGGTGATCTAATATATCACTGTCTGCATCTTGTTGAACTGCTGCCACCCTCCCCACTCTATCATGGAGCCACTACTGTCAATGGTACTGCCACTGCTGCCACCCTCTCCACTCTGACATGGGGCCACTATTGTCACTGTTACTGCCACCCTCCCCACTCTGTCATGGAGCCACTACTTGAATCTTTGGGGACTGCACGGTTAAGTTCACGGTGATAAATTAGACCTGTCGTAACAGTGACCTGTAATACTGTCGCACATTAAATCTACAGCTAACAGATTAAAACGCATTTGTTTGGACTGCCACAACATACATTAAAAGTAAATTTTTTTTCCTCCACTACTTTGTTGGTGCTTCCTCCATTTCTTTATTTTGTTCCACTAAGGAGCTCTTTGGACACTGTTCCTGCAGGGACTCGCATAGGTTTTTTGCTTTATTGAAGGTTGCTGTATGCTTTTCATTTTAACAGACGGGATTAGCTATGAATCTTGATGCACTGCAGAGTGATGGTGGTAGTAGACGGTGGTAAATTACACCTTTAATACTGATGGTACAGTATATTCACAACGGATTGACTATGAATGTGCGTGCACTACAACATAATGAACATGTCGATACTTCCTTCCTGCCATTTTCCTCCAGTTTTAGTTCCAAGACTTCACACTGAGATTGGGCCACCAAGTGGGATGAATATGTTTAGGCAGAGTGGCCTGGGAATACGTGATTTATTGCGATTTGTGACAAATTAATTCAGATGTTCGTACTACTTACAGTGAATGGTCACAATACTCCTTGTCTGGACATCTTCAGAGGAACCAGACTTGGGTGTTATCTTCCCCACTACTTTTTAATATCTTTAGACCTGCTTATTACCTTAACTTCTCTCACTGATGACTTGCTATTAATTATTACGAAGCCAGAAGTGAAACTCCCTTGGATTCTGCAAGACCTCTTAGACATACTTTCTGGTTATACCTTTAATTTGGATAAATCTAAAACTATGTTTATATAAAGCCTCCAACAAGTCTCCCATAATCTATTTCTTATTTGGGAGAGAAGGTCACCAAGTCATCAGGCAAACTGTACAGTGTTAACATAATACCATATACAAGCTTTGGAAGACAAATTGGTAAGTTGACAACATTTTACATAGTAACATAGTAACATAGTAACATAGTTTATAAGGCCGAAAAAAAGACATCTGTCCATCCAGTTCGGCCTGTTTTCCTACAAGTTGATCCAGAGGAAGGCAAAAAAACCCTGTGAGGTAGAAGCCAGTTTTCCCCACTTTAGGGAAAAAAAATTCCTTCCCGACTCCAATCAGGCAATCAGAATTACTCCCTGGATCAACAACCCCTCTCTAGTAACTATAACCTGTAATATTATTACCCTCCAAAAATACATCCAGGCCCCTCTTGAACTCTTTTAGTGAACTTACCATCACCACCTCCTGAGACAGAGAGTTCCATAGTCTCACTGCTCTTACCGTAAAGAATCCTCTTCTATGTTTGTGTACAAACCTTCTTTCCTCCAGACGCAGAGGATGTCCCCTCGTCACAGTCACAGTCCTGGGGATAAATAGATCGTGGGAGAGATCTCTGTACTGACCTCTGATATATTTATACATAGTTATTAGATCTCCCCTCAGTCGTCTTTTTTCTAAAGTGAATAAGCCTAATTTTGATAATCTTTCTGGGTACTGTAGTCCACCCATTCCAGTTATTACTTTAGTTGCCCTCCTCTGAACCCTCTCCAGCTCTGCTATGTCTGCCTTGTTCACAGGAGCCCAGAACTGTACACAGTACTCCATGTGTGGTCTGACTAGTGATTTGTAAAGTGGCAGGACTATGTTCTCATCACGGGCATCTATGCCTCTTTTGATGCAGCCCATTATCTTATTGGCCTTGGCAGCAGCTGTCTGACACTGGTTTCTGCAGCTTAGATTTCTGTTCACTAAAATTCCTAGGTCCTTTTCTATGTCAGAGTTACCCAATATTTTACCATTTAGTATGTACTGGTGACTTGCATTATTCCTTCCCATATGCATAACTTTACATTTGTCAGTGTTAAACCTCATCTGCCACTTCTCTGCCCAAGCCTCCAGTCTATCCAGATCCATCTGTAGCAGTGTACTGTCCTCTTCTGTGTTAATTACTTTACACAGTTTAGTGTCATCTGCAAAAATTGATATTTTACTGTGCAAGCCTTCTACAAGATCATTAATAAATATATTGAAGAGAATAGGGCCCAATACTGACCCCTGTGGTACCCCACTAGTGACAGTGACCCAATCTGAGTATGTACCGTTAATAACCACCCTCTGTTTTCTATCACTGAGCCAGTTACTTACCCACATACAGACATTTTCTCCCAGGCCAAGCATTCTCATCTTATATACTAACCTTTTATGTGGTACAGTGTCAAATGCTTTGGAGAAGTCCAGATATACGATATCCATTGATTCGCTGCGGTCTAGTCTAGAACTTACCTCCTCATAGAAACTGATTAAATTGGTTTGACATGACCGATCCCTCATGAAGCCATGCTGATATGGAGTAATTAGCTTATTTTCATTGAGGTACTCCAAGATAGCATCTCTTAGAAAACCCTCAAACAGTTTACCCACGACAGATGTTAAACTTACCGGCCTATAGTTCCCGGGCTCTGTTTTTGGACCCTTTTTGAATATTGGAACCACATTTGCTATGTGCCAATCCTGTGGAACATTCCCTGTCAGTATAGAGTCCTTAAATATCAGAAATAAGGGTCTGGCGATGACATTACTTAATTCTCTTAGGATACGGGGGTGTATGCCATCCGGTCCTGGCGATTTGTCTATTTTAATCTTTTTAAGACGCAGCTCTACTTCTTCCTGGGTCAGACAGGGCACTTTTAATGGGGAATTTACTTTTATATTCTGCATTTCATCTGACAGTTTATTTTCCTCAGTGAATACAGTGGAGAAAAAGATATTTAGTAGCTTTGCTTTCTCCTCATCGCTCTCTGCAACTCCCCCCTCATTACTCTGTAAGGGGCCGACACCTTCAGGTTTATACTTTTTACCATTTATATAATTAAAGAACATTTTAGGGTTAGTTTTACTCTCTTTGGCGATTAATCTCTCGGTCTCTAGTTTGGCTGTTTTTATTTGTCTTTTACATATTCTATTTTTTTCCTTATAGTTTTTCAATGCTTTCTCACTCCCCTCCTGTTTTAGTGATTTAAATGCTTTCTGTTTGTCATTTATTGCTTTCTTTACAGTTCTATTTATCCACATTGGTTTTTTCTTGTTTCTTATTATTTTATTCCTATATGGTATGTACCTCTCACAATTAGATATTAGGATGTTTTTAAAAATATCCCATTTTGTGGCTGTATTTTTATTTTTGAAGACTTTGTCCCAGTTAGTTAGGCCTATGGCCTCTTTTAGTTGGCTAAATTTAGCTTTTTTGAAGTTAGGTATTTTTGTTCCTCCCTGAAGAAACGCTCTTTTGAATGACAATTGGAAGGTTATTATGTTATGGTCACTATTTCCCAGGAGTCCCCCGACCTGCACATCTGTTGTTCTGTCAGGTCTATTGGTTAATACTAAGTCCAATATGGCCGTCCCTCTAGTCGGGTCCTGAACCAGTTGGGAAAGGTAATTGTCTTTGGTTATTTCCAAGAACCTGTTTCCTTTATGAGATGTACAGGTTTCAGTTTCCCAGTCTATATCTGGGTAGTTGAAATCCCCCATAATAACGACCTCATTATGATTTGCCACCTCGTCTATTTCGTTTAGAAGTAGATTTTCTATGGGCTCTGATATAGTAGGGGGTTTATAATAAACTCCTATTAGTATTTTATTATTGTTTTTGGCTCCATTTCTACCCACAGTGACTCCACATCTTCATGTCCCTCACTTATATCTTCCCGCAGTGTGGGCTTTAGACAGGACTTTACATAAAGGCAGACCCCTCCCCCTCTCCGGTTTTGGCGATCCTTTCTAAAAAGACTGTAACCCTGTACGTTAACTGCCCAGTCATAGGTATCATCCAGCCATGTCTCAGTTATTCCCACTATGTCATAGTCCTGCTCACACATCACTAATTCCAGTTCACCAATTTTATTAGTCAGGCTTCTGGCATTAGTGTACATACACTTAAGAGGTCTATGTATATTTTTTACCCCCCTTTTAAAATTACTATTACCTGTGAAGTGAATATCCGGGGTTTTTGGGTTACTTTGGTTGATGTTTTGCCCAATATTCTCCCTACATTCCTCACTAATCCCAAGCCCCACTAACCCCCCACTCTCCCCGACTATGACCCACTCTCTATCTACACTATCTACCCCCTTATTAGTATTACCCACCACCCTCCCCCCAGATCCTAGTTTAAAAGCTCCTCCAGCCGTCTAACCATTTTTTCCCCCAGGGCAGTTGCACTCTCCCCATTAAGGTGCAGCCCGTCCCTACTGTAGAGTCTGTAGCCGACAGAGAAGTCGGCCCAGTTCTCCATGAACCCAAACCCTTCCTTCCTGCACCAGCCTCTGAGCCACTTATTTAACTCCCTAATCTCCCGTTGTCTCTCTAGTGACGCTCGTGGCACTGGTAGTATTTCTGAAAACACTACCTTGGAGGTCCTGGACTTTAGCTTCTCACCTAGTTCCCTAAAATCATTTTTAAGGATATGGTTAGGGCATATTTTCTCAAAATGGTAGAGTTTCTTTGTCTACTATATATTTTACACTGCCAATTTATCTGCATCCAAGGGATGAGAAGAAAATTAATTTTCTCTACTGCTCATTTATTTGGAATGGTCACTTCCAGAATACCTTATAATATCTACCTGATAATATCTACCTAATATACCTTATAATAACAAACTAGATTAAATGGTGGGCTGAATAAGACCTCAGGGCTTATAATATCACAACACTGAAGTGAGTGGCCATGGACTGGATATACCTCAATTCTGTATAGACAGCAGGAACAGGCGTTTATGCCGAGGCTGGCCCATTATAATTTTCTTCATCTCCCTTATGGCGAGATTCCAGAGCGAAGTAAGGATAATGTTTTATTGATGTTCACCTGTCACGCACGGCAAAAAATGAGACACATTAACAATTTGCAACCTCACAACTAATTGCATATGTTTCTCTTGGCTAATCCGCATTTTCAGTGAGGAACACGACATAGAGATTTCTATCATTGGCATAGAGAGGGGATAACCACGACTGGTCACTTGGTGAATAACTCTTCCTGTAAGATAATGTCCCTAGAAGAGCTCAACTTGAAATATCCAAACATTAATTTTACTTTTTTCCTCTACCTGCAAGCCAGTTGTTATCTTCAGCAATTATTACATACTCTCACACCTCAAGAGTGGAGCATACCCCGATCCTCAGGGGCCACACAGATAACTGTTACAAATTCTTACATACCCCTCTAGACTTCACTACTAGTGAGACTGCCATGTCCATATTAAGGATATTCCACAGCTAACAGTTTACTTTATACAAGGCCTTAGAATACAGTCTTCACTACCTACCCTTGAGCCACTAGAGGGAAATGACCCTACAGATTTATCAAAAGGCATATATCGCTCCAGTATAGGACCATCACATGGGCATATTTAATCATGACGAAACTGTTTTCGAGGCAGTGCTACGGGGCAGATATATTTCATTGTTTGTGGACTGTCCTATACATGCATTCATTCATACATGAATATACATTCTTTCTGGCACAAAATGCATTCATTTACCACTACTCTTCTAACATCTAACGTTCCATTGTACCCTATCTGGGCTATATTTGGGTACATTTCCCCTGCTTTTCCTAGATGTTCCCTAGGCAGCTGTAAATTACTATCTATTATAGTGGCTGCTGGAGTTAAGACTCTCTACACCTGGAGAGACCCTAAAACCCCGCCGTTCAAGCTGTTTCTTGAGAAACTTTCATTTTTTAATGAAGATGGACTGTGTGGAGGCGTCTTCTAGGAAAGAAACACACGAAAGGTTTTTTTGCATGCTGGGAAGGCTTTATTGACTTGTTACCAAGACATGTTATACAGTCCATTCACAATTGTTTCCAGCTCACATTGCGGTTCCAGTCCCATCTAATGTTAGGAGACCCACTAATGAGTGTGACAGAACTTTTTTAGTGACTTGATGGAGGGTTCCACATGCCACACACCTGTTAATATCTGTGAAATAATTATTATTGGAGGAGAGGTGATGTTTCTAGGCATTTGTTCAGAACACTCTGCAACCTGCAGAGTGTAAAGTTACATGTGACTTGTTCACTTTGCAGTTCCTGTTCTTTCTTCCTTGTTCTTTCCTATTCCCCCCACAGCCCTTTATCTCCTTATTTTCCACCCTTCTCCTTCCACTATTTTTTATTTTATTATTTTAATAGTTCACAGATTGATTTTTCTTTGTCTACTTTTTACCATAAGATGCTGGAGCAAATCTCTTAGTGTCATCTTATACATGTTTTTAAAATACAGTGAAAAAAATCTCAAAAAACTTGACAAAAGTTTTTAGTAGGTCATTTTCTTATGATGCATTCTCTTTAAATTGAATCTCTCTTCTTGAACAGGTGAGGTTTTGCATTGTAATGTACTTTTGCTGCTTTACTGCCCGGTCAGATCATACATCCCTCTGAGGATGACTTTCTTTTTTTCTTTCATTTTTATAGCTTTATAAAACCATAACAAGTGAATGATTACTGGATTTTCCAGTTAACGTGGGTAGCCTCACTAAGCACGTCTCACTTTACTCCTGTTAATGGGACACTTGATTCAAGAATTGTAAAGAGCAAATAGATTATTGATCTGCAGGGCTCTCACACAAACTCAGTATGAATCCCACTTCTTTTTATATTCTCAGCTAGGCTACATGAAAAGTGAATAATACTCTACGGCTTCTTCCTAATAAATTAAACAATACTGTTTGGCTTAAACTTACTTATAAAAGATGCATTATGTTGCATAGAGAGTAATTCTACTGTTGGATGTCTGTAGTTCAGAATATCTTTAGTTTTAGTTTTTCTTACCTATATACTGTATGTTAGCACATAAAAACATTACTGACTGTAGGTGCAAAACTGAATTCAGGAACAACAAGGCTGTTAAATGAGGTATAGGTGTTGGTAATTAATGTGGCAGAATTACAGGGATTTTCCCAGTGTAGCTCTGACTCTGTGGACCTGTCACGAGGGGAGACAAGGGTAGGTGAGCCCTGTACTGAAACCCCTCCTTCTTTCCCTGCCTACTTGCCACAATCGGCCCTAGGCAGCCGTGGACAACCACGAAGGCGGTCTCTACACTGGATAAGTGCGCAGGGAGGGAAAGGGAACAAAGAGACGGACAAAACACAGACGGAACAAACACAATGGTAGATAGTCAGCAAGCCGGGTCAAACACAGGAGGTCATGTAAATACCAGGGGTGAAGCGAAAGAGAGGTCTAAGTCCAGAATCCAAAGTCCAAAATCCAAGTAACAATCCAAGCAAAAGGTCGCACGAGCACTGATCAAAGGTGTAACTAATCACAGGCGTCTGAGTGAGGCAGTTGCCAACTTTAAATAGCCCGCTCAGGATCATGTGATGTGGCCAGCATCACATGACCTGAGGCGGAGCAAGCTGTCCAAACAATATGTAAAGTAGCCATGTGGTGTGATCAGCACCACATGGCTAAACCCAAACAGTGAATTAACTCATGAAGTGCTGGCAGACAAGACCAGCACTTCAATTCCCTATTGCTCATTTCTAGGGGGGGCGGAGAGGTCCGGCGATGTCGTGCAGAGGGAGCGCGACGCCGACCTCACGTGACAGGACCACAACTTCCATCCACTATGTAGTTTCTAATGCCGATGTACTGCATGTCAGCTCACAGTCGCTAGAATGGAAGCTCAGCTGCAACCACTACATGGTGGATAGAGCCTTCTGCATCCAGTTCCATCCACTGTATAGCGTTCGGGACCAGTGGCTGCCTAAAAAGAAAAAATATTATTGGGGGTATGAGGTGTCAGATGCCCACTGATCTGATAATAATGACCTATCCTGAGGATATGCCATCAATATCTAAGTACCAAAAAACCCCTTTAACTTTTTACTTGGAAATACAGCATAATAATTGTAGAATGTACTTTCAAAGATACTTTGTTTCTGTATACAACTGTAGCAAATTCTATACTATATGAACAATTGGGCCATTTTAATGCAGGGTGGATCAGCAGCAGATTTTCAGTGCAAATTCCCATTCCCAAGAATGGCATTTTGAATCTGCATTCACACAGTGGGGGAAAATGTTGTAAATTCCATTCCAGATTGTTAGTTTGAGTGACTTGGAAGTCCTTGAGTGGAGACTTTCCTACAGTGGAGACAGTCATTTGATGACCCATTAGTAGAAAATTATGTCTGTCCATTTGCTAGCAATCTTTTACAATACTGGGAGAATTTATCATTTGCGTTGTTGTTTTTTTTTTTATCAGTTAGTCAGTTTTAAGTAATTCTTTGGTTTGTGCTAGTGCACCATTTCATAAATTAGGATAATAATGAATTCGGCTTAAATTTAATGTGGTTTAGCCAATGACAGTGAAAGTATACCAGGGGTTGCATCGTGTGAAATTGCGACTTTTATAGAAGTCACACATAGTAATTATGCCAGGAAACAGGTCTTTTCACAATAGTTGCTCTAAAATGAAGACCATTGTGGCAAGATCTGGTATTAGTGGGTAATAGTCAAGGGATTTTACTCAAATACGTGTGTCAAAAAATGTGACAATCTATAATTTTTTTTCTTCTAAAAAACACTACTTACCGGTGCTAACTGTAAGTCTGTGCAAATATGAAATTCAGTCCACACATGCATGTTTTATGGTGACATTTTTTTTCATGTTGGACGTGGTGATTTTTCTGGGGGTCCTTGATTTTTTTTTTTAAATAAAATGAATGAAAGCTATAGCTTTTTTTTCAGGCATTTTTCCATAAATGCCTGAAGAAAAACATGTAAAAAATATGTGAGCAAAAAAATACCACAAAAACAAATGAATGTAACATGAAAATAAAGTGCTTGATTTTTTTACTGTGAACGTAACATGAAAATAATGCTAAATCACATTTGCATGTGAAGGAAGCCCAATGGAAGCAGGTGAAATGAAATATTATGAGCTTCTTTGCTAGTTAAATTAATGAATTCTTACACATTTCTTGTATCAGAAAGTCATTGTCATTAGGTAACAGGTAAACTTCAAAGAGCATTGCTGCATGTAAATGCAGTAGTCATTATCAGACATTGTTGTAAGTAGGATGCTTAAACCTTCTTATTGTGATAATTGCTGTTCTTTGTACCAGGAAGAGACAGACCACGTGAGTCTAAAGAGCTATTTACATAGTACTCCTTCCTATTTCAGCAGAAGAGGTAATTGATGTAATCGGTACACTGAGATCAAAGACTGCAATACAAAATGTACATTAAAGGTCAAATAACATGAACTATTATCTAGTATTTATTTCCCAATGGTATATATAGTGCCACCAAATTCAGTGATGAGGGTGTGAGGAGTTCACATAAGCACAGGAATAACATGCATATTATTTACAGCCATAATTACTGTGGTACTCCTTGGCTTAGATCAAGTGTTATTTGTACAGGAAATGCAAAATGATGACGAGACTTAAAGGGCATCTGTCAGCAGATTTGTACCTATGACACTGGCTGACCTGTTACATGTGCTCTTGGCAGCTGAAGACATCTATGTTGGTCCCATCTTCATATGTACATTGCTGAGAAAAATTAAGTTTTGATACATGCAAATAAGCCTCTAGGAGCAACGAGGCCGTTGTTGTTACATCTAGAGTCACCTTTGTCTGTACTTGCCATACCTTCTCCACGCCTGGTCCTGTCAATTAAAATGGAGAGCATGTGGCAGTTGCAGAGAGTTCAGAGCCTCTAAATGTAAAGGCAACAACCCCAATGCTCCTAGGGGCCGATTTGGATATATTAGAACATCAATTTTCTCAGTAATGCTGGACACAGATGCCTTTAGCTGCCAAGTGCACATGCACCAGGTCAGCCGTTTTCAAAGCTCCAAATCTGCTGATAGATTTAAAGTTTCTAAGGTTTGCTATATTCTAATTAGCTATTAAATGGCATCACATACTGAGGTTTCACATTCTGTATTTCTTCTTTCTACCAATAATTTTATCTTTATGCCAGAATTTTACATTTATTTCAAGAACCAAAATCACAGAAAACTTTGTCACAATCAAACATGCCCTCTTTGTTCTTGTTTGGTCTGGTGATCTGCTGCATAAAGAACTGTCTAAGATAGATTGGCATCCATTTGAAAAGGCAAGACCCACATAATTTTAGACTCATTTTATTATAGGCTATCAGCCCAGGTGATCCGTTCAGATTATGGGAAATACTGCTAACTTTTGCCTGTAGGATACTGAAAATGTCTGATCCTACAAAATAACTGACATTTCAATCGTGCCGTTCATACAAAATCCGGGCTCCATCTCAGGTGTTCTGAGACAAGCACTTCAAAAGTCCTTGGAAGAAACCTTAGCAATTTTAAGCATTTTCAACTTCAAAATGTCTCAACTTCAAAGGTGCTTCAAAACCACTCAAAATGGCATAGGGTTTTGAATGCCTTTGAAGAGCCTTTCATGAAAATGCCATAGATGTGAAATTGTGAATGGGTCCACCACACAGTAACTTATATTCCATGCCCATGTTTAATAATTACAGATAAATATGGCTTGCACTGCATAGGCTACATTCACACTAGGCATATTCACATTGTTTAAAAGTGATGACATTGGTCTCTGGGAACTTTTGCTGCATTTGCACCTTAAATAATTTACTTTTGTCACAAGGAACCAGTTTTAGGAAACTTTTTTTAGTCTAAGACTTATGCAGCTGGGTGTATTATGGCTTTGCTTTAATTAGTTATACTGATACGACTATACTAGAGTTCATACAGAGGCATACAAAGTTCTTTCAGGGCAGAATATACAGTGATCCCTCATGATGCAATGGCCTCAGGATACAATATTTTCAACATACAATGGTCTTTTCTGACCCATTGTAAGTTAAAACTAGACTCAACATACAATGTCTCAGACTCAGATCAAACCTATCAAGCCCACTTCTGTGGTAAAATAGCTGTATTACCGTATTTTTCGCTTTATAAGACGCACTGTTTTCCTCCCAAAGTGGGCGGAAAGTGGCTGTGCGTCTTATAAAGCGAATAGAGAAGTATTACATGGCCGCCACATCTCAGGCCGTGCTGTGCTGAATAGCTGCCTGCGATGTGCCAGTGAGATGTAAAGAGGCGCTATGGGGGTAGTAGCGGGGCCCAGCGCAGTCACTGAAGTTCATTAAGCCGGTCCCCGGTCAGAGCAGCCATCACTTATAAAGTATATGAAGCAGCCCCTAGCAGGGCTGCTTTGCTTAACTACCATTGCTTTAATCACTTTTCAGTACTCACTATGCATGCAGGCAGCAGGTGGCCGGCAGTGCAGGTCCCTTACTCAGTCACGCTCCGGCCCCCGCCCACTTCATTAATGAGTGAGGGACCTGCGCTGCCGGCCTGCCTGCTGCCTGCATGCATAGTGAGTACTGAAAAGTGATTAAAGCAATGGCAGTTAAGCAAGGCAGCCTTGCTAGGGGCTGCTTCATACACTTTATAAGTGATGGCTCTAATAACTGGAGCCCAATGTAATGGGGTCAGATCCCCCCATAACAGTCATCCACAGATCCTCAATAAGTGTCCTCCACAGATCCCACTATAGGTGTCCTCTACAGATCTCCAATAAGTTTCCTCCACAAATCCCCATAACAGTGTCCTCCACAGGTCCCCCAATAAGTGTCATTCACAGATCCCCCATAACAGTGTCATCCTTAGATCCCCCATAACAGTGTGTCATCCAAAGATCCCGCATAACAGTGTGTCATCCACAGATCCCCTATTACAGTGTGTCATCCACAGATCCCCCATAAAAGTGTCATCCACAGATCCCCCATAACAGTGTCATCCACAGATCCCCCATAACAGTGCGCCATCCACAGATCCCCCATAACAGTGTGTCATCCACATACCTCCCATTAGTTCAAAACCCACCAAAAGCACACCATTTGGTTCAAAATATGTTATTTTCTTAATTTTCTTCACAAAAACTTAGGTGCGTCTTATCATCAGGTGCGTCTTATAAAGCAAAAAATACGGGTTACTAGTTAGCAGCTATTCCTGACTGTTATATGTAATGACTTGTTGTATCTGTCTTAGTTATCTGCTTATTTTTCTTACTTCTTCATTTTCTCTTATCTTGGATGACATTTTGAGGCTTTGGAACCAATTACTCAACTTACAATGGTTTCAACATACAATGGTCCTCCTGGAACCAATTAATATTGTATCTTGAGGGACCACTGTTATTTATAATACAACTGATGGAGCTTGCCATGATTACTTTTTTTTGTAGTTTAGGAGTTGTGATGTGTTGATCACTGTATTATGGAGCTTATTCTCCTCAAAAAAAATTTTCTAGGGAAGGATATCTCTACGGTATGATATACGCAGAGGCACTAACTGCATTACATCAAAGCCCACTTTTACTAATGTGATGGCAGCTAGAATTTATTGTAAAATGCACTAAAATTCGGTGCATTTCTGGTACAAAATGTTTAATCAAGTTTTGAACATATTTATAAAGGAAATATGCAAAAAAAATCTCCTGCACCACCCACTTTTCAAAACTGCACTGAGTGGTGTAAAAAGCAAAATGTTGCTAAATACTTGTGCAACTAAGCCCAGAAGGTAGTAAGGACCTAGTTTGCAACTCTTTGAAGACACAATTCTGAAATGCAGGGCTTGATAAATCCCCCCCTTCTGTCTCTTTGTAGATTCTTTCATGTACGTGACCCCCTTAGTCCCTTTTCGGAAGAAATAGTTGGAGTGTTTCCTAACAGCCGTAAAAGTCCATGTGTGAAGTGAATCTGACACTGGACAATTGGCCCACAAAAAAAAACAGCACATATTGAAATCTCCAGGCTGTCTGAAAATGAGAAGTGCTGTAAATTTGTAATATTGTTACATGTTTGTATATAAACCTGAGTACAACAGCTAGTCATCTGCCACTAGTCATTGATGCTCAATACATTCATCTTCAATGATATAAAATATCACATCACGTCTTAATTACATCAGGAACATTACCTGTAATAGTAAACTTTAAAGGCTATGAGCACCTTTGGGAACATGTTTTATTATTGTATTCTACTCATTTTGGGCTAAAATAATGTTTTCAATTGTTCTTTATTAAAATTTTCAGCAGTATTCTTTGTACAGTTGTCAATTGTTGTCTATTGGCGGACTATTGCTTTCTGTTTCCACTGAGTCCCTTTAGACACCCGCTCTGATGGTTCATATGTAGCCCTTATCACTGAACAACTGACAGCTCATTGACACTCATATCTCAATTCTTATCAAACTGACAAGAATATGGCTGAAATGAGTAATACAAATGAAAGTTAATTTTTTAAACATTTATTTTCTCCTGTTATTGGATACAGTATAATAATTCACAACAATCTTTAGCAATATGAAACTTTGGATTGAGCCTACCATCCTCTAACACTGGCATAGCGTGTATATTTTATACAAATATATTTTAGCAGGCAGTCCTTTAACTTTACATTTTTAAGAAATTCTGCACTTGAATATTTTTTTTATAAAAATCTGATTAATAAAGCAGAGTGAGATAGAAAATAATTGCTGTTCTAGCTTTGGCCATTTACAGTTAAATCAAGTGAGCCTGACTCTTTTCCTAGGATACACCTAACATCTATTTTTCTTACATGAGATTGTTAAGCAGTTCAACCCTAGAAACAAGCTTTTCTCAAATTGCAGAGGTCCATAACTCATGACCGCACTGGCACAAAATGAGACTTTGCAGTACTACTTATCAAAGAAACATTACATTTTTGCTTTAGACAATACCTTTTCCTCTACTCTGTTAGCATATAAGTGTAAGTTAGTACCTTCACTATTCAAGAATATGATTTACTTCACAACCATTTTTATATTGTCCCAGTGCATCTAAAATGAGGAATGAAGTAGCTTTGCAGTAGGTCATGCTTTCAAATCCGTTACCATTTTGTTTTTTTCAGCTCCTATACAGAGCTAGGTGTCTTCCTGGTAACTGACAACAAACAAAGTCAGCACACCACCATGATCTTGCAGTCACTAACCTATGAATTGTAAGTTGGGGACAAACTGAAGGAAATATGAGCACAGTATTAGACTATATAGGTCTGCTTGTTGTCTGGTGAAGCACTGTTTGTATAGGAGTTGTAGAATCAAAAGTATAGAAATTTCATCATTAAAATATTCTACATTTTTCAAACCAGCACCTGTATTCGAATACTTTTGCAATTGCATGCAATTCAGTATAGCCAATGTGCTATTGAATGAAATGTATCCGTATAGCGCTACCTGCTGTTTGTTTTTTTCCTTATTTCTTGTCAACCTCACTGAAGTGGTCTTACATGCTCAGTTTAAAAGGGCTCTGTCACCAGGATGAACCCGATTAGATCAGACATACTGGCTGGTAGGGCTTATCACACTGATAAAAACAATACCTTTCTTTTGTGTGTATGCTAAACAGCTGCATAGAAATCTCCCTTTTCTATTAATATTTAAATGAGAGGTTCGAGCACCAGTAGGTGGGACTGAATCCTTTAAGCACTGCTTTGTGATGCCCCTTGTGCTCTGCACACTTCCCTCTCCCCTTTATTGACAGGGCTAGACATCAGGCTAAGGGCAGAGCCCTGTCCAAGAGCTGTGTGCTAGCTATATTATATCACTATGTACTACAGCTTCACCACACTGAGATCTTCTCAGAAAGCTAATCAACATACTGTATTACTGCTTTATTCACAAGCACAATATCTAATTATAAAGACACTAGTAATATACAGTATGTTAGCTTAGCATAGAAGATACATATTTATACTTATAGATTGTAAGCTCTTGCGGGCAGGGTCCTGTACCCCTCTGTACCAGTCTGTTAATAGTTTCTTGTTTACTGTGTTTTTTTTTAAATTTCTGTGTAACCCCAGCTGGATGTACAGCGCCATGGAATTGATGACGCTTTAAAATAAATAATAATAATAATACTGTGTGGTAATCCTATATCTTACTGGTAATACTTAGTTTACTTTTTTATGTAGAGATCCCAGGTTTGAATCCTGGTCGTGACTCCCAGGTTTTCATCTTCAGATTTAACTAATAAAAAAAGTGTGTATCCGTATGAAATAAAAATGTTTTTTAGGCTTAAAAAGTTAATAAATATTGATGGTTTCTTTATAATCATATATTGTGCCTGTGCATAAACCAGTAATAAGTTTCAGGTTTCTAAGCAAAAAAAGACAAAAAAACATTTATTCTCAATGTTGTAAGGCCTTTTATTGTTATTATATGATTATGTATTATTTATTATACAGGGTGGCCCACGAAAAAGTAGCCCACCTCCAGCGATAGTATGACAAGATGAACAAGCAAGTGGATTGTTTTTTTAATTATCCACAAGTCACAAAAGATGCTGAAAGTATATTTGGGCACGCTGGATTATGTTGGCTGATGCTGCTTGCAGCTCTTCAGTTATTCCTCTTATATACTAAACTGCATGGAGGGAAGATGGACAATTGGTGGATGTGCACATTAGTGAAATACAAGTGCATCTCAATAAATTAGAATATCATCAAAAAGTTGTTTTTTTTTTCAGTAATGCAGTTCAAAATGTGAAACACATATATTATATAGAGTCATTACAAACAGAGTGAACGTTTTCAAGTGTTTATTTATGTTAATGTTGATGATTGTGGCTTACAGCCAAGGAAATCCCGAAATTCATTATCTCAGAAAATTAGAAAAATTAACCCAAAACACCTGAAAAGGCTTCCTAAGCCTTTAAAAAGGTCCCCTAGTCTGGTTCAGTAGGCGACACAATCAGGGGGAAGACTGCTGACTAGACAGATGTCCAGAAGGCTGTCATTGACACACTCCACAAGGAGGGTAAGCCACAAAAGGTCATTGCTAAAGAAGCTGGCTGTTCACAGAGTCCAGTATCTAAGCATATTAATGGAAAGTTGAGTGGAAGGAAAAAGGGTGGTAGAAAAAGGTGCACAAGCAACAGGGAGAACGCAGCCTTGATAGGATTGTTAAGAAAAGGCCTTTCCTAAATTTGGAGGAGATTCACAAGGAGTGGACTGCTGCTAGAGTCAGTGCTTCAAGAGCCACCACACACAGACGTATTCAGGACATAGGCTACAAGTGTTGCATTCCATGTGTCAAGCCACTCATGACCAATAGACAATGCCAGAAGTGTCTTACCTGGGCCAAGGAGAAAAAGAACTAGACTGTTGCTCAGTGGTCAAAGGGGTTGTTCTTAGATGAAAGTAAATTTTGCATTTCATTTGGAAATCAAGGTCCCAGAGTCTGGAAGAAGAGTGGAGAGGCACTCAATCCAAGCTGCTTGAGGCCTAGTGTGAAGTTTCCACAATCAGTGATGGTTTGGGGAGCCATGTCATCTGCTGGTGTAGGTCCACTGTGTTTTATCAAGACCAAAGTCAGTGCAGCCGTCTACCAGGAAATTTTAGAGCACTTCATGCTTCCCTCTGCTGACAAGCTTTTTGGAGATGGAATTTTTATTTTCCAGCAGGACTTGGCACCTATCCACACTGCTAAAAGTACCAATACCTGGTTTAATAACCACAGTATCACTGTGCTTGATTGGCCAGCAAACTCGCCTGACCTTAACCCCATAGAGAGTCTATGGGGTATTGTCAAGAGGACGATGAGAGACACCAGACCGAATAATGCAGACAAGCTGAAGGCTGCTATCAAAGCCACCTGGGCTTCCATAACACCTCTGCAGTGCCACAGGCTGATCGCCTCCATGCCACGCCGCATTGATGCAGTCATTCATGCAAAAGGAGCCCCAACCAAGTATTGAGTGCAGTTACTGTACATACTTTTCATTTGGCCAACATTTCTGTGTTTAAAAAAAAAATTACAGTTGGTCTAATAAAATATTTTAATTTTCTGAGATAATAACTTTTGGGTTTTTGTTGTCTGTAAGCCATAATCATCAACATTGACATAAATAAACACTTGAAAAAGTTCACTCTGTTTGTAATGACTCTATATAATATATGTGTTTCACTTTTTGAATTGAATTACTGAAAAAAACAACTAATTTATTGAGATGCACTTGTATTTTATAGCACGTCACGAGCACTGTTCTTCTTTGCTCTCATTAGACTGTATAGATGTATCCTTCCATATCTTCCCTTTTGGCTTAATAAGTGATGCAAATTTTGTGTATGACAAGGTGACCAACTTTTCAAAAATAAAGAATAAAGACATTATTTTTAGAAACTCTGCCATGAAATGTCTTGTATGTAGAAATGATCGAACGTGCTCGAAACGAGCACTGTACCGCTCGGCTCCCCTGCGCTCGCATGGGCGCAGGCAGCCGCTTCCGTCCTCCTGGGTGGAATGGTATTTAAAAATTTGGACAATCTCTTTAACCAAAGTCAAGCAAAGGTAAGGGTGGATACATCTATAATTTAGACAGCAAGTGACCACATACTGGCCCAGCACATGAGTACCACTTGATTCGGTGTTGTGGACATACATGTTATTTCAGTAGCATTGATAATATTCACTTGGACATTTGGATTTATGTACATTTTCTACCTACACTGTACCTGATAAGAAAATATATAGTGCAAGTTCAGTATTCATGCCATTTGCTAAGTAAATTACAGTAAACCTTGATCAGAATTAAATATGTAACACATTTTACTCATCAGTATGCTTCCTGGTTCATATATCTAAAGTTCCAGGAATTTTTCATGCAGCATTACCAGTCTGTTATGCATGCATGTTGACATAAGGATCAATGTTTCTAATACTATCTACATGGAGTAGGAGCTTTGATGTGGTCACTAACATTCATTAATTGAAAATATGTTTCACAGTACCTGAAGGTTCCCAAGACACCTGCATTTACATAATCCTATGTATTTTAGTTAATACACTATGTGCACAAGCTATATTAGTTGTGAAGTTTGAACAAACCCAAGGTTCACATTCCTGACATTGGTATATTCACACATAGCGGATAATCTGAAGCATTTTACAGTACCAGCAAAATGGATAAGAGTTCAACAAATCTATCCACACACTACAGAAAAAAGATCTGCAGATTTTAAATACACTGCATGTCAATTTATAGCGCAGCAGTCCATATCCTGCTCACCTAAGGGGAACAGCTGCACAGAGGTGTTGGAGAAGCACAGGAATAATACAAAAGATGCAACATGATGAATGGCTTAATTGAAGACTTCATAAAACACAACAGGTACAAACTGTTTCTGTGTATGCATGTTGAACATCTTTTAGGTTCTTAATCATAGCATGAAGGCGGAAAGGGCAGGTAAACTGTGCATGCCCTGCTAGCTTCATGTTATAGCTAAGAACATGACAGGTGTTCGAAATGCGCAAGCAGTAGCAATTTGTGCCTGTTGAATTTCAAAGTCATTCACAGCTTTGGATATTGCATCTCAATTTGTATTGTGCAGGGTGAAATCCAAGGCAAATCTGCAGCAAAATCTGCCACGTGACTGACGTGAATTTTTACTCGTATTTCACTCTCTTGAAAGTTCCAACACACAAAAAGCTTTTTCTTGTTGCAATGTCGATATCTTAAACCTGCCCCTTTGTGTAATAACCTAAAGGGGCACATTCATGAAAACTTTCTAAAAGAAAACTGACTATGTTACCCATAGCAACCAATCAGAGCACAACCTTTATTTTTCAAGAGCATAATTTACTTTTACAGGCCTTTATTTTTGCACCATCCTTTTTGAATCACCCTGTATATCATTACAGGGGCAGATTAAGGTGAGATACGTAATACTGAATGGAAGAAAGTCTTCTGCTCTACTGTCAGGTTTATTGGGGTCCCTGCTTACAGTGGTAGCAGTTAGGTTATGGGGTGATAGAGGCCTTGTGTCAGTTGTTTTCTGTTTTTGTTTTGTCCATGTTGCCAGGCTTTTTGAGGGGAAATATCATTAAAACTGAAATACCATCAAAATTAAAACAAAGACATTATTAAAAGTCTTTACTTTATGCATGTTTTTCTTTAATATTGTAGATATATCTATTGTGCAGCGCTCCAATTAGTTGATATAAATTATATGTAGCAGTGTCCATTTCACTCTGTATTGTGAGTAGCTGGAAACCGCATCTTTATTGAATGCAATGACATACTTTATTTTTTCATGAAAAATTCATGCTTTGTGGGCTCCATTGTATTTATTTTAACAATATGAGATTGCACTAAGTCAGTATTTAATATTCCTGTGATTTTCAGTCAAAAACCATCTAAAAATAGCAATGTTAGAATAGGGCTGATGATTGAAAATACTTTTCTGTACTTTTTATATTGCCTTTATTACTATCCTCTGAAGTATTCAAGTATATGGTGTTTACTGGTATATTAAAACCCCAGAGGCGCTGATTTCTAATATCTTAAGTCTAATGATCAGATATAATACTAACCACAATGACAACTTGCTACACTAAGAATTGGAAGGCTCATGCATGTATAAATGTATAGATATGTGTATAGTAAAGTGTCAGTTTAATCATTTCATATCAAACATTTAGGGTCACTGTATATGGTAATATAATTACTAATTCATGTAGAACAATTCCTTAATAGAGTGCCTATAGCCTACAACGGGCTCATAGTGTACCTCCATGCTCCATATAATATCATATGGGATACGTGAGAATAAAATCTCCGATTCAAATGCACGCTATGTTTTTTTTTTCTTTTTTAGAATATGGCGCCTCATAAGGACGCCAGAAAGTGGCACACTTAGGGTGAGACTTATCATCATCCTTGCACAAGGTCACAAGCTGTGTGTCTGTGACTATTTAAATGAGTCTTTTTAAAGAAAAAGAAAAATGGCAAGTGCCTCTTTTTATGTCGCCACTTGACACTTTTCCAAAATAGGATGCTGTAAGGGTGGGAAAGAGGAGTGGCCAACAGTCGACAAATTTCTCTTCATTTTGCGCCAGTTTTCTGGAGCAAATGAGTCCAGAAATCTATGGCAACTTCTGTTTAGACTGCCGTAGGATACTCCTAATTTATGACATGTCCTGCACCTCATCATAAATTAGGTGCATCCTCTGGCAGCACAGGAGATATCAAGACTAGAGCAGAAAGCACCTGTCTTGATAAATCTCCTAGTGCCTACAGGTTAGTTATACAGAACCCTAGGATCTATGTGTAGTCCACAAGGTCCATGCATGCAGATTATAGATAATTTACAAATTGTGCCTATTAAAGAACATGGTAGGTGATAATAATGGAGTGATAAAATAGGGGAGTCCAGACAATTAGTTGTAGAGTTATAACAATCCCCTGACCCACACTAACTCTCTTTACTCTCTGTATGTACAATCTCCAATGTATTTCTGTGTGATGCAGCTTTACACTGCTCTCATGCCTCCTGTTTGCACTGATGGGGAGAAACAAGCAGGAGGCAGGGGACAGGCTGAAACTATATCACGTAAACTTCACTGAGACTGTGCGGCACTTTAAGGCCTCATGCACACGACCGTATCCATTTTGAAGTCTGCAAATCGCAGATCTGCAAAATACAGATGTGGTCCTTATTGTATCCAATTTTTGGTGAACCCATTGACTTCAATGGGTCTGCAGTCCGCATAAGACATGTTCTAACTTTTTGTGGAATGGACATACAGATGCAGAAAGCGCACATATCATCCATGTGCTGTGCACATCCGTATGTCCATTCTGCAGAAATATGGACTAGGTCCACAAAATACAGACCACAGACTCATTGAAAGCAATGGGTCTGCAAATAAAATGCAGACAGCACACAGACCACATCTGTATTTTGCAGATCTGTGATTCGCCCAATTTATAATTATAATCAGGGGAGTAGCTATAGAGGGTGCAGAGGTAGCAGTCGCTACCGGGCCCAGGGGCCTCAGGGGGCCCAAAGACCCTTGTGCCACAGAAGAAGACACTGGTATTATAGAAAGTGCTTGCAGGTCAAGTTACACGTCTGGCTGGAGGGAAGGGGTTAGGTCAAGAATTTGTCATGGGGGAGGGGTGGTGCTGTTTCAGTTTTTGCCTCAGGCAGCATGAAGGGGCCCAAGAAGATTATAGTTGCAGGGAGTTGCAACTTTGTGGCCGAGACCCCTCGAGAGAAAGAATCACATACTGTAATTCTGCAATATTCTGATTATAAAACAAATATGATATCTAGCCTGTGATCTGTAGAAATGCTGGTAAGATGGGACAATGTCTGACAACCCATTTTATATTACCACCACCTCGTTATCTTCTTTGCCAAGAATCTAGACTCCATTAAAGCCGTAGGTTGCTTGTGAATATACCCTAATAATAATATTAGACGTGCTGTTAGGATTTTACCTCATAATTCCAGCCTGTTAATTGCAGACACAAGTCACGTTTCCATGTTTTATCTGCTATAGCAGCTCTGCTCCTTTCTTGTTCGTTGTTTCATGGTCGTATTTTCATCTCATGCAGTAAAGTTGTCTAATTTCTCCTCCCTTTGATCCGGTTCTTTCAACCTTGGCTTGCGTTCTATCATTATTTGTCATTCCGACCTCTCATATTCTTGCCTACAAAAGTTCATGGCAAACCTCTGGCCAGCACGATCGTTGGGGGAACGTTCTTGCTGCTTCATTCCCTGTTAAGCCTTTTGAGATGTGCAAGCAATTACAATGTGCTTGCCATGTAATCAAATTGGAAGACATCATACTGGATATAGAGGAGAGTAGGCGTTGTTACTGCCACAGCAATAAACATCCTGCTGGCACCTGTATACAAACCAACTTGCCTCTGGCACCCTTCAAGCTTCTTCACCCTGTCACTACACAGCCATTCAGGAACAAACTCTTCACTTTCCCAGGTTATTAGCACCTGGCTGCCAGCTTTCTCCTGGATGTCACTGCTGCACTAGTGGCTATATTTCAAGCTACGAGAGGTAAACACATTACTGGTTGAGAGGCCCGCAATGATATTGTTCCATAGAGATTAGTTTGCTCCAGGTTATGTAAAAGACAAAGAGATTGGAGATCTATCACCTCGTCAGGAGGAGTAATATTATTTTCCTGCAATTACCCACATTTCGCTGTACTTTCCTGAAGTTTAATCATGTTTGATACAGAAGGAATGTCAGTTTTTTGCTCCTGCACAAAACATATAATACTATACTATTGTACCTGTATATAATGTAGTATAAAACATACAATAATACTTGTTAGTGTAACAATAGGTTAATTTAAACCCTAGAGATACGTTCTCTGTTTTAGAATTGTCCAGATCTAAGACCATTTTTAATGGCTGAGAGTTGTGCAATTTTTATTAAAGCCAGGGTGTAATCTGGGTATGACTGCATCTGGGGGGGAATAGAGCACCCAAGCCACTCTACCTCTGCTATGGTATTTAGATACAGGCAGGGAACTATATGTTTGTATAGGTGAAGAAAAAGCTAGCTACAGTACATCAATTACGGTATTATAGGGACACTTAGGGGGTAATTTATTAAACAGAAATATGCCTATATTATATCTGCGACTTCTTCCCACTCACGCCAGGTCTAAAAAAGTGGACATAGCATGGGTATGGAAGGGGATGGACCAGCAGGTCCATCTCAGTTACCATTTTCTACATCTGTTTTAGGGGTTGTTCACATATCAGTTATTTGATCCGTTATTTCCATCAGTTATTGTCAGCCAAAACCAGAAGTGGACACTAAACAGAGATCAGGTGTAATGAACAGACCTGCACCTGTTTGGTGTTTTTGACCCGCACCTGGCTTTGGCTCACAATAACTGATGGAAATAACTGATCAAATAACTGATATGTGAACAACCCCTTAGGCATAGAAAATGGTCTAAACGTAAGACAGATAATAGGCTGTCTTACATTTAGAACTACGGCAGATCCACCACCAGCTTTTAAGACCTGTGTCTAAATTGCTGGTCTTAATAAATGTGCCCCGTAATTTTTTTTTTAATCACATAGTAACTTACATGTGAATATTCTATGCAATTAATTTTTTTATTTAAAAAAATATGTGATTTGGTGTATTCTATTTCCTGTCCAGAGTCTTTAACCTTTTCTTTGTCTGGAATTTTAGCACAGCAGACAGCCTCACATGACACTCTATGTCATACCATCAGTCAGAACAGGGAGGAGGGAAAGCTGGTGGCTCATTTAGAGCACCACAACTCCCTTATGCTAATCCAGTAGTGTGACTGATCATGGCTTCTCACATTATACCAATGAATTCACTGCTACTCTGTTTGCAGCCACAACAGCCAAAAATTCTAAAATTCAGAACGGAGTGTCCTTTTAAACTGACCCTCTGTTTCAAGAAAAAAGAAATCTTGGCAAATGAACAGAACACTTACATGGTGCCCTCCTTTTCATCTTTTCAGCTGCAGATCCACCAGTTCCTGGACTCTTCTTCTGCTGTCCAAGTTGGTGGCAGCACTTTTCGGACTGCATGATGCACAATGTATATTTGGTAGTCCAAGACACTTCCTGCTGCCCTCAAATTCGCTAGCACTACCCACACGAGCAGTGTTGGCCAATCTAAGAGCAGGGCTGGATAAATAGTATGGGTCTTGGACTACCAAATGAACAGTGTGCATCAGGTAGTCTGAGAAGCGTTGCAGCCATCTTGGATACCAGAAAAGAAGCCTAAAAATGCACAGATATGCAGTTAAAAAGATAAAACAGAGGTCATTGTCTAAGTGTTCTGTGCTTTACCCAGTAATGTATTTTCATTGAACTATATATAATAGATATTATCCGAAAAATCAACTCCAAAGAGTTAGGCCTCATACACATGTTCGTATATGGGATTTGCATCACACATATATACTGAAAATTGACCAACTAAATTCTAAGGGGAACAATTTTACCTTTATTTATGCACAACAGAGCTTTTTTTATTTTTCTTATAAATGTTTCTTAAGGGGAATACAGTAGCTAATGAAGGCACCACATGGATATACTTCTGTCTGTATGCTGCCATATGGCTCCAAGCACAAAGAATAGCCACGTGCATGAAATGTAAAGGAGTTCTCCAGGATTTTTATATTGATGGCCAGTCTAAAGGATAGGTCATAAATATCAGATCAGCAGGGGTCTGACACCCCACATCCTTGCTGATGTTTGAGAACTGGAAATAGGCGCCAGAACTACACAGCTCCACCCCCTGTGTAACGGACATTGCTGGTTACTGCAGCGCTGCTACCATTCACTACAGTGAGAGAACAGTTGCAGTAACCAACTCTGTCCACTAATCGATGTTCCTGTTTACTTTCAGCACCTGAGCCCAAAGGATGCAAGGTGTTCTTTCTCCACTGATCTGATATTGATGTACTATCCTGAGGATAAGCCATCAGTGTAAAAATCCTTGAAAAACCCCTTAACTCTGTGCAAAACCTGAACATTTAGGGCATCCTTTACTAACAGATTTATTCCACTTTTTAGTATATATGTCTGTTGCAGACTGCGAAGCAAAGGTTATTTACGCCGCAATCTCTGAATTTTTCCTGCTCACACCAGGTCTAAAAAAAGGGGCGGGGCATGGGCAGGGAAGGGGGTGGGCTGGCAGGCCCGTCTCATTTGTCATTATCTACATTTATCATTTTCTATGTTTTAGGCATAGAACATGGTCTAAATCTATGCCAGCAGGGAAACTGGCATAGATTTAGACAGGCAGTGGATACGCAGAAGCTATATAGAGGCTGACACCTCTGCCTAAATTCGGCACATCCAATGCCAGCCAAATTGGTATTAATAAGAGCATCTAAAACGCCAGTCTTAATAAATGACCCCCTTACAGTAGTTTTCAGTGAAGTGCTCACCTGTGAATGTTTCCTTACAGTAGTGGTTCTGGTACCCTAAGAAGCCAAAAACTTTTTTCATTATTGAGAGCACTGTTTGGTGACCAATAGCTGTTTATTTTGAGGACTATGTCAAATAGTTTCTCAGGAGCTTCCCGGAGCCCTATGAGTTTGACATGGTGGGGAGCTGAATATTTTATTCACAGTAGTTGTGCCTGAGTTGTCAGGTAGCTGCTCTGAACACAAATGGTAACTGTATAACTTATAGACAATGTATTAATACCTAGAAACCATGTAGATAAAATTGAGACAACCTCTTTTTACAATTTTATGCAACTATTGCCACTTTTGAAAAGTGCTTGAGAAAATGGGCATGGTTAGCTATGTTAATAAGGTGCATGCCAGATTTACCAACTGTTTTTAAAAGTCGCGGTCTTACTGCAGAATGTAGTGGACTACAATATCTGGAGTAACATCTCTAGACAAACATATCGGGGTACACTAGTTTTGATAAATATCCCCCATTATGTTTAAAGATGTGCCAAATCCAGTAGCATACCTTCAGTGGAGGCAGACTACTCAACCGCTTCGGGGCCTGGGGGAGCAGGACCCGGTGCTGAACTCCTTCTCTTCCTGCAGGGGAGCTCAGTGCAAAGAGATAATTTCAGCTTCCATTTCTATGCACTGAGCTCGCCCTAGTGGTGTCAGCAGGCAGCCAGCCAGCTTTGAAATAGGTGGGATTCAGAAGATGTATCAATGTATGTATGCCAAATGTCTGGTGTAAATACATAAAGAAATATGCTGTTCACGATGAGCGTCATATTTTACGAAGTACCTATTTCACTTTTTCCCCCACAGTCGGATAAATCACATAAAGTGGGTGAGGTGGAGGGTGACTTTTTTTAAAAAAAAAAATTTTAATTAAAATTTCTTGCAAAAAAACTGGAAATTTGCAGAAATTGGGGTCGTTGTGCTTTGAGATGCCTTAGAGTGATTGATGCACGCATACTGGGAAACTGGATGGGTTATGGGGGCCCAGTGTGAGACTTTGATAAATGTGGTGCAGATTACAGTAACCTCAAGTAAAACTGACTTGAAATATTCCTCTGGGGATAAATCCCACTTCCCCTCATATTTCATATTTCATAGTTCCATCAGTCAATAAGTATACTTTGCATTTAACTGGGACTTTACAGGTGGTGACAGGAGCAGCTGTCTCTGATATTATATAGGCTGAACCAGGGTGATTGAGATATGGTTTCATCCCATAGTGTTACAATAGCTGTGTAAAGCTTTCATTAATGGCTAAACGTAGATATGAGTTTGGTCTACTTGCTTTCAAAGTGGGCTAAGGAATCAACTCTGTCCTCCATACGTCTGGCAAACACATCTCCCTGATGAGCTGTGGCTCTGGATGCGTAGTGAGTCTGCATTTAGCAAAGAGCCTGGGTGTGAATACTAAGTAGCAAAATATTCTTCCCTAACCCCCATTAGACGCGATGACACATGGCTCCCCCCTCTGCCGCTCTGCATGCTGTAAAGATATTCTCATGCTAGACTTCAGGATATAACTGTTAAAGAACCCATCAGAGCAATGAGCGCCAAGTGATCCCATCTCTGAACAGTTCTAGCTGTTTGAAAAGATGCTTCAGTGATTTTCTCAGCTTGTCTTATTTTTCCCATTCCTTTCTATCTATCATAGAAAGATAGGCTGAAAACATCACAAGATCTATTTAGTCTCTTTAGTCTATCTATCTATCTATCTATCTATCTATCTATCTATCTATCTATCTCATATCTATCTATCTATCTATCTATCTATCTATCTATATATATATCATCTCTCTATTATCTATGTCAATCTATCAGCTATCTATCTATCTATCTATCTATCTATCATCTCTCTATTATCTATGTCTATCTATTATCTATCTATCTATCTATCATCTCTCTATTATCTATATCTATCTATCTATCTATCTATCTATCTATCTATCTATCTATCTATCTATCTATCATGTAGTTATCTACTGTATCTGAGGTGAGCAAGCAACAATGCATGCATATGTCCTCTGCATTAAGAACTCAGACTTCAAGCCACGCCTGTAGTTGACTGCAGGATATACAGGCAAATATCACTTTGCAGCCAGTTTTAACATTATCTTGAGTTTAGTTCTCAGTAAGTGCAAAGTCGTGTAATTTTATCACTTAGTATATTTACAGAAATACCATTCCATGCCATGCAATGATTTTTTTCATGTCTACTTTTATGCTATTTCTAATAGTTAACTTTTCTCTTTCAGCCTCTTGTAAAGTCCTCCCTACAATTCATCCAACAGCCCTTCCACCACCTCCATCTGCCATACTACCGGTGATTTATCGCCTGTCCAATACCCGCCTTGCCTTCTTTTTACGAGAAGAAGGGCCACTTCCCACATGGAATTCAAGTATGCCTCTACTACAACGGTCGGAGCCCTTTGTGGTTTTTCAAACAAAGGAATTACCTGTATTGAATGTCACATTGGGACCTTTTGCTTCTGGACAGGTTTTGCCAAAGGAGCTACTTCAGCCTTCAAGTATACTCGAAGTTCCTGATCGACTAACTGTAAACTGGAAAATTAGAGCTTACATTATTCGTACAAAGGTTCCTGCCACCCAGCCATTTGTACAGGTGCTGTTTTATGTAGCTGGCCGTGACTGGGATGATTTTGGTGTCACAGAACGTCTGCCCTGTGTACGGCTTCATGTTTTTCAGGAGATGAGGGAACGCAAAACTTCATGTCGCCTACGGGGAACTCTTGCCACATGTCTTGCTCAAGCTGAACTGCCTCAGAGTTGGTTTGGGTGGACAGCGGCACCTATGGGGAGACGGAAATCAACCCCTGATGGAGCAGCAGACCTTAATGGAGAAAGCCAACAAATAGAACTTTTCTACACTTTACATACACCAGACTCCACCGGAAGCTGCCAAAATGATATAAGTACACGGAGAGGTGGAGAAGGCCCAACTCAACATCCGCTTTTAAGGATTGGTAGTGTTAGCCTATACCAACCTGTCCAGGTTGATCAGATGCAAGAACAACATTTGGATACAAATATCTTTATCAGGCTTCCAGATCAGCCACTACGTCCTGGAGAGATCCTCAGCATCTTGCTTTACCTGCAACCAAATTCAACTGTAGAACACTTCACAGTAAGGTAATATGATATCACAAAACAACTAACTACATTTTATCCTGAACCATATAACAGAAAATATCTTATAATTTCTTATAATATGTGCACATATATTACCGCCATACAGTATGATAAATAACACCGCCATTCAGCACTCAAATAATACCCCCAAATAACAGCACTGAGTTGTTGCAAACATATAGTAGTAGAG
The DNA here is from genome assembly GCA_900303285.1 of Rhinella marina. Classification (NCBI taxonomy): domain Eukaryota; kingdom Metazoa; phylum Chordata; class Amphibia; order Anura; family Bufonidae; genus Rhinella; species Rhinella marina. The sequence goes on along the minus strand of ONZH01005808.1, from coordinate 123,896 downwards.
CCATTATTATAGTGTCCCAAGGGTATAATAGCACCAGGCATAGTGTACATAAATTGTGCCACTGTTCATTTTATATAGTATCAGATACAGTGCCCATGTCATAATGTTAGCCATGATATTCCTGTACTAGGGCTGTCACATTTACTTCTGTGTGTCTTCCAACCTCTGCTGGAAATGCAGTGATGTCCATTTGGGTTATCACTCACAAAGATGACACAGAATTTAAAAAAATGGATGGCTCAACAGAATTGTAGTCAACATTTCAAAAAATGCCCAATAAGGTTTTTTTTCCAGTAAACAGTTGTTTTTAACTTAAATATATTTGGAAAGTACCCCATAATTGACTAGATCCAGAGGCACCCCAAAATGTTCCTCTTGACCATGTGAGTAGAGCAGTATAGATCAGACAAGACCATTTATAAAATATAAATAGTTAAACCTGGGGGTTATTTTACACATTTTGCATTGGGGGTCCAGAAGCTACCATTTCGAAGGTCACTCTTCACCTTATTACATCTAAAAACTTGCAATATTCCACTGATGTGGTTTTCACTGAGATCCCTCTATCTGCATGTTCTGGTACCATCACCGCCTCCCAAGTGTCAATGTTGAACACATTGTGGGAAATTTATCATTCCCCCTATGCCAGTTTTCTGCCATAAATAAAGTTTTGTTTCCGACTTTTAAAAGCCATTGATCCTAGGTGTTTCTACGCTGCCCTCTCCACTTCCTGAAAAGGGGGCATGGTGAGGGTGGAAAGGGATGGGCCAGCATGCTTGCCACACTTATCTTCTTTTCAACTTGGTTTCTGTCAAAGATTTCAGCCCATATGCACGGACTGCCAAAGGATTGCCTAATTTATGACGAGTTACAGTTAATTTGTAACGATTTATGGGAGTTACAGTACGTAAACAGTGTAGCACAGCCAGTTCGGCCATCCTGGCCACCTCTTTCTACCTCATAAAACAGGTATTTAATCTCAACCACAGATGGCTGAGATGGGAATATTTTTTTAAGGTCTAGTGTTATTAGATGGTTAGAAATTAGGCATTAGTTGCCCGTGTGAAATTAGTCATGGATATGCATGTAACAAGCACATTTTTTATGGTCGTCTGTAGTTATTATGCACAGCACAGTGGACCATCGATAATGCAGACAGTAAGCAGCAAGATGGTATAGGGCAAAGGCTTTGAGAGGGGTTATGTGTTATGCTTGGGACTGGTTTAGATCATTTATCATACAGCAGATTATTGCATTAGAATGTACATGACTAGATTTTATCTTAGGCGTTTGGTAATAATACTGGTTTGAAAAGTGTTGATAGCTCTTTAACAAGAGGTAGATAAAGAAAATAAAGTTTTATATTTTAGATTATAATGGAGATGATTCCCCCATAGTGAAATATTTCCATTGGGAGATAAACAATATGCGTTTGTCTCTTTTCTTATTCTATTCTGGCTTTAAGAGAATTATTCTTGCACTGCCAAGGCACAAATAGGTGATGGAGTCAAGATTAACTTTCCTTTCAACATTGCTGACAAAACAATTATAGTGGAGGACATGGGGAAGTGATGACCAATTAAGCCCATCGTTCTCATGTCTATTCTGGGAGTTACTTAAGCAATAAGCTAAGATGTGTGTGCCATTAAGCTGTCTGTTGAGCAGCTCCAAACTGAGGGGAGAGAGAACCTCACAGGCTAACAAGGACACCTGCAGAGTCACTGCCTCTGAGGAACCTTCCATTAGCATATACTGAGACATTAAACCCTGGAAAACCTATGATATTTAGTATAAAGTGAGTGCATGTATACTGTAGGTGCTATGACATTTTCATATATTACTATATTCCATGACATTACTGCATCATACTGCCAAACACACGATCATGCACACAGCAGTATGACACACAACCTTATTTGTAGGTATTATTTTCTGCAGCAATTTGTAGCACTTATCAATGGTTGATACATTTGACTTTAGATAATATTGCAGCTCCTGTCAGTTACAATAGAGGCAGAAAATTGGGCTCTCTGTGAAAGATGGTAGTTAATACATCTTCCAAACATGCCCAATTTACATTCTCTTGGTTGAAAATAAGCAGGTTCCAGATGCTTATCGCTTTCTTCCTATTGAGCCTTGGCCCATCTGAGTTTGGATGTTGGGTGGGGGGCTGGCCAAGAGAGATCTTTGTGTATGGACAGCAATAGTCATAAGATATGAAGTGTTCAACAAATAGGCAACCAGTTGATTATCTGACTGTATGTTAAGACAGGGCCACCAAAGGCATTCACACAAAGATGACAAGATTCTATATGGCACAAAAAAAAGAAGTTTGATTATGGCCAATCGTTATTTACACAAAGTAATGATTTAAACAGTCCTGTGAAGTTTGGCAACCCCTATTATTGGTCACTAGTTTATTCAATTTAGCATAAATTAATAGTTTAGGTTAATATAAGAAACTTTGTAATATATCTTATCAAAGAAATATGGCAGCACTTAGCTGTTTTCCTCCCCATCCACCACCAACGAACATACTCGGTCTGAAGACAGAACGTGAACTCAGTCCCATATCCATTTACTTCCATGAGCAGTATGTAATTAGAGCCTTTAATGAACTGACAGTCCTCTCACAACTTCTGAGAATGTTAGTTTAGAAGGAGGGAGTAAAGAGCTAATAAGTGGAAAAAGAGCGATTGTCCTCTAATATGTTATATTGCTGTTTCATATATTCATATTAATTTATGCAAAGTTGTGTGAAAAGGTAGTGACCATTTTTTATGGTGCTCATAGACCTTCAATAGCTATCTCTTCTGACTCCCCCGTACACATGCATGCTTAGTTTTGCCCCATGTGTATGTGTTACAAATGCTAAGAGAGGAGATGACTGCTGCCAGACACTTCTGGTGGTGGCTTTTCTCCCAAGATAACAAAAGCATTGAGTGTTGATGTTCAAGTCTCCTGATCCTACACCCCTTCCCCCACCATCATCTGTTGGGGTTGAGTAAGGAGCTCCCCATACACATTAGATTGTTGTCTGGCTGCCTACTCTATGTGTATATACTATGTATGCGCTAATGTGCATGGAAGCCTTTAGTCATTTCATGTACTGTACAAACAAATGTAGGATCACAGACTACATAATTACGCAGACGGCTGTCTAATCAAAATCACTGATGCTTTCCAAGCAAAGAAAATTCTTCTGGCAAACTGTTGCAAAGAAAAAGTAGAGTGAAAGGGACAAAACTATTAGAGAACGAGAGAGAGAAATGAGTCCCCAAGGAGACACATTTACAATTGTACCATTTGTTCTGCAGTAATTGCTCAGGTTATTAGCATAACCGAGACAAACCATATGCTGCGCTGTGTATCCTTTTATTAGGCCCAACGTGTTCACTGCCCCTGATCAGAGTGCTCCCTGCGCCTGCGTGCCGACTGTCCCTGGGGACAAGTGACTGAAGGCATGAAGCCACAGAGCTCAGAGGTAGACTTCTCATCACTACTCTGATCTCCTTTAACATGCTGAATATTTGTACCTTTTTAGAAAATGTCTGTTTGTGTAATGAGCCATTTTGTGCCTGTAAAGATCAAGCTAAAAGTGACTTGTAAGTTGTCAGATGCTGCATGAATCTTCAGTAATGCTCATTAGGTAGAAGACATTTGAATACCAAGATACAGCACTCAGAAATGGGTTTAACGGAGATGACCTGCCATCCTGCTCATGAGCTGTGTCACCGGCAAGAACAATTAATTCAGTCTTGGTTGGGTGGTGTGAATTGTATTGAATGGGAAAGTCACAAACTTTTACAGCTGGGTGTCGAATTCCTTAGTAGAATTACAATGTTATTGTAGATAATGTTTAAACATGTTTTTGTATAATATGAGAAAAATGCTTTGGCTAAATGGTGGACCATACAACCTAAGGTCACTTAAAGAGCCGCGATGGTCTTAACTGTGCTTCTGAATGTTTCTTATGATGACATACGGAGGTGTTTTTTTTGTTGGATTCCATATGGATGTCATATCAGAACATCAGTCTTAGTCATATTTTGACTAAAATTAGTTTTTGGTGATCCACACCAGTCCATAGTCTAGGAAACAGTTTCGCTATATTACTAGTATCCAGTTTGTTATAAAAAGTTAGGATGCAAGAAGGTAAACATACGTGTAAGTACTGCCTATGCATCCCATAAGACTCTCATATGTACATGGCCATATTTTGCCTCAGAAGTGCAACAAGACAGGGCAGGGCAGTCAGTTTGGTTTAACATATTTTCAAAAAAAGTCCCCTGTGGTTTCTTACGTCACCTCAGGCAATCTTTATAGAGAGAGTCTGGGGGCTTTTCTTCTGCCTTGACCATATTTTAGTGCAATGTGCTTGCTTTCCAGTGTGACTAGTATTAATAACTAAAGACAATCTGACTGGAACAACTCACTGGTAACCATTGTGAAGTAAAAGTATCCAAAGTGGACTTCAATCCAAATTCCAGGAAAAATTTGATTTGCCGTGAAGCCGAATTCGTGGTAGTAAATCAAGTTTCCCTGAAATGGAGGTAAAAATGGAGGTAAAAAAAAAAATAAAAAATACAGTCGAGTCACCTCATCTATTTGCGTATGAAGAGGTGGCCGTGGCCAATTTTATTGAAGATAACGTGCGAAATGTCTTGTGCAATGACATATGACATCACCACTCTGACCAACGCGATGATGTCATCATGTCTCGATCCAATGAAATCTCACACGGTGTCTTCAATCAACGCAATCAAATGGATAAGGTATTTTTTATTTTTATTTCTTTACCGGATTAACCAATAAAATCCCTCAATGTTAATTTCAGATGCAGCGATCAGTGATGAACTCGGAGGGATTCAATGACACGGGGCTGCACCATCGCCAATCCTTGTCATTTCGCCTGATATGTACAGAAATGTGCTTTGTGACGAAATAATTCATCACAAGGCGAATTTCTTTGTGAAATTCATCAAAGCATCAGAAGTGAATTTTCCATAACTTCTCTCATCAGATTTGGGTGTGTCTTCAGTCTAGACCACAGTCTTGTCTTCAGTAAACCTTAAGATTTCTACATAAACCTTGCATTGTATAGGCATCATTTTTATTGCATCTGGTCCCATTAACGAAGAAGACCGATCATGCAGTGCGTTTTTCATTAGTTAACTGTAATGAAGCTGAGGGCTAATTGGCCATGTGGTATTTGACCACAGCACAGCCCCAGCCCAACCATATCACGACTGCTCCATGTGATCTTACCCTAAGGCCCCTTTCACACAAGCAAGTTTTCTGCACGGGTGCAATACGTGACGTGAACGCATAGCACCCGAACTGAATCCTGACCCATTCATTTCAATGGGTCTTTGTACATTAGCATTTTGTTCCTGCATTAGTTCTGCGTTGCGAGAAAAATGCAGCATGTTCTATATTCTGCGTTTTTCACTGAGCCCTGGCCCCATAGAAGTGAATGGGGCTTCAGTGAAAAACGCATTGCATCTGCAAGCAAGTGCGAATGCAATGCGTTTTTCGCTGAAGATTGCTAGGAGATGTTTGTAACCTTCAGTATTTTTATCACGCGCATGAAAAACGCATTAAAACGCATTGCACCCGCGCGGAAAAAACTAAGCAACTGAACGCAATCGCAGACAAAACTGACTGAACTTGCTTTCCAAATAGTGCAAGTTTCACTGAAGGCATCCTGAACGCATCCAGAGCCAATCCGTATCGTTTGTATGAAAGAGGCCTAATACTACTCTGTACGCCTGGGGGGTTGCATGGTGCTGTAATAATCTGCCTATATATTTTCATTATTATTATAATTATTATTATTTTTTGTTTTGTGCTGCTACAGCATGCGCCCCCTCCCCCCAGCGCTGCAACCCCTGCTGATCTCTATAAGGGCTCATATACACGAACATATTTTCTTTCCGCGTCCGTTCCATTTTTTTGCGGACTGTATACGGAACCATTCATTTTAATGGATCCACAAAAAAAATGTAAGGAAATCCATGCATTCCATTTCTGTATGTCCGTATTTCTGTTCCTCAAAAAATTAGAACATGTCCTATTATTGTCCGCTTACAGACAAGGATAGGACTGTTCTATTAGGGGCCAGCTGTTCCGTTCCGCAAAATACGGAATGCACATGGACGTCATCCATATTATTTGCAGATCCATTTTTTGCGGAACACAAAATACATACAGTCATGTGCATGAGGCCTAACCAGGAGTCTGAAGTGCTCAGCCGCTTCTCCTCACTGCTGAGTGCGGTAGTGAAGACAGTCCCATAGAATAGACTTTCTATTCAGGATGTCTGCAGTATCGCACTCAGTGAGGAGAAGCAGCGCTCAGATCAGTTGGGGTCTCAGAGCTGGGACCCCGCTAAAGTTCACTACACAGCAAGGCTGCTTATCCAGCCAGTGAAGATCACGTGTCTCCCTCCTAACTTCAGAGCGGTGTGGCAAACGCTCTGGCAGTCCACTGAAACTGACCAGGAGCATTGTTAATGGTTATTTCAGGCAGCATCGCTGCGCTGCTTGTGCTGTTCACAGTGCTCACTGTGCTGATGAATGGCAGGAAAGGTCTATGGTGTATTGGTACTTTTTTCAGGGAGTAAAATGGCCTGAACAGTCTATGATGCTTGTACAGGCGTTATTGCGACCTTTGGCCACACCAGAGATGTATCTAGTATTACAGCTTAGCTCCATTGAACTTAATAAAGTTGAGCTGCAATACTAGAAAAAAAACGTGGATAGATGTGGTGCTGTTTCTAGAAGAATGCAACCATGTTCTTCTAATTCTGGATAACCCTTTCATATGCATCAGGAGAAGTGTCTAAGTAAGTGCAAGGTTTCTTGAGTTAAATGTTGTGATTTGTTATGTATATGCACTTAATAGCAGTGAATGCACAACATATTGTTAACAAATTGGCAAACTGTATTAGGTTGTCTGGTTGATGGACCAGGTCCGCCCCCTAGTTGTTGAGAGAGAGTCTAGTCTGAAGCAGCTTGGAGGAAAGACATGTGTGACAGACCTCCTGCACAACTAGGCCCAAGTTCAGAGAACCCTAGTCTCTGATCATACAACTGCTCATAAAGCAGCCATACTACCAAGTAGCCCAGAAAGAAGGCGATTAAAAGCAATGTATTGTGCACTTTTATGGCAGAAAGGCTTTTCTGCCGAGGAGAGGGAATATTGCCAAAGCATCTTTCATAACTTTAAGATGGAGTAGACACCCATATCTCAGTTCTGCAGCCGTTTGGTCTGGAAACTGCAAAAGAAGTTAATAAGAACCTTATAGCAAGCCTGTGGTTCTGCTCAGAGACTGCAGAGTGTATTTACAGAGGAGTACTATAACCACCATCATTGTTGCTGTCCATATGCTACTATTGGGAGAATATTTCACTGTGATATACTTTCAACATGTGCCTTTTGCTGCTATATGTACTACTAATTCTCCTATCATCAACTGAGTAAAGAGATTGCCGCCGTGATCTGTGAATGCTACCACCATCCTCATGACAACCACTACCTTAGGGTATTTCACGTCTACGGCATGCCTAATCCGGCACAAATGCTGGCTGTCAGCTGGACAAAAACCATTGCGTGCAACCCAGCTTTTATGCCGGAAAGCGGCCGGATCATCGTCTGCCCCATTGTAATTATATTATATAATTGTAGAATCTGGCAATGCTGCTGCAGATGTCAATGTACTCTCATCTTTGCTCTTGTTTCGTGATATCCCAAGACGAGTAGCCTTCAAAACGAAGGCTAAGTCTCTAGACCATGGATGTCAAACTCATGGCCCTCCAGTTGTTTGAAAAGTACAACTCCCAGCATGCCCTGATAGCTGTAAGATGTCCAGGCATGATGGGAGTTGTAGTTTTGCAACAGCTGGAGAGTCACGAGTTTGACATTCCTGTCCTAGATGGTATTCATATGCTTTGCTTTTTTAAATAGCCTCTTAGAACCACTGTTACATATGTTATTTTGCATTGCAGGCAGAGCTTTTGAGATACATTGATCTGCTGTGAGATTTCACAAACAAATGTCATATAGTCTATAAAGCCAGCATGCAATAGATATAGACTACACCTATGCACCACTAGACAATTTATTGTCTGAGGCTATTTTTTCCCTAGTCTGCAGAGGCCTGAACATTAGTGAATGATAAGAGAGCCCTCTGCAGGACACAGTCCACCCTGACTACTCGTGTTCTGGAGGCTGCAGTGATTAGCACAGGTAGCTGCTGTCAGCTGCTCCCCCGGCTGTCACTATCTTTAGATCCTAATTGTGTAATCAGGGCGCACAGCACAGGGAGGGGCTGCTCTCTAATCTGTTATTCTAGCTTCTCCATAATCATACTCCCCATTCTGCAGAGCTACCTCCCATCCTGTCAGCCTCTGATTGGAGGTAGGGAGGAAAGGGCTATACATTGTACCTTTCAATTAGCCCTTTCATTTGGAAAGATTTGAATGATTAGTCATCCATGCAGGATAAATGTGCGTTGTATTAATTTCGCTGCCGCAGCGTCTCATGTTAGCATGCCAGAAGATGAATTATTTGATCTGTGCTAGATTCATGGGTTTAGGACGTTTTAGGATATTGTATGTATCTCTCACATAAAGTACGCCTTCATATACTGTGAATTACTTAAATAAAAGCCTTAAATAAAAGCCATTTATTACCACTCTTGTGAATAGTCTTTATTCTTCACAGCTATACCCAGTATCAGTCTCTTTGTGTTATGTCACTTCTGTTTGACTCCATCATTTTCATTTGTCGAGCAGGCACCCCTCCTAAAACTTTGTTCTTTAGTAGCGTACATATAATAGGGTACCATTTGTGAGACTCACTCATGATGAAATGCTTCATGGCACAAAGCCAATTCACCCGTTTCTTCTGTCTTTTATCTCTACTCCTCCCCGCCCTTGTTTTGTCTGCAGTGATGTCTACAATGTTACAGTCACATTAACACCAGGGAAAAAATCCTTGGATGCACACTGTCACATCAAACGTATCCATCTCTAGTGAGGCATTTTATACCTTCAGCACAAATACTTCCCTGAGGCATAAGGAGCTATTTTATAGCACTTTTTAGGTACAGCTGTTCCCGCCTTAGGGAGAGAGATGCTTTAACGGGGCCAACTGTGCACCTCCTTTGAACAAAGTAGAATAGTATCCTTCAATATTTCAGGATTCTTTGGTCCTCTGCGTAAAACATCTGTGGAGTAGAACCAATTTTCTTAGGTCCTATGAATATAAAAATGAGATCATGAGCTAACAGTCCACAGAATGGAAGTGCCAAGGAATCAATAGACTGTCAGAGGGAACAATACCTTGTCTTATGAATGTTCTTTTTCATTTCCTCTACAGGGTGAAAGCTAAGAAAGGAATAAACTTGCAGAGTACCAGATCCCGGGATCTTCAGTGGGTTGTCAACTCAGAGCTTCTAACAGGTGGCAAACATTCCACCGCAACAGTAGATGTGACAAAGGTTCAGGCGCTCCCTCAGAGGTATAGTGCTCTATTGTCTACAGTGCATTTATATCTGGAAATTCTATAATGGCCCAAGTTTTATGTCTTAAGTTTTATCTTTTAAGTCGTGCATCTATGAGTTCATGCAAAGATTGGGTGAGCTGTTGGTGTGGTATGTATTCTCTTGAAGATCAGATTATGTGAATGTGATCACTTGGACTATTATTACTTCATAATTAAATGACACAAATAATATTGCAGTTGAAAGGACTGTTTGGCCAGCTTTTGTTTTTTAGTGGTTGAGAGTACCACTAAATATTTTGACTCTACTGATCTTTCCACCCATCCATACAGTGCTCTGCTCTTGGATCCTGATACACAGGAATTGCCCACTCAACCAATCATTGGCCACAGTGGAGACCTGGAGACCGGCATTTCCTGTGTGTGAGGCACCAGGAAATAGAGAATATGGGTAATCATGGCTGCAGATGACCAGTGGAGTTATGACGTATTTTATTTTTTTATGCCACTCGGAGCCTCTTAAAAAAAGGATCTGCTGGCCAACTTTTTTATTATTCAAAGGCAAAAGTTGTTTAGCATGGTGTGGTGTGTAACCGCAGTGCCATGCATGTCTGATCATTTATTTTTTCTGAAAAAATAGCAAAAACAGCTACTGAATTAATGATAAAATGTTTTTAAGGGGTTATCCCAGAATTACTGTAAAAAATGAAAATCAAACATCATATAGTACATGGCAATCTCTTTCTAACAAAGCTAGAACCAGCCCTGTACCTCACATAAATCCAGAGCTTTCCCCAATGATTGCTCCAATTGATCTGCTAGATTTATTATCACCTGGCAGCTCAGGGGTTATGTCTTTCTCAGGAGGTGTGTCCTTTCTGTTGCAGCTCCCTGCCTGTAACACAACTTCTAACAGAAAATAAGACAGGTGATAGTTCAAGAGTGAAATTCAGCCTGTGCGACCACCTCAGCATGGTGGACAGAGCGAAGAGGAAAAGAACAATCAGGAGGCAGTATTATACAGATATGTTTTATTGAATAACTCAGTGTCTATACCTTTTTTTTATCACATGAAATTACAAAAATATTCAGGTCCAGATGCTAGTTAAAAAACGTGGACCATTTTTCATGGGACAACCCTTTTAACATTGCTGGTATCACGTGAGAAGGTTGTAACTATAAGGTCATGTCCAGACACGACAGTATTTCATTGTGGATTACACATTGAAAATCTCCAACTATTGTGTCTATGGCCCATAGCTGATATAAACCAATTTTTTAATGCTTTGTAAATGCTGTTAAGATCAGCTCATGGAAGATGGCTGCCACCATAATCATGTTCAAGAAATAAAATTAAAAAAAATGTACAATCAGAAAAATAAAATCAGATTAGAAACAAAGGATACGTATCAGTATCTGAAATATAACATTTTTGGTGACACATTCCCTTAAAAATGATTACAGGTACCAGACAGTATAGAGATGGGGTCACTTTGGGGTCATTATAAGTGAATTCAATATTTGTTGGATTCATGATACTACTGATAATTTGTCTACCCCAAATAACTGTTTAGTGATTAAAAATTCTGTTTCATGTACCATAGACGTATTCCTCAACATTGAAGTTGCAACACCAAGTAGGATAAGCTGTAAGGCTATGGAAATCAAGGAAGTAGCAGGTGTCACTAAGATATGCAAATAATCACAATTTCAAGCTCCTAGCTCCAATCTATGGCATGTGGGGGGGGGGGGGGGGACATAAATGTCACATTGAAAGCAAAGTTTTTTTTAACCTCATGAAACCTGAAAAATTGGATCAAGTATTATAGGATGATTGTGTGATGCCTATCATTTGTCGACATGCCAGTTATTGCCACTTGTCACAAACTGAGAGGGACATAATCTTTGAACTGAGAGACCTTGGTTTATCACTACGGCAGATCACTATGGGCCTAGGCTGAGATGTCAGCACTGTTCAAGGTTGCATGTCCTGGTCTTTGGAAGAACATCAATGAACAGGTGGTGCACAGAGGCGAACCTCTGCATGGATGGATCATCTGGTTAGAAGAATGGTGCAAAGTGATCCAAGTGAAATTGGATGTGATATCCCAAGCCTACTCCTACCATCATAAGGCATTTGCATGACATTGGATTAGAAGCCAGACTTCCAGCTAAAGGTGTTCCATTGACCTCACGTCACCATTCTCAAAGGCTATCATGGTGCACAGTAAGATGGCAATGGAGGATGGAAAGGAGGTTTGCCCTCTTCAGCGATGAGTCAGACTTTTATCTCAGATGCAATGATTGCCTGCAATTGGCCTGGAGACCAGGTGAGCAACACCATGAAGAGGCCTTCACAATGGAGCATCACACCAGTCGTATTCCCAGGATTATGGTGTGGTGGCATAATGTACATTAGCTGGACCCCTCTAGTCTTCATTTCAGATACAGTAACAGCTCGGCGTTACCTTGATTTGGTCATGGAACCAGTGATACTCCCATTTCTCTGAAGTGTCCCAGGAGTCGTTTTTCAATAGGAAAACACAATGCCGCAGTTTGCTTGTGGTACTGTGATCCGCCTGCATGGCCGAAACATGTTGCATTGTCTCTGGACTTGTCTCTCATTGAGCACATCTGGGATGTCATTGGTTGGCGATTGCAAAGAGAGCTGCCAGCAGCAGATCTTGATAATTTGCACACCCAAGTACATTCAGTGCAGGAGAACATTCCTCAGACAATAACCTTATTGATATTGATAGCATGCCAAGGCGTGTAAGTGCATGTATTTCAGTATGTGGCACTCATACTAGATACTGAATAAATCGAGATGCTTTTATTATTTTTTTCCATTTTTTATCATTTGCATATCATTAATATGTCTATGGATCCTGTAATTTCCATAATTCCATGACTTTTCCTTCATGGTGTTGCAATTTCAGTGTTTAGGAGTATATGTCCACCCACATTGCATTGCATGAGGATTACTATTTTTAGAATTGGCTGGAGGAGAAGGTATATTTACATGTATGTGTACATATATACATGACTATGGACATAGCCATGGCATCTAGAATTTAAAGGGAACCTATCATCTCCGAAATACCCCCTGAACTAGAGTAAGCGGTGTATAGTGTAAGTGATGCTGAATCCAAAAGTAAGTTTTATCTTCATACTCACTTCCATTCTGACGCTGTGCTCCCACAAACCGGCAGTAAAATACATTGAGAGGACTCTTCTTTGAGTCCTCTTCATTATGTGAGTGAGCACTGGAGTCCACTGAGTGCATTTTACAGCTGGTTTGTGGGAGCACAGCGTCAGAATGGAAGCGAGTATGAAGATAAAACGTACATATTCGGATTCAGCATCACTTACACTATACACCGCTTACTCTAGTTCAGGGGGTGTTTCGGAGATGACAGGTTCGCTTTAAATATCTGTTATTTTCAATGCTGTTTGCTGTATACAGTACAGACCAAAAGTTTGGACACACCTTCTCATTCAAAGAGTTTTCTGTATTTTCATGACTATAAAAATTGTAGATTCACACTGAAGGCATCAAAACTATGAATTATATACTTCACAAAAAAGTGTGAAACAACTGAAAATATGTCTTATATTCTAGGTTCTTCAAAGTAGCCACCTTTTGCTTTGATTACTGCTTTGCACACTCTTGGCATTCTCTTGATGAGCTTCAAGATGTAGTCACCTGAAATGGTTTTCACTTCACAGGTGTGCCCTGTCAGGTTTAATAAGTGTGATTTCTTGCCTTATAAATGGGGTTGGGACCATGAGTTGTGTTGGGCAGAAGTCAGGTGGATACACAGCTGATAGTCCTACTGAATAGACTGTTAGAATTTGTATTATGGCAAGAAAAAAAGCAGCTAAGTAAAGAAAAACGAGTGGCCATCATTACTTTAAGAAATGAAGGTCAGTAAGTCCGAAAAATTGGGAAAACTTTGAAAGTGTCCCCATGTGCAGTCGCAAAAACCATCAAGCGCTACAAAGAAACTGGCTCACATGAGGACCGCCCTAGGAAAGGAAGACCAAGAATCACTTCTGCTGCGGAGGATAAGTTCATCCGAGTCACCAGCCTCAGAAATCGCAGGTTAACAGCAGCTCAGATTAGAGACCAGGTCAATGCCACACAGTAGACACATCTCTACAACAACTGTTAAGAGGAGACTGTGTGCAGCAGGCCTTCATGGTAAAATAGCTGCTAGGAAACCACTGCTAAGGACAGGCAACAAGCAGAAGAGACTTGTTTGGAGACAAGGAATGGACATTAGACCAGTGGAAATCTGTGCTTTGGTCTGATGAGTCCAAATTTGAGATCTTTGGTTCCAACCACCGTGTCTTTGTGCGACGCAGAAAAGATGAACGGATGGACTCTACATGTCTGATTCCCACCGTGAAGCATGGAGGAGGAGGTGTGATGTTGTGGGGGTGCTTTGCTGGTGACACTGTTGGGGATTTATTCAAAATTGAAGGCATACTGAACCAGCATGGCTACCACAGCATCTTGCAGCGGCATGCTATTCCATCCGGTTTGCGTTTAGTTGGACCATGATTTATTTATCAACAGGACAATGACCCCAAACACACCTCCAGGCTGTGTAAGGGCTATTTGACCAAGAAGGAAAGTGACCTGGCCTCCACAGTCACCAGACCTGAACCCAGTCGAGATGGTTTGGGGTGAGCTGGACCGCAGAGTGAAGGCAAAAGGGCCAACAAGTGCTAAGCATCTCTGGGAACCCCTTCAAGACTGTTGGAATACCATTTCAGGTGACTACCTCTTGAAGCTCATCAAGAGAATGCCAAGAGTGTGCAAAGCAGTAAGCAAAGCAAAAGGTGGCTACTTTGAAGAACCTAGAATATAAGACATATTTTCAGTTGTTAATTATGTTAATTCATAGTTTTCATGCCTTCAGTGTGAATCTACAATTTTCATAGTCATGAAAATACAGAAAATTCTTTGAATGAGAAGGTGTGTCCAAACTTTTGGTCTGTACTGTATATTAATTTACTCTATAGGCAAAATGGAGAAGGTCCTGTACCTAGTCGCGGTACCTAGGTCCTGTGCATATATATCTTTTTGTGGCTACCACAAACTGCACTTTCTATTCACACTTTGTTATCTTTGTAAGAAATCTAAAAGCAACCTCAAAATACATGTCTAAGGGAATAGAAAAGTATAATTGCATTGAAGTGCAACTACCACCCTCTCTTCCCCGCAGGGAAGTGGTCTAGCGCAGCTCTCTTCTTCCCTTCCATTAATATTTCATCAGGTTGTTTTCCTAAAAGGTGATTGCGATCACTTTAAATTCATCGTCTGTCTCTAACCTTTTGAAGGCCGTTTTCAATCTGCATTGGAAATGGCACACAAGTGCTTCGGTTTTTAGCAGACTGTGCTTGTTTCCAGAAGATGGCAATATGTAATATATACACAGGACACACTATATCTATAAAAATCTGCAATGTCATTCCAAAAAGAAATAGAAGAAATTACTTTTATTGTGCGCAAGGTTTCCTGCTATGAATAACATACCTGCTTAAGGGGATAGGGAACATAGTCTAGAAATAATTACTTTCATAATGAAAGGTCTGCTTTCTTCCTTGAAGATATATAGCTAATACTTCTGTAACATATATTTTATGCCCTTCTTCTTCTTAGGCTAGTGAGTTAAAATTTAGTAACTTACTGAATATAACAGAAGACTGCTCCTTGCAGCACTTGGGTCCTTCACAGAACTTCTAGGTTCTCCATGAGTTTTTATGTGAAGTTTGCTGGTGTCCTCTAAAACTCCAAAAACATAATGACATTTGCTTCCTGTGAAATTGGCCTCAGTGTATTTCTGAAAGAGGAAAGCTAGAAAGTGAGCTCTATTTGGGACAAGGACTGTTAGAAGTGACGATCCTCTCCACGAAGCACTGTGGTATATCTTGGTGCGATATATAAGCCATAGGAAATAAATGAACAGATAAATAAGGGGATGAGTAGCTGTGAAATTTGTAGTATTCACGAGGTATGAGAAAAAAGGTTGTTTGTTTCAGCTCACCCAATATCTTCCTCTTACCATTGCTGTTGATTAATGACGTGCACTGAGAAACGCCATATCAGTCTTGTAAATATTCCAGCACTTGACAAAAATTTCATAAAACCATTACTTTAATTTCATCCCATAAAAACATCATGCCACATTCATCAGATAAAGAAATACAGTGTCTACGAGTTTCGAACCTGTCTAGTCTAAGCAAAAGTTACTTTGACTAAGAACTGCTGTACGCTGGTTGTATTTTTTTATCGGAGGTATTGTGAGGTTTTTTTTGGAACGACAATAAAGTAATAAACTGCTGGATTTTTTTCTTTAAATTCATGAGGCATACGGTAAAAGGCAGCCTGGAACCACCTCCAGAGATTCTGCTGATGACATTTAAAGGGTTTTTCCGGGCTCAGCATATTGATGTCCTAGCCTCAGGATAGGTTATCAATATCCGATCGACTCCGGAAGCAGCACTTTGGATGGAGTCAGAAGCAAACCTACATTCACAGTGTAGTGATTGCTTGCATTGTGCTCTCATGAACGATCATATCTAGCCTTTTATTCACTTGAAGTAAAGATTTGGTTTTCCACCCTAGCCCTGTATTTAAACCTTGGCTAAATAATTTGTTGGTGCCCCTTGCACCCAGCACCAGCTACATGTGCCTGCTAGGCCTCCATTATCTATGCCCATGGCTATTGACATATGCTTGGCTACATTGTACATGTAATAAGGATCCCATTTATTCTCATTGTGGATTGCACACAGTACTTAGCAATAAAGTAGTCATTATTAGTAGTTAGTTGCAAGGAATGGTTTAGTGAAAAATACCATGCTATCAGTATGGTCTCCTTTCTTGTTGGCTTGTTGGCTATGATTATGTCTTTCTCTCCCTGTCTAACGTTTGCTGAGGAGCTTTCTCTTACTGTGCAGAGAAATGAGGTTTTGGTGCACCTTGGTAATCAGAAGTCTAAAGTTATGTTTTATAATAATATTGAAGGTATTCCGCGTTGGTGTGAGATCCAAACTGATGGTATGGGTGGATTGGATAGACTGTACTGGGATCACGACTGGCTGATCTTCTACCACTGTCATGCTGTAGTATTTTGTAGTATTCTGTAATTCCTCCTCGGCAGACATCCTGCCTGGAGGAATTACACCTGTTAGGTAGAATAAATTGTAGATTTGTTTAATTGACCCTGAGTTCTTTACTTCTGGTTATCAAAGTTTCAGGAAATTTCATATTAAAAAATACAGGGCATGAAAATTTTCATTATTGCCTAGCGGGTTTGCTATGTGTGTGGAACCTATACAGCAGCAGGCAAGGGGTCAACGTATTCTGTATGAGATAAAAACATGAGTGCATGAGATAAAAACTTTCATACAATGGATCCCTACAATACGAATCCATAAAATAGTCATAAGTATGAGCCCTTGAATTTAATTTTGGTTTGACTGCAGATTCACACAACTCCTATCCACCACTGCTACACTGATCGGAGCCCAGATATAGGGAATTGTTTGGAACAGTCCTTATATTCATGGGCTACAAGCAATTTTCACTGGTGAATTTCCTTTTCTAACTACCTATGTGCTCTGCTCTGATAATTTAGTTAACCGAATGCCATATTCAAAGGAGGAGGTTCAACAATACTATGCCTCTAGTATTAGGGTCCTTAAAATAGCATACTAGAAGTCTACTTTTTAGAGTCCTATATAACTGGCATAAAGGGAGGTTGTCCCATCTCACATTGGAATTCAAGCGCTAACCTCAAATGGTCAGGCTTAGGGTGTATTCACATGACCATGGGATGGCCGTGCCCATGTTGCTGACCTCAAAACACTGATCCACAAAACACGGGCACCGTCCTTGTGCATGCCACATAATCGTGCAGACCCATTGATTTCCACGGGTCTGCAATCTACAAGATGCAGTGAAAGATAGGACATGTCCTATCTTTTGCAGTGTGGAGGCACAGACCCGGGAGCACACAAACACATGGAAGCCCTTTGTGTCTTGTTTTCATTGGAGTTTGTGTCAGGTCTCCTATTCTATCCTATCTGTGAACTTGAGCTTGGCAATATATACTTTTCATTTATAGCCTTTCTTCTGAGTATGCATACAGGAACTACTGTCAATCACTCAGGAGTGCCTCATAGTTCCTGGCAGAATTTAAACAGCTTATCAACTAAATATACTAAATTCAGAGTTACAGGTATAGTTAGGTGTTTCTTCCCCTATGGCAGAAATTAAGTGTGGTGCCTTCCTACAGTATGTGGTGCTATATCATGTACAGTATATTGTGCTATAGTATTACTATATCACAGGCATGCATAGTACCCCTATTCAAGACACATACCTAGGGTATCTACACTGTGCACATATACTGTATCTTGACACTATACCAAGCACATACATAATGTGTCTCTGCAGCACACATATATAGTACTACATAACTATACATATATACAGTATAGTGCTATAATGTACTGCTATATACATAACTCCCATTTTTGGGGGGTTAAACTGCAAAAGGTGTTGCAAAATGTGTATACCTTATGCAAATAAGCATATGTATTGCATGAGAGGGGATGCAAGTTTCATGTATTGCATGAGAGGGGATGCAAGTGTCATGAACACATTACACACAGATAAATATATATATATATATATATATATATATATATATATATATACAGTACAGACCAAAAGTTTGGACACACCTTCCCATTCAAAGAGTTTTCTGTATTTTCATGACTATGAAAATTGTAGATTCACACTGAAGGCATCAAAACTATGAATTAACACATGTGGAATTATATACTTAACAAAAAAGTGTGAAACAACTGAAAATATGTCTTATATTCTAGGTTCTTCAAAGTAGCCACCTTTTGCTTTAATTACTGCTTTGCACACTCTTGGCATTCTCTTGATGAGCTTCAAGAGGTAGTCACCTGAAATGGTATTCCAACAGTCCTGAAGGAGTTCCCAGAGATGCTTAGCACTTGTTGGCCCTTTTGCCTTCACTCTGCGGTTCAGCTCACTCCAAACCATCTCGATTGGGTTCAGGTCTGGTGACTGTGGAGGCCATCACTCTCCTTCTTGGTCAAATAGCCATTACACAGCCTGGAGGTGTGTTTGGGGTCATTGTCCTGTTGATAAATAAATCATGGTCCAACTAAACGCAAACCGGATGGAATAGCATGCCGCTGCAAGATGCTGTGGTAGCCATTCTGGTTCAGTATGCCTTCAATTTTGAATAAATCCCCAACAGTGTCACCAGCAAAGCACCCCCACACCATCACACCTCCTCCTCCATGCTTCACAGTGGGAACCAGGCATGTAGAGTCCATCTGTTCACCCTTTCTGCGTCGCACAAAGACACGGTGGTTGGAACCAAAGATCTCAAATTTGGACTCATCAGACCAAAGCACAGATTTCCACTGGTCTAATGTCCATTCCTTGTGTTCTTTAGCCCAAACAAGTCTCTTCTGCTTGTTGCCTGTCCTTAGTAATGGTTTCCTAGCAGCTATTTTACCATGAAGGCCTGCTGCACACAGTCTCCTCTTAACAGTTGTAGAGATGTGTCTGCTGCTAGAACTCTGTGTGGCATTGACCTGGTCTCTAATCTGAGCTGCTGTTAACCTGCGATTTCTGAGGCTGGTGACTCGGATGAACTTATCCTCCGCAAGAGAGGTGACTCTTGGTCTTCCTTTCCTGGGGCGGTCCTCATGTGAGCCAGTTTCTTTGTAGCGCTTGATGGTTTTTGCGACTGTACTTGGGGACACTTTCAAAGTTTTCCCAATTTTTCGAACTGACTGACCTTCATTTCTTAAAGTAGGACTATCAGCTGTGTATCCACCTGACTTCTGCCCAACACAACTCATGGTCCCAACCCCATTTATAAGGCAAGAAATCCCACTTATTGCTTTGATTACTGCTTTGCACACTCTTGGCATTCTCTTGATGAGCTTCAAGAGGTAGTCACCTGAAATGGTATTCTAACAGTCTTGAAGGAGTTCCCAGAGATGCTTAGCACTTGTTGGCCCTTTTGCCTTCACTGTGCGGTCCAGCTCACCCCAAACCATCTCGATTGGGTTCAGGTCTGGTGACTGTGGAGGCCAGGTCATCTGGCGTAGAACCCCATCACTACGCCAGATGACCAGATGGCCACTCGTTTTTCTTTACTTAGCTGCTTTTTTCTTGCCATAATACAAATTCTAACAGTCTATTCAGTAGGACTATCAGCTGTGTATCCACCTGACTTCGGCCCAACACAACTCATGGTCCCAACCCCATTTATAAGGCAAGAAATCCCACTTATTAAACCTGACAGGGCACACCTGTGGAGTGAAAACCATTTCAGGTGACTACCTCTTGAAGCTCATCAAGAGAATGCCAAGAGTGTGTAAAGCAGTAATCTAAGCAAAAGGTGGCTACTTTGAAGAACCTAGAATATAAGACATATTTACAGTTGTTTCACCCTTTTTTGTGAAGTATATAATTCCACATGTGTTAATTCATAGTTTTGATGCCTTCAGTGTAAATCTACAATTTTCATAGTCATGAAAATACAGAAAACTCTTTGGATGAGAAGGTATATCCAAACTTTTGGTCTGTACTGTATATATATATACACATTTATACAAAAAACATGCATATTACACAAATACATATACACACACATATAGTTACCTATATTATACATACTTACCCCTTCTATCACATCCCAAAAGTGGAGAGAAGACAGTGGTCAGTAGAGAAGACCCTGCTTCCTGCCTGAGCTGTTCTCTGTATCCCGTTCCTCTTCTGTCCATCCAAAGAACCATGTCCAGTCCAGTGCTCACCTACTAATCTCTACCTGATACTGCTGGGGTGCCCGACCTACGTCCCTGCTCCTGAAGAATCATGGAAAACTATATATCACCGAACCCAAGATCTCTCCCTCTCTTCAATGCTGACCCCAGGTTTGGTAGCATACAGTACCTGACAGAGGTATGTTTTTTGCCTTAAAGGGGTTGTTCCATTAAACATATTCTACAGTTTTGTGCATGTAATTAAACATTTAGTATAGCCACTGAGTTATTCAATAAAAATGTGTCTGCATAGCGCCACCTGCTGTTTGTTTCATCCTTCAACTGCCTCCTGAGCTATGATAGAGAGATTGCTACAGAGGAAAGACACACCCCCTGAGAAAGGACACTCTGCTTGAGCTACCAGCTTGAGATAAACCTAGCAGAGCAATTGGAGCAATGAATGGGAAAATCTGTGGATCCATGTGAGATAGAGGGATAGTTCTAGCTTTGTTAGTAAAAAATTGTCATGTACTATTTGATGTCTGATTTTCATTTTTTACATTAATCATGGGATAATACCTTTAAAAAACGTGTTTAAAGCGTAAACATTTAGGCATACAAAAGCCAAGTATGTAGTTTTACTATATTTGTCAGTATTTGATTTACAATTTTTTAGGCCATACATAATTATCACCTGTGACTTTTTGATCATTTATATGTATAAAACAACAGGAATTATAATAACCATTTTCATGATTTTTTTATTATATTTAGGATGGATGAACCTATTACTCCCATAATGCAGCTGGACTTCGAGATGGAGAATTTCACAAGCCAGTCTGTTAAAAGGCGGATAATGTGGCATCTAGAATATCAAGGTCAAAAACCTCCATCAGAAATGGAGAAAGCAGTGACAGAACTGACAGTGATCCAAAAAGATATTCGAGCTATAGTCCCCCTGGCAATGGTAAGATAGCGTCTTCATCTTCTGCTTTTTTCATAATAAAACTTTTCTTGGTTTTGCGTGTTTCTTCGGCTTTTTTCGGCTTTAATACTGATGTACTTGTATGTTTATGTGTTTATGGATCTGTTTTTTTTCCTTCGTTGTCTGCTCTTTTATTGTATTTCTGGTGCACAGACTTCCAGAGTTTTTAAGAATTGCCTTTCTCTCACTTTCAGGACACTGAGATAATTAACACAGCTATTTTAACAGGCCGAACAGTGGCGATCCCAGTGAAGGTTCTGGCCATTGAAGTTTCGGGAGTCATCACTGATATTACTTCTTTAACAGAGTGTAAATCCAGCAATGAGGACATTATCAAGGTAATAGAGGCAGAAGCACGAGGGAAAGATTAGTGTTAATCACTACTGATGTTGGGGAGTTCATTGGAGGCTGCGGTTAAGACTTGCTGTCTCTCGCTTTTTAATGGGAGCCAGTCAACGGTGTGACAACTAATCACAGACCAAACAGCAAAACCTGGAACAGGGTCCCACTTGGTTACTCTCATCAAAACTAGATGTTTCAGGAAATTGGCTATGATTATTATAAATAATATAATACTGAGTTTTCTTCTGTGGCATCGTGTACGATTTGAGTATGTTGTGCAGTACTATGTGATACTGTTACTTCCCCTCTCCTCTCCTTGCAGGGCTGTAAGGCAGCAGCACTAAGCACTGACCCTTTGCAATTTGCGTACACCCTGATATTTTTTATAGTATGCAGGGAAAATGTCATGCAACAATTGTATGAATTCCTACATTTTCCCTTAAAGTCATTGAAATACTCTGATGTTACCATACTTCTCAAGTAACACAGTACTGGAAAGAAGGCTCAGATTTATGGCTCGTGCCATAAATAAAATCTATATAATCTATCTATAAAATCTATAATTTAATAATTTAATTGATAATTCTGAACTTTTTCTGGGTTTCGAGGTTCATTGTGTGGTTCCATGTATAAGTGTACATACAGAGATAACTGTTAATCAGTGGGTAAGACCACCTGCTAGACTCCTAAGACCAGAATGAAGAAAATTAAATACTTTTCATTGCCCACAGAATTATATGTCAAACTGCTCAGTCTTCCCTTGTCACATATACACCGTCCTAGGATGTGACATGGGCTTGGCTCATTTTAAGGTTCTTCTCACTTTAAGCTGCAAACTGAGGACAAATAACACCCCAAACACAGTCCACACGCCCTAAATACATGCTACCCACATTGATCCGTTAACACACAAGTATACACCAGCACATGCTGCCTTCAGGCACCACTCTTCGAAGATCTATAGAATTTTAGTGGTGCAAGAACTGAACTTTTAAAGCTTTAATACAAAAAGGTACAATGGTGCTTACAAAAATATTAAAAAAAGAGCCAAAATAAATTGACATACAAATGGAGAAACAGTCATAAAATAAAAGGAAGAAAATAACAGGAGACCTAACTCTTCCAAGACTTCTGTGCCTTGAGGGTAGGCAGAGTAAATGGATTAATATCTCAATCTTGACTGGCCCTCAAAATATATAATACTGACTCATTGTTTCAAACATGTTTTATACATTCAGTCCACGGTTCAGGTTTCAGAACCTCCCAGTATTTTATAAATCAAAACGGTGGATTTTTACTGTTATGTAACTGGGGGCAGCCTGGAATATTAAATAATTATTCACCTGTAACTCCCCCACTATAGAAGTTGGGTGGAGGTCACTTGATAAGTCTATATTTTCAATGTGATAGGTTCACTGTGAAGGAAAAAGAATGGTATTATCAAAGTCAGTTTTTAAAAGTATTTTACAAGTTTTTTAAAGTATTTTTCCATCTATTCAGTGTGTGAATGTCTAAAGCAGGTAACAAGGAATCTTATAGAATGTATATATGTACAATATACATTTACAATTGATTAGCTTATTAAGCTTTCAACTTGTAAATCCTCCCTTTCTAGCAACATATTTTACGGGTTTTTTTTAAAACTTGGGGCCTTCAGCATATTTTTTGGTGTTTTTTGCTATACAGACCACACTCAGTAAATGCTCCAGCGTTCCTTTCAATTATGCTCTCAAAACTGATAGCACATCACTTCTGGGCTCACTATAATTTCAGAGCCTCAACATTTTCTTTTCTGCAGTCCTAATCACACTGTCAAGTCTTTCTAATCTCTAGGTTGCTGACCTACATAGATTTCTTCTGGTAGGTTAGCTAGATAAGAGTTATCATGACTGTCATTGATCATTGCTATTAAACTATCTCAAATACCCACACATTTCTATCCATAGCCATCAATGAAAAATAGAATAGCATTAACGTAATTTTATGGACTATGTATAAAAAGTATCTCTTGTGGAACTAAAAGCTCCAGGGGTCTTGTGATACACAACATTTTTGTGCTAATCTTCCATAGCCTACTCCTTTTGCTTATAAATGAATATGATCTGGGTTATCTGGGCTTGTTAATGGTTCCTGCTGCTACAGGAATATTTATTGCTTGAGATTTCTGCATTGTACAGACAGCGGCATGATTAATAAAAATTATTTGCACGTTATTTCAATTTGGAAGTCTAATTTAAAAAAGGTTGCCATTATCAATTCAAGTACACGATTCATCAATAATAATAAACCCTAGTGTGAGTGAATTGGTAACCGAGCACAGCATAAAATTATTGATTGCTATGGAAAAACATGTAATACACCTACCGTTTTAAGTAGACTAACTCCTCCAGGGGCCGACACATCATATGTGTAACCTGTGCAGCTGCACAGGGGCCCAGTGGATACGGTGGCCCATGGTCACCTTTAAAGTCACCTCGTACTAACAGATTGTATGTAAAGGAATGAGGTAAAGAATATCATGGCACTTATCTACTAGTGAACTATTTGGGAAACACAAAGGCTCTATAATAAGCTGTTGAAAAACAAGGGGGCCATAGAACATTCGTACACAAGGGCCCCTGCTCTCTTGTCCATCCTTGGAACATCATCACTCTTCTCAGTACAATGGTCCCTCAAGATACAATATTAATTGGTTCCAGGACGACTATTGTATGTTGAAACCATTGTAAGTTGAGTAATTGGTTCCAAAGCCCCAAAATATCATCCAAGATAAGAGAAAATTAAGATTTAAGAAAAATAAGCAGATAACTAAGACAGATAAAACAAGTCCTTATATATAACAGTCAGGAACAGCTCCTAACTAGCTACTAATACAGCTGTTTTACCAGAGAAGTGACCTTGATTGGTTGGATCTGAGTCTGGGACATTGTATGTTGAGTCTAGTTTCAACTTACGATCAGAAAAGGGCATTGTATGTTGAAAATATTGTATCCTGAGGCCATTGTATCTTGAGGGATCACTGTATTGCAGATCATTCATATTCAAGGGCTTGTGCCATGGGCAAGAGTGGCTCTGTTTTGGGAAAAAAGTAGACCATTTTTCTAATCAGTTTTCATAATGGCGACGAAGGTTACTGGATAGTTTACTGTCTCCATAAACAGAAATGTATGCATCACAAATTTTTTTTAAGTTAAAGGGGTTTTCAGAACGTTTTTTTTACTGATGACTTAGCCTCTGGAGTGGCTGTACTTGATGTCTAGACCATGTGACTGATGAATGTAACATCACATGGCCGAGGCAAAGCTGGAGAAGGGCATGGCACTACTGCGAGCACCGGTGCCTTCTCAAACAGCTGATTGGGGGAATCCCAGGTGTCATCCCCCCACCAATCAGATGCTGATGACCTATCCAAAACTCTTGGAAAACCCCTTTAAAGGATATAGTGAAGATTATTATGATGGTAAGTTCGATGTAAGTGTTGCTAATGTCTTTGTACAAATCTGACAATATACAAATCTGACAATATACAGTATATCTTATACACTGGTTTCAACACTTCATCCATGTTTAGAAGCAGTTTTGAAACTTTTTTGTGTAATGGCCTTTATCACTACTGTCATATTATTTTTGATGTAATTAATGTCATGAAAATACCTTCCTTTCGATATTTCCTTTATCTTATGAACAGAGCAAAAGTGATTGGGGGCTAGATCCAGTAAATAGGCAAGGTGTTCTAACACAGTTATTTATTAGCTAAAAACTCCCTAACAGACATGTTATGTACAAGAGCCATAAGTTGTTCTTGAAAAATTTGTATTTCCGTCTTACTTTTTCACACAGCCATTTCAGCTCTTCCAAATAGTTCCCTTGGTGGACTGTCCAGATGGTACAGATTCATAGTGAAAAATCCCTTTAATGTGAAAGAAAAAGTTACCAACATGGTATTGACTTTTGATTTGAACTGGTCGAACTTTTGTAGTCAGGGAGAATTTGCAGCCATGCATTGTGCATGGCCCAAATGCATTTTATCTTCTCAAAAGATCCCTGCATTGCCTGTAGTGAGCGCTTACCGCTCACACAGGCATCGCTCCCAGTGGCTGGTTCATTACTTAGCATGTCGGGAGTAAAGGGGGAGAGCTCGCTGACAGCGCTGGCCAATGCTGGTCAGCGAGCAGGAAGGAAGAACTATTTTTTTTAAAATATATATTTATATATATATATATATATATGTATACTAGTTATCACTTTATTAGTCCCACTATATGAGGGAGCAGTAAGGGCAGACAACCACCAGCTCCCAGACTGTCTTCCAAGTCAGTGCAGCACTGCGCTGTTAGGAAGACAGATGTCCATTAGTATCATCTCTGGAAAAAAAAAACTGTCCTAGTTTTCTACTATAAATAAAGGTTTTCCAAATAAAGTAAATTAGAAAAATGTCCCCTATCCCTGTCCCCACACATTAGCAAAAAAAAAATAATAAAAAATGACGGTTACAGTTTAAATAAACCCCTTTCCCAACTTTATTTCTTATTTCTTTGACCTATTCGCTGAGAAGGCCGCACATGCTCAGTTTCAACTTTTAACTGCCTCCTGAGCTGTGATAGGTAGAACATGGACACGCCTCCTGAGCTGCAGCAGAAAAGACACTCCCCTTGAGCAGTCAGCTTGATATAAATCCAGCAGAGCAATGAATGGGGAGATCTCTTGTTCCATGCGAGGTACAGGGTCGGTTCTAGCTTTTTTAAAAAGAGGTTGTCATGTACTATATGATGCGTTTCATGTACCATTTTCTATCCCTGTTTTAGGCATAGAAAATGGTCTAAGTGTAAGACAGCTAGGAAGCAGTCTTACATTTAGAAGTGGCGGAGGATCCGCCTGCGCCTCTACATAACTGTGGCAGATCCACCCCCAGTGCAGGGCTTTATTAAGACAGGCGTCTAAAAACCTGATCTTAATAAATGATCCCCTATGTACATAAAAATGTAGTCTGTTCCTGATTTTGGGTAAATTGTCCAGAAAAAAAAAAGAAGAAAAAAAAACACTGTATTTGGAGAAATTATGTCTTTGTAAAATTGACTATTCAAATGAAAAATGCACAATAAAAATTTACTAAAAACTAACATTTCGCACTCCAGTTAGTAAAAAGTAAGATGGATGAAAGCGTGAACAGTGTATTAAAAGACACAGTCCTCTTAATAAATTTGTCTCATCTGAGAAGTCCGTTTAGCAGAAACTGAAACCTACATATGCTAGGAGCTGTTATAGATTTCAGTTGTAATTTACGCTAATGCATCTCACTGTTGGGGCCACACCACCTTGTTCTGAGCTCTGCCCATTTGTTTAAAGAGTGACAGAGCAGTGGAGAAAGACAATGCTATTTGTGAAAAATTTGTACAACTGTTGTACACCAGTAAAGGCGTACAGCCTTTGTAAATGAGTTCTTATAGTATGTTATACGAACAGATGAATCCAGAGCTCTTCTATTAATGAAAGGCCAAACCCTATTTATACATCACCTTATTAGCACTCTAGTCTACAGACTTCATTACAATGCACAATGCGGATCAATTCCTAAAATCAGCTAGTTTCTCGTGTATGTCGTTTTTGAAAGATTTGAGGTCGCACGGTAGATTAGCTGCAGTGAACTGTAATTGGCTCAGTACCAGCTAAGTGTCTCATCTTCAACCTGCCAGCTTCTGCACTGGAATTTCTTCCATTTGGGCACTATTAGACATGTCCTTAATGATAATGGGTATCTATGGATACCTGCAACTTTCCTGATGCTGAGATTTGACTGCTCTGTAGGCAGGGTTAAATCGCGAGGTTGAACTTAAAATACTTTGCCTCCACTTGTTTAACTAAGCTGTCAATTCATCACTGAGATTATCAAGGTCTCCTTTAAGGTCAAACTAATGCATCAGGCTTAGCTCACTGTGTGCATTTTAAATGGAAGAACTGAGTATAAAAAAGCTACTGGATAAAAGAATGGATTTAAACCTGCACATTTCTTCGTGGACTTTTGACTCCCGATTATGGTTTAAGCCTTCTTGATGCACATTTTCTCGGTTTTTCACCATATTACTCTAGAAAGATTTTGCTTGAGAAAGTTTTCTGCTTTTTATAGTTCTTTTTTGTATACTATAGTAATATTGTATATTACAAATAGCAGGTAGCATGCAAACAAACAGTAACACTACCCCATAGTATCATGTCAGTGAAATGTAATACCCAAATTGGTATTTAACAACATTCAAGAACAAAAAACATTCACACTCACTTATTTTTCATATACTGTAATAATACTGTAATATACTGTAATGACATGAATCATGAGTAGCTGAATTAGCTTTGAACCAGGAATTAGGCATAAGTAAAGGTATTCAACTTAATCTAAAGTTGCCCATACACCTTCAATAGCTGTCCATCAATGGCAGATATCTGTAGAAAAGAATTTGATGTCAGCCAGGCCATAGATCAAGGTGGAGATTGATCAGTAATTTGTAATTTAAACTTAATGAGGGGAATTTATCACTCTCTGCACTTCAGAATTCTCTATTCAAAAAGTTGCAAAATATGGCTTTTTTGGGGCTTACTTGCGCATAAATATTGCAACTTTTTGCATTTGCAGTTTTGAAAAGAAGGTTGAGAAGTGGGTGTCGTTAGCTATGTTAATGGGTTTCACTCCAGATTTATTAGTGAGAGTTTTTTGAAAGTCACAAAAAAAAGTGGCAATCACACCAGTAAGTGGGTGGAATAGGAAAACTGCCGTAGCATTTTTAGACAAAAGTGTTAGGTTTAAAGATGCCCCAAATTTAACAAGCAATGGAGGAGATTTACCACTGGCGTTCCCATATGCCAGTCTTAATGTACCTACGCTGGAGTGAGATGTGCCTAATTTAATAAAAGGCAGATGCCTCTTAATAAATTAGTGGTATCTCTGGCCCTAGAAACTGAAGTCTGCACCATCTAGGGGCTGGGGCAGCCTTCGGCTATAGCTCACGCCAGTTTCTGGTGTAAGTTATAGTAAATCCAAAAATCAACCTGACCAACTGTAAGTGCTGTCGATGTGAAGCAGAAATATCTAGAGGCTACAACAGCTCAGCCAAAAAGCAGCAGATCACAAATTCATAGAGTGAGACTGCCAAGTGAAACCTTTAAATGTGTTAAACAGATACAAGCTTTTTATCACCATGCCGAATGCTCAACTTTAAAATCATGGAACTCTAGAGCAGTAGACAGAAATCAATTGTGTAATGGTAGGTTAAATGGTGTTGGGTAGACCAACGCCATTTAACTTCTAAAATGTTTCTAAAATGCCTTATTTTAATCCAGCTAAAATCATTAAAGCAGAGAGGCTGATGCATTGCCGACCTGTGTTGTGCTTACTCATAGCCAGGTGGATTCAAATAGAGAACAGAAGCTTTAGACGTTAAAGGGGTTTTCTAGCTCTTCTTAAGTGATGAGATATCCTCTGAATAGGTCATCCAGTATGTGATCAGTAGGTTCCCGACACCTACAACCTGCACAATCAGCTGTTTGAGAAGACACTGAGGGTCTTGCGAACACTGTGGCTTCTCGCAGCTTACCAAGCACATTATATAGTGACTGTGCTTGGTATTGCAGACCAGGCCCATGCTCTTGAATGAGACCAATCTGCGTCTAGGCCATGTGACCGTGGCTTGTGTCTGGTATTGCAGCTGAGTTCCATGGAAGTGAATAGGACTGAGCTGTAATACCACACACAATCTGAGGACAGGTGTGGCGGTCTTTTTGTAAGAAAGTAGCCATGTTTTTCTAGTCCTGGACAACCCCTTTAAGATGTTGAGGGAAGGAGGAGGTTTTGACCCCATAGCCCTCTTTTCTGTATGCCTTCAATACTATTCAATTAGTTGGAATTCTTTATTTTAACTCACCAGTTCTTCCAATTTAATTCATTAGAGGAATATATTTACTTAAAGTTATATCCTGTATGCTACTTTCCATTTCCTAAACGCCCACTTACATTTCTACAGAAAGCACAGTTTGCAGGAATTTATGATCTGCAGATATTTTTTTTTTGTTCAAGGGAAGGGAAAGCCACCTATCAACAGCCAATGGGTGCTGGTGGTTGCCTCTTTCTTTGGCTTCGAAAATATGTTTAACGCTTTACCGTTTAGCATTTGTCTGGTTTTATGACTGGAAAAATATCCAGCCTTTTTTTGTCCCATCAAATGTGGACATTTTTCCTTGAGTGAGAGCAGTCTCTAAAACACTGTCTAAAGACTGACTTGCTTTTGAAAATGTTATTGGTAGTGTGAGACTTTTTAAAAAAAATACGTTTATGACCCAACGGTCTGTGGAAATTGTTTCCCATAAATTGATACATCAATGGAAAGGAAAGGATACTGCTTACTAGGGCTGAAACGATTCATCGAGCTACTCGATGAAATCGACACAAAAAAATCCTCGATGCAGTTTTCCTGCATCAAGGATTCGTTTAAATCACGTGACAACAGAGGGTGAGTGAATAAAGGCTTTCACTCACCGCTCCGTGGCCTCCGGTCGGCACCGCGCTGTCTGGCTTCACACACAGTGTCAGCGCGCGCTGCCTGACGCTGCGTGTGACGTCAGGCCCCTCCCACTGCATGCTGGGAAGAAGAAGCGGTCGGCTCCTGCGGACTCCATGACGGCCAGCAGCGTGGTGAGCGGACCTTGCCTGGTAAGGTAAGTCTTGCTAGCAGAGTAGGGGGCACCTGTAGGGGACACTTTTAAGATGGCTCATGGCACTGGGGGATATGGAGGGGCTAATTTGATTACCCTGGTGGATATGGAGGGGCTAATGATGGTGCTTGGGGGCATGGAGGGGTTAATTTGATGGCCATGTGGGACATGGAGGGACTAATAATGACCCTGGGGGACATTAAGGGGTTCATTTGATGGCCCTGGGGGATATGGAGGGGCTAATGATGGTGCTGGGGGACATGGAGGGGTTAATTTGATGGCCCTGGGGGACATGGAGGGGCTAATAATGACCCTGGGGGACATTGAGGGGTTCATTTGATGGCCCTGGGGGACATGGAGGGGCTAATGATGGCACTGGATATTAATTTGATGGTGCTGGGGGAGCGAGGGATATGAAGGGGCTAATCTGATGGCAGTGGGGGGGGGAGGGGGTAGGAGGCATGGAGGGGCTGATCTGATGGCACTGTCGGGGGGACATGGAGGGGCTGATCTGATGGCACTGTCTGGGGGACATGGAGGGGCTGATCTGATGGCACTGTCGGGGGACATGGAGGGGCTGATCTGATGGCACTGTCTGGGGGACATGGAGGGGCTGATCTGATGGCACTGGTGGATGGGAGGATATGGAGGGTCTGATCTGAAGGCACTGGGGGACAGTTACATGGCAATAGCACTGGGAGAGTGCTATTATATGACAATGAGTGGTATGAGACACTGGGGGACTGGGGAACATGGCAATGGATGGCAAAGGGGCTGGATCCGAGACCGAGTCTGATTGCTGCAAGAGAGGGTCTGACTCTGATGGTGGCAGCCTGGGGGTCTGATTGCGGGCTTGCGGCAGGGGGGCACTGATTTGAGAGGAGGGGAAAGCTGACTGAGGTCTTAAAAAAATATATTGTTTGAAAAATAGTTTTTTTCTGAAATTCTGATTTCCCCCCTGTAAGGTGTGACTCAAATCGTGACTCAAGTCAACTTTTACGCCGGTTGCAGTTGCACAAAGCAAGAGGCAAGACCTAAAGGAGTATTAGTTTACAACTGTAAAATGGAGAAAGAGAGAGAAAATAGTGAGGCCAAGGGCGAACAGAAGAGCCAGGCCAGAGAAAACGGCACAGAGTGTCCAAAGTTTGGGATCATTTCAAGCTGAAAAAGAACGAAAACTCTGTACAGTGTGTCTATTGTAAAGCCGAACTAGCCTACCATAATAGCACGACATCAATGCTTCAACATCTTTCCAGAAAACACCCAGTTTTCGCATGTACTTCACAGAGCGGACCTGACCCGTAAGTAAAGCAAACATTTTAAATGATATAGTGAGTGACAGACACAGGCTTTTATAGTTATAATAATTGTTTATTTAACATCTTTTTCAGCAAATCACAGACACAGCGACGTATGGACAGCTATGTGTGGACTGCTGCATCACGTTCAACTGAAGCAGCTGAGCTCACAGACAGCATTCTGAACATGATTGTCACAGACATGCGTCTGCTATCCATGGTGGAGGATGAAGGCTTTCAGAGGATGATTTCCACTTTCAATCCAAGATACACTCTTCCTTCACGAACCTACTTCATGAAAATTATGGAGAAAAAGTATGAAGACGTCAAAGGCAAGTTGATGAGCACTCTTAAGGAGACTAACAGTATTGCACTTACAACTGACATTTGGACGAGCGTTGCTACAGAAGCTTATCTAGGTGTAACGTGTCATTTTCTTGGGAAGACTTGGGAAATGGAGTCCTACAGCCTAACAACGATGCCTCTTGAAGAAAGACACACAGCTGCAAATATTGCAGATTGGCTTGAGGATGTTATTGCTAAATTTTGCATTCCAGCAGAGAAAGTCAAATCTGTTGTCCATGACAATGGTGCTAATGTTGTAGCAGCCGTGAAGATTTTGACGGGAAAATGTGGATGGGCATCTGTGCGATGTGCAGGTCACACCCTAAACTTGGTTGTTCAAAGCGCTCTGAAGAACCACCAAGCTATCTCCAATTGTGTATCTTGTGTAAGATGTCTTGTCGAGCATTTTAAGAGGAGTGAGTTGGCATGCACGAAGTTAAAGGAGAAGCAACAACAGATGGGCACACCACAACATATGCTGGTGCATGATGTAAGTACACGCTGTAATAGCACTTATCACATGCTATCAAGACTGCTGGAACAAAGATGGCCAGTGACTGCTGCTCTCTCAGACCCAGAAGTGACTCCAAGAGGAAAACACCACTACCTGGATCTGAAACCTGAACAGTGGAGCCTGATTGAAGAGCTAAGCCAGGCCCTTGAGCCATTTGAAGGAGCTACAGTGTTTCTGAGTGGCCAGAAGTATGTTACACTCTCTGCACTTCCACAGCTAGTGCAGAACCTAAAGAAGTCCATACAGGGTTTAGCTTTTGAAACTGCACCATTAAAGTCATACCAGGCTCATGTGGTAGAACAAATCACAACAAGATGGCAAGAACTGTCTACGTTTCAACCTGACTCATCAAATACTGCCCTAATTGCCGCTGCTCTGGATCCCAGATTTAAGAAACTCAAGTTCTTGTCTGCTGACGAATCATTCAAGGTCCAAAGCACAGTACAGACCATGGCACTTGTTGCCAAAAAGGAAATGACACAGTCCACTGAACATGGAGCTTCTTCTAGAAGAGGCCAAGAAGATAACCCTGCTGCAGCAAAGCATACCGCAAAGGATCATCATGCCACAACCACATCATTCCTCCAGAACATATTTGGATCATCAGAGTCCAGCTCCAGTGATGATGAAGATAAGGAGCAGCAGTTGAGCCAGTCTGTACAGAAGGAGGTCTTAATGTACTTTGGAGAACATCCCGTATCTAAGAAAGAGAATCCGCTGTCATGGTGGAAAACAAATGAAACACGCTATCCAGTATTAGCAAAGCTGGCAAATTCCTTTCTGTGTATTCCAGCAGCATCCACACCATCAGAGCGTCTGTTTTCTGCAGCAGGAAACATAGCATCAAAGCGCAGGGCCAGCCTCAGTTCTGAGCACGTGGATATGCTCACTTTTCTTCATTACAACCGACAAATGATCCATTAGGCCACGGATCAGCAACCTTTGCCACTCCAGCCGTTGAGAAACTACCACTCCCTAGTCCCTGCATAGCAACATGCTCTTCTAACTCCTATAGAAGTGATTGAAGCATTTCTAGGAGTTGTAGTTCCTGAACAGCTGGAGAGCCAGAGGTTGCTGATCACTGGTTTAGGGTAAGCTGTCTCATGCAAGCTTTGATGCACTTTACCATTATGTACCTCATTCAGGAGATGGTTTTATCCAAACTGGTGTAAAGGTCGACTGGTTTAGCAACTAATCAGATTCCACCTTTCATTTTTCAGAGCTCCTTGGAAAAATGAAAGGTGAAACTTGATTGGTTGCCATGGGAAGCTCCAGTTTTCCTTTACACCACTATTGATAAATCTCCCTATAGTTTTTATTTTTGCCTTCTGAAAACGCCACAAAGCCTTACAAGAACACAGTACAGATATTACAGTATCAGATGTGTTGTGCAAGACAGTCAGACCTAAAGTTACCAGAAAGTTTTCCAAGTTAAAGAAAAAGGCCAGGGTAAGGCAATATTTATGTCTTACTATACAGCTTTGTTTATATTTGTTTTAAGTAATTTAACCCTTTTTTTCAATTTTGCTTTTAGAATTACTGTGGTCACCTTATTTGTTTCTTTAAAGGAAATCTGTCACCAGGATAATCACTGTGGAAATAAAGACATGGTCTAATAGCACTTAGTACCTTATTTCCAGATGTGTCTTTGTTTCAGCAATAGATGTTTTCTATCTTCTGAAAATCCAGTTTATTTGGTATGCAAATGAGCCTGTAAGGTGCCCAGAGGGGCGTCACTCTTGCAGGAAGGAGCCCAGTCAAGCCATAACTCCTTTTCCCTGCTCCCAGCATGAGGATGGGCTTGGGCACTAGCAGAGGTGTGCCTGGGGCCCTGGGTTCCTTCCTGCAAGAATGATAGCCCTCTGGGCACCTTACTGGCTCATTTAAACCAAATAAACTGGATTTTCAGGAGATAGAAACGATCTATTGCTCAAGCAAGGGCACATCTGGAAATAAGGCACTAAGTCCTATTAGACTAGGGCTTTACTTCAATAGCAATTATCCTGGTGACAGATTTCCTTTAACAGCTTGGGCCAGGTTCACATTGCAGTGTGAACAATGGCACTCGGATCATTTGGCAACTGGCTGGAGTCCAGACAAAAAAATGCTATCACTGTGCAGCTTTTTTTGTCTGGGGTAAAACATCTGTATCCCCATTACAGTCAATGGGCATCCATGATCCAGCTATGACAGAACAGACCGACAACAGAGTTCATAACATAGCCTTAGATAATAGATACATAGACTGGCAAAAGAACAGCCTGCTGTATATACCATATTGGGTATAGCCGCATACTCTAGCTGCTCTGTGCTCTCATTGACTATAATGTGGTCCAGGGCAGGCCATCTGTCCATGTTCTAGCTTACATGCTGGGTATGGTCCAAACAAAAAACGCTACTTGAAGCATATTTTTTGTAATGTCCAGCCAAAACCCAGCTTGAATGCTGTAACAAGGCCAGACCCCATTACAGACAATCACTGCAGCAGCCGGCAGTATCCAGTTATACCTGATACGGTACATTCAGGCTGGCTGTTCTTCTGAAAGAATGTATATTACATCTGTGAAAGAAGCCTTATGTGCATTCAAAACACTGTGTACCACTGTAAGAAATAATAAATATTGTTTTTATAAAGCAATACGTTATTTTAAGATGTTTTTTCTTATTAGAGTACTCGATTAATCGTTGGAATAATCGATAGATTACTTGATTACTAAAATAATCGTTTACTGCAGCCCTACTGCTTACCTGGATAGGGCTTCTTGTAAGAATTAAATTTTGTTGAAGCTCCTTTTCTCGCATTTTTAAAGTCGGAAGAGTATTTTAGGGATTGTCCTTGGTTTGTTCAGGTCTGCCCCTGGGAGCTTTGTAAGCAACTCTCTGATCGAAAAAAAACTTGACTAGGCCTTTTAAGTTCAGCAAATGACTTGCATTCTGTATATATATATCATTTTAACTTCCTGAATTACTGTTAAACCTGTCACACCTTCTAATGTAAGCCAACGGGCTTGTCTGATATTAGTAATGATTGTCCTATAGTATGGACTACTGTACTAATTGCTTTAAGAAAAGCCAATTTAGATAAAATTAGGGTCTTTGAATTCTCTGAAGAGGAGACTTCATCCTCCTGTTGTGCTGTTATTAACATAAAAAGCAATGCCAGCGCTGCATCTGCTACTTTAAATTGTAAGTTTCATATGTTATGTTCATATGTTTGGTACCTCAAAGGCGTTGTCCTATTCTGAGGAGTTGATTCTTAAGAAAGTGAGTGAAAATGTTTAAATTGAGATGTGCTGCCCTCAATGAGAACCAGCTTTTTCCTTTTTTGTTATAAATTGCTCTTCTGAGGATGTGGAGGATGATGGGGATCATTCCCTGATATGTTTGGGAGTACATAGAAGTATTTGTGGTGATGTCCCCACAGACATACGGTAGATGCTGCTAGTGTCTTGTTCCATTCCTGCCAGAAAAAATTCTGAGGACGCTTGCAAGAGCTCACTCTTTTTGACGCCAGATGAAAGTGACCACCAGCACCCATTAGTTAGGTGGCTGCCTCTTGTAGAAGAAATAACCCACACACTACAGAATTTTATTAACTTCCTTTTCCAAAGAAGCTCAAATAGTTGATCCATATTTTAAGTATTCTAGTATACTTAATAACATTTTATACTGCATAAGAACTTGATGAAATAAAATATCATGAAAGCTTTTCATAATTTCCTTTCACATTTTGTTATGACAGTATTTATTGGTAAGTACATTTCCCTGATAGACTTCAGTGTGTGATGGACATGAACCATGACAGTCTGAATGTGATTCATTTATAAAAATCACTTTCATCACCACAATCTTTGGAGAAGAGGAATGTTTTTATGTTGCTGGTTTTATGATGCTTAGTCACACCAAGATTTTCTTATTTTAGGTATAGACATTTCTGTTTCATTTTATAGAAGTTACTAAAATTCATTAGGGTTCCGATTCCCGTGTCATACAATGTAATGCAACATGCAGTTTTTTCGTAAATCACCATGTTTTCCAAATTGATTGCCATTAGCCATGTGATTTTGTGGGTAAAATGGTTGTTTATCCAGGAAACCATACAGTTTTCAATAATTGATTTGAAAACTGTGCTTGGCTTGTGGTAAAACTGCATGCTAAGGTGTTTTGGGGTACTCAGCAAACAGATGAATATCAGTGATACATTGCTTATTGTTGAGCTTCATCATTGATCGTCATCAGCGGCATAAATGTCTCATCTTGCTTGTAGCAGACCTGAGTAGATTTATTCTTGCCAGCCAGTGAGCATTGTTTTGATGGAACTCAAATCATCAACCATGTTAACAAGTGACAAAAGTTCAGCTGTAGAATAAAGTATATGACTGATGCTAGATTGTTTAGCCTGCCTCTACTGTGTTGAAATCATGATGAGAAATCCAGTGCAGTTGCTAAAGATACACTGCCTTGCAACCTTAGCCTTTTATGTCTGTTGTTAAGGCAGCATTTCCCTGACAGTCAGCTGGTCTCAGAGTGCTAATAGGTTCAGCTTTAAGGAAACCTGTCAGAAGGATTATCCACTACAAAGTACCACCATCACTAGATGTGGACATGGTACACCATCTCAGACCTATAGGAAATCAAGCTTCTACTTGCACTGGGAGTCAGACTAGTACACAGAGCTTCACTGAACGGTACATCAGGGATGCCAATCAGAATTTTTCTTTTTTTCTGGACAACTTATCCTAAAATCATGGACAGCCAACATTTTTATGGACAAACTAGAAAATCATAATGAAGGATAAAGGTTATAAGTAATACATGTGTATAGCTCAATATACTGATAAGAACTTACCAGCATTTACTGTGAACTGTAAAATGATGATAATTACCATCAAAATAATCTACTCAAGTACCACCAACCTCAAAAATTTCACGAACAAATCTATTTTATTTTTATGCACACAGAAAACATATTGCCTATTTTTACGGACTGTCTAGACATTTCTGGATGGTTTGCAGTAGAAACAACAGTGTATGTGCTTGGTTTCCGATGAGCTTTGGATGACCTTGAGATCAATCAAGCTATACTCGCAGGTTTTGGGCATGGTTGACTCTGCCCCAGAGTGTCTCCACCCCCGTAACGCCAGAAAGGTGGTTAGCATTACAGTGTGAGCAATGATTAAAGCTCTATTTTGACAAAATCATCTTTCTACTTTGCCATGCAAGGAAACCTTTAGAAAGCCTTTCATCTTATCCAACAGTGAACAGTAGTAGTATAGATTAAATAATCCTTCTGACAGATTCTCCTTTAAGACTACAGAAAAAAACCCTACAAACAAACCTCATTAATTCAGGGGTAATGCTGAACTAAGTAAAACAAGGGTCTTTATCTTGTACCTCTTGTAATTCTCACCCTATCTCTGTTAACAGGTGTCAAGTAGCTGTGATTATGTGTTTGTTAGTGGGAAGGAGACCAGGGGATCAATGAATGCGCAAGCGGTTTTTACCTATGAACATCTCAGTGCACCATTAGAAATGACTGTATGGGTACCCAAACTCCCTTTATCCATTGAACTCTCTGATTCAAAACTAAGCCAAATAAAAGGCTGGAGAATTCCAATACTACCAGACCGCAGGTAAGCACGTACATTATATATGAACATTGTACATGAACATCTAAGTAGCTAATACTAGTCAAGCAGTGAGAGAAAACAACTTTATTCCTAAATGACTTTTTATTGAATTGCATTTGTAATGCTCAATCGATGTACAGAGAGCTTAACGGCAATGAAATTACAAAATATGAAATATAGATAGTAGACAACAACTCCTACAAATATGAAAACATCCAATGTCAGGGCAATAGATGTTTTAATTAAAGAAAAAACACATAGACATTGGAAGATGTGTCTACCCTGCGTCCCTTTTACAATAAACAAAACAAATAGGTAGCTATGAACGTTAATGTTGCAAGCCTACTTGTGAAGCATATATCATTCTTGTCACTATAGGATCCACATCCATTTACCAGGTAAGAGAGCCCTTACAAAAAGCATCACTTTATATAGAGGAGTTGGAATATCCATGCAAGGAGAGCCTAGAGATTTATTTTGGAACTGTGTGATGCTTACTTTCCCCTGTGGGACACTGTAGGGAAACTGAACACTTTCTACCAGGTTCTCCAATAGTTAACAGATGATTGCTGGGGGTCTGAGCAGCCAAACACCCAGTAACCAGTTTATCATCAAGAAAGGGTTGTCCACAGTAAAACAATATTTGTCATGTAACATATTAACTTGATCTGTTGGATTGATAATTTGTCTACATATTTGCATGTTTTCACACAAAAAATTTTTCAGTATAGATCATTTTGGAAGATCTCGTTGTGGGTGAGCGATATTTTATGTATGCATAATATTAAATAACCCATTGAAATGAACTACTTCAGAAGTGTTTTATCCATACGTTGTCTTTCTGCTGGAAAGTTGAATATCTGTCTAGAAATATAAATCACTTATGTTTGTCACGTAGACACAACATACAGTATTTCATTAAGATAATACAACCAATTCATTTAAAGAGGTTGGCCACTTTCTGACTACTGTTGATTAATGTGTTTGTAAGATGACTATATGGCACTTACTAATATAGTATTTGTTGGTATTCTGCACCATTTTCTATATTTCATAAGGTGCTCCCCCTTGTTGGTCAACCATTTTGTACTGTCCACATAGAAGTCCTGTCCATAAAATGGCTGCTGATGAAGATTCATGTGACCAGACACATCGCTCACTGGGCTGAGGGAATGTGCTGTGGAGAACAGAATTCTGAACATGAACATAAGCATTGGTGTTATTTTGTCATCTAAGCCTCTGTTGAAGCCATCAACTGTTAGGGTGCATTTACACCATCTTGACATAATTTTTTTTGTGAAGTTTATAACCTGGTCCATATCAAGGAAGTGGACAAGTGGGAGACATTCTTCAACACCATAATTGACATTACAAATACTTGGTCTTGCCCTTTTGGTTTTGTAAACCTGTAACCCCAGCTGTCTTCCAATATTTGCTCAATGAGGTGCTCTGTGACCTCTTCTATTGCAACATCTTGGTTAACATTATCATATTTTCCAAATGTATTTTAAATGCATACCAAATGACTGACACTTTTGAAGTGGTTCCTACACTCCAACTTGGCTTTCTCCAAATCTGTGATACCTGCTTTCGTTTTTTTTTTGCAAGGTTCTAACCTTAATGTCGAATTAAGTACCTCTGAGAGTATTCTGCAATGCAGTCTTAAAAAGTGTATGTATTGTTGGCCTAGTCCTACCATATCTTTTTGAGAACGAGTTTAGTTAATAACCAAAAATATCAAGCTGAGAACCCTCTTTCTAGTTTGCACCTCATTTCTTTTGGCTCTATCCTGTCTTCAGATGCATTTACCCATTGACTTACAGTATCCAGCTCTGTTCTAACCTTCACATGCTGAGCAGTTTCTATAGCTCCCTGCTATGAATATGGTTTTCGAACAGGTTTTCCAAAACTCTCAAGATTTCCAGACCATTACAAACCATCACTCTTCCTAATTTAACGTTAAGCATATCCTTGACTCCAAACTTGTTCACAGCAAACTTTACTACTGAATTGGTAAGGTTATGCCGCAGAGGACAAATTATCTGTATGAGAAAGGTATGTCCATGCCCCTCGCCTGATTAAGAAATTCTTTATGAAACATCACAATTCTGCAGAGAAAGGATGTAGTACTGGGATCCGGCTCTCCAACTGTGGTGAAACTACCACTCCCAGCACTGTTGTCAGAACTTTCATGAACTTTCAGTGAATGGAGCATGCTGGGAGTTTCACCACAGCTGAAGTGCTGGAGGTTGCTGATCAATGAAGTAATAGGAGGGACCCTAAGGGGTAATGGATACTGTTACTTACCACTTTGTGCTCTAGTGCTGCCCTAGCAAACAATGTGTGGCAGGTCTAGTTGAAAATCCGTTCTGGTGGCCTGGCAAAGGCCTCCTTTTTCCTGAAGCTCTCATTGAACACTGTCTGTAACCTGTTTCATCCAGCCAGCCTGTGTTTGATCCACCTTGGTTTCTTGGATTCTGCCTCTTGTCTTATACCTTGGATTAGTCATATTCTGTACTGTCTCTCTGGCTTTCACCCCTGCCCTTGACTCTTGGCTATGTTTCTGTTACACCTACTGTGGTGCTTGCAGCTATGAGTCAGTGACTGCTATGAGGACCATAACCTTGAGACCTGACCAGTTAAAAGGTTTCTGTCATCAGGAACATGGTTATTAAACTGACTGGCTTTACACATGTGCTAGTATCAGCTGAAGCTAACAGTCTTTGTTCCTCCCTGTCAACATGATGAGGGCATGGCCAGAGAAGGGAGAACAGAGCCTCTAGGAGTAGTGGCAACACCCCCATTGCTCCTAGAGGCTCTTTTGCATAAAATAAAAGTCAATTTTTCACAAAAACAGAGGCACATAGAAAGAAGGGACAAAGACTGTTAGCTTCTGCTGACATTAGCACATGTGTAAAGTCAGCCAGTTTAATAACTATGTTCCAGTCTAAATGTCCTTGTAGGTAGCCCTGGTGTAGAATACAATCCCATAGACTATGCACATTGGTTCACACCTGACTGACTACAGTCCCAAGGTTCCTAATGAATATATTTTTAGAATATATTTTAAAAAATCACTTTGATCAACAAAAAGGGATACTGACCCTTTAAACAGCTATATTTTGAATAGAATCCCTTTCCGTTGTGTGGCTTATCTTGCACATTAAGTCATCTGCTTTATGACATTTCCATTTATATTTCATCATAAAATCAATGTAATATGCATGCATTGATTTTTTCAGTTGGCCCCTTTTCTTCCAGGGCTGGCCTAATGGTTCCCACTGGCAAATCATAAAAATGACAAATAATAGCTTTATTTAATGTAGAACTATTGATGCATAAAGGATAATTGCAATAGATAGACATTGCTGTGTAGCCTTTGTTTAGCAGAGATGTGTCCTTAAGTGTTCTTTTTTACAAATGTATATAAATCCCAGCCGATATAACTGGCTGCAGGCTACAGCATAGACAATTTAGATATATTAATGGCAAACAGAAAAGTCTCATAACTTACACAGGACTCAAAACAACATAGCATTAACATGATGAACACCTCCATTGCTGCGCAGCAAGCAACTTTTCCATTTCTTTAGTGGCACTTTATGTCACATGTTATATTGATATTGTACAGAGCACAGTAATGTGCTATATTTAAATGCTATGGGTGAAATGGATAGTTTGGAAGTTTAACACATTATATTATTTTATATCCACATGTTACGTAGGTATTGAAGGTATAAAAAAACATGTATGTCCGGTTTAACTGAATAGTAAAGCATTTATCTGCATCTTTCCATTTGTCATATTAGAACATATGGACAACGTAGACAATGAGACTCTATTCGCCCGGCCATTACTACATTTACTACATTACTGCAGTAACTAGTGCACAATGTTTTTTTCCTTTTATTTTCCTGTTTTGTTGTTTAATGGGTTTTTTCCAAAACCCAAATGACTTACATTAGCAAAGTTGTGCCGCTTCAGAGATCTGAGTGCCATGTGACCCTGCAGGCGTGATGTTCCATATACATAGATCCATAAGCCT
Organism: Rhinella marina; assembly: GCA_900303285.1. NCBI lineage: Eukaryota > Metazoa > Chordata > Amphibia > Anura > Bufonidae > Rhinella > Rhinella marina. The sequence goes on along the minus strand of ONZH01005808.1, from coordinate 81,694 downwards.
TTGCAGGTTTGTATGTGAAGTGTCATCCAGACACATGGATTGCCAGCAATGGGATCAAGGAAAAGCTGCTGTAGCAGTTCTGGATGAAAGCAGATCCAAAAGTAATGTATACTTATGCAAACAAAACATAGCAAATGCACAGAAACGGAAAAAATGAAGGAAGAAGGTATGGTTTGCAGCATATATGCAGGGAATGTGAAAATATTCTTAGAGAACCAGCGTCTTGGAAAACCCCTTTAAAGGTGTTGTCCCATGAAAAATATTCTACAGTTTTCAAACCAGCACCTGAATACTCTTGTAATTGCATGTAATTAAAAATTTAGCATAGTCACTTAGGTATTCAATAAAATGTATCTGTATAGCACCACCTGCTGTTTGTTTTTTTCTTATTTGTTTGACCTGCTCACTGAGAAGGCCGCACATGCTCAGTTTCATCCTTCAACTGCCTCCTGAGCTGTGATAGGTAGAGCATCACAACCCCTTAGCTGCAGCAGAAAAGACACTCCCCCTTGACCTGCAAGCTTGATATAAATCTATCACAGCAATGAATGGAGAGATCTCTGCATCCATGTGAGGTACAGGGCTGGTTCTAGCTTTGTTAGAAAGGTATTGTCAAGTACTATATGATGTCAGATTTTAATCTTTTACATTTGTCATCGGATAGCCTCTTTAATAAAGAGAACCGGTCACCATTCCTAACATGTCTGCTGTAGTAAATAATTGTGATGGACATGAATGATTATTGCTGCTGGAGGATACATGCCCAAAGCTCCAGTCTGCACTACTGAACGATTCTGACAACATTTCCTGTCCTGACTTCTATCTCCTGATGTGTTGTCATGAAGACCTTGTATGGTTTGAAATTGTCAAACAAGCTAGGTAATATATGCATTTTGGGCTTTTGGCGATTAGGATCCACTCAAAGTCTTCAGGACAGAACTGGACCGATACGTTGTCCTAAGAAAATGTTATCCTAGTCCTGCATTAGTAAGACATTAGAAAACAGTCCTCAAATTATTAACATTTTTCTGTTTAGTCCTAGTTATTGCAAGAAAGGAATAATTAAAATGACCCGGAATCGGTTGGACAATGAGCCTTCTTTTAACATAGTAACATAGTAACATAGTTTGTAAGGCCGAAAAAAGACATCTGTCCATCCAGTTCGGCCTGTATAGATCAGAAAATGATATTTGCTAAGACATATAATGTGTTATTTGGTCGATCTCTGTAGACATTGTACTAGATAAGCAGTCCAGCCTGAGCGACACTGCCTTGTCAATTTCGAAGCTGAATTAGTCGGGTTGTGAGATCCCTTCTCATTTGAAATAGTAAATTGTTTCTTTGGTAGTAAGGGTGAGACTATAGCCATTTCATGCACAATTTTGCTGTAGCAGATGTAGAGATGAATATCCCATACATAATTAGTCTGGCAAGAGTTCCCCCTCAGTGATTATAAAATGCCAGCTCTGTGCTCTCATTCTGCGCCATAGTCACAGGTACACACAGCCTTAGGAACGCACTCCAGTGTTCCCCATCCCACCGCGCTGGTGCTTTAAACATAAGAAAATTCCAATTTCTCCTCTTCAATTTTCTGCACCGCTGCATTCTAGAGATTTCAGCCAGGGGGAAAGATCAGTAACTTTGTTTTTCAAGAGAGAAAATAGAAATAGCTTAATTTTTCTTCTTTTAACTCCTTCCTGACTGCAAACGTTTGGGCTATCAGATCACGTTGTATCACTTTAATAATAATTAATAAATCTTTTCCATTTCAACGCCCGGGTTACAACCTGTGTCTCCAGTACCTTGTCCAAACTGGCAGATTTAGGAACTTGCAGGGAGCACACACGCATTGAAACAGCCTCGAAGGAGCCGGTGCTATATGAATGCAAAAACCATCTAAAGGCTTATTCTGCTACTTGCAATTCTTGCTCCAGAGAGACTTTTGTACCTGTAAATAAATTATACTAAAAGCATGGAGAATTATAGTCATTGTGGAGGGAGGCTCTCAGCACTATAATGTAATGCTTTACAATTTCAAGTCATCAAGTAAAAGGCTAGACACAAGACACAGCCAGATAAAGGCTGTAACCATAGTTTCTTGTGCAGGATAGGATAGGTGTGTCATGGCAGCTGTATACTGGTATGAAAAAGGCAAACAGAGATGACGTATGGTTACTGGATGCTGCAAATATACAGCATTTATAGTCTTAGATGTTTACTGTCAAGTAGAGGAGCTGTCAGAATTTTACATAAGCATCAGGTCTATGTTATCAGTTTTTTTTACCTGATATAAAGGGGTTATCCCATGACTAATGTAAAAAATGAAAATGAGACATCATAACATACATGACAATCTCCTTCTAACAAAGCTAGATCCAGCCCTAAACCTCACATGAATCCAGAGGTCTCTCCATTCATTGTTTAATTACTGCTAGATTTATATAGCCAGCAGGGTGGATCAGTGGGTAGCATTGGTGCCTTACAGTTCTGAGGTTCTAGGTTCAAATCTGAGGACCAAGGACAACATCTCCATGGAATTTGTATGTTCTCCCTGTGTTTGTGTGGGTTTCCTCTGGGTACTCCGGTTTCCTCCTACACTCCAAAGACATACTGATAGAGTATAGGTTTTGCTAATGTCTGTAAAGCACTGCAGAATATAGCAGCGCTATAGAACTGGCAGCTAAGGGGGTGTCTCCTTTCTGTTGTAGCTTAGGAGGCAGTTGAAGGATGGAACTGAGCATGTGCGACCTTCTCAGTGAGATAAACAGAGATATAAGAAAAAGAACAAACAGCAGGTGGCACTATATAGATACCTATTATTGAATAACTCAGTGGCTGTTCTAAATTTTAAATTGCATGTAATTACAGAAGAATTCAGATCCAGCTTCTGGTTTGAAAACTTTTTTCATGGGACAACCCATGAATATTTTTCGTGGGACAACCTTAGTAAGGAATTATATTTGCAATTATATTTGCATTTGATGAATATTTTACAGTCACGGTAAACTGAACATTTGGTACACCTCCTCTAAGAGCAGAACCTTGTTAAGTGGATGAGACTTCCATCAGTCAACATTTGTAGATGGTGTGCAGCTAAAGAATGGTAAAATATATGGCTGAATAGAAAGAAATGGGAATGAGAAAGGAATAATACTGTAGGAATGAGAAAGAAAGGTAAAGAACAATGGAAATTCCTACATGTGTCCTTGCTACCCTCATCCTGTTCTCCTCTATGCTCCCTTTCATTTATACTATATTCTAAGCATTACATGACTCCTTATATGCATTCGCATTAGACTAATGCCACTCTTTGTCGATGGCAATTGCTAATTGTTCTCCATTACCTCCATCACATTGGTGAATTGTTGAATTGTCCATCATTTCCAGCTCTGTGATGTTTATTACTTCTAATCAGGGGTGTAGCTATAGTGGAAGCAGAGGAAGTGGCTGCAACGGGGCCCAAATTCATAAGGGGCCCGTCCTAGAGGAGGACTAAAAGATTTTATTGTCAGGACCTCCTCAACGGTATTATACAATGACAGTAAATATAGTGACATGCTATACGGTATACATATGTAGGAAATGGATGGAGGGGCTGTCGGACCTGGTCTGAAAGAGTAATATTGACTAGATTTAGGAGTGGGGTTGCATGGGAGGAGGAGGTTGTGAAGCGCTGTGCTGTGGTGAAAAATCAGTCACTTCTGGTTATGACACTGCTTCTAATGTATCTTTTATTTCACCATTTCTTTTTTTGTTAATAAAATATAACAGCTAACCAACTGAACATTTTCATAAATCTTTCTATGAACAATTTCATTTTCTCCTTTGTCCCTGGTGATGGTTTCTACTAAGCCTGCTCAGCACTCCATTAACAGTCTCTAAATTCTAACATGAAGCATATTAGAAAACCAACATTAATTGCTTTATTTCATCATCTGTAAATGTATAAGTAATACGTGTCTTCCATTTTGCAAAATAAAAATGTATTGCAATTTCTCTGTGTCTTTCAACGTTTTGGTTGTTTATGTGCGGTCACCTAAATTATCGTTTTGGGCAGCAGATCGTTCAGTCTGAACCATACTCTGCTGCTGGCAAACAATGATTCCGTATGGGGACAAGAGATGACATTATCCAGACTGTGGAGGGGATTGCTGCACACCTCCATTAATGAGCAGGCAATTGTCAGGAAGGATCGCTTCCTTCCCGATAATCATCTGCTCCATTGAGCAGTGTAAAGGGCCCATTAGTAGTACTGTAGTGTAAATGGGATTTCCACCCTGTAAACATCATTTACATATATTTGTACTGCCCCTCACCCTTGTTAAACTCCATGCAGCAAATTTGTGTTATCAAGTTCACATTTAGGACACTGATACTGGTTCTCTATAAAATAAATTGTAGCATATGTGACAGACTGTGCATAGGGTTTAAAGAAGTACTCCACAATTTGTTATATTGAGTAGGTCGTCAATGTCTGATAGGCAGGAGTCCGACTCTCAGCACCCCTACCAATCAGTTGTCCTGCAGTACACAACTACACATTTCCACTGAGTGTGCAGAGGATGGACTTGGTTACTGTAGGGCTGCTGCCATTCATTTGAACCCCTTAAAATACTTATTGCCTTGTTAAGACTTTCTGCTTTTGAGAGCAGCTACACAGGTCATGGATGCAATGGGCAGGTGCTGACTCATTGACTTATTTGGGAGAATTTTCTAGGGATGCTGTTGACATGTGCAGTGGTCAATAGGGGGTAGATAAGCTGTGATATCACCTATTGTGAATGGTTTATCCTCACTTATCTGTAAAGAAGTGTTACTTGTCATTGTAATTCTGCCTGTGATGTTAATGATAATACCTAATGAAAAGTTACCTATTATTAGGTCTAGCGGCACTGTTAAAATTTAAATACAGATAGTGACTAGAGATGAGCGAGTAGTGAAATATTCGAAATTTCGAAATTCGATTCGAATAGACCGCGAAATTCGACTATTCGACCAGATATCGAATCCCATTAAAGTCTATGGGGAAAAAATGCTCGCCACTTGGAAATCTCAATTCGACCACTTGGAGGTCACCAAGTCCACCCTGGAACCTCAGAAAAGGATGCCAACACTGCTGGAATGCAACTAGGACAGCAGGGGAAGCATGTCTGGGTGCATATAACGCGCCCAAGTCGCACTATTACGCCACTATCACTGCCTCTCAACAATACACTCCAAACACAATATAACCTCTCTGTAAAGTGAGACCATACAAGGAAACCTTCTTTCCTCAACATTGCCATGGACCCCAAGCCAAACTAGACAAAAAAGAAGATAAAATTCTGCACCCCTTAAAATCACGTTGCCTGTGACAACCACAGATGGCATAGGCAAGGGGGAAAGCAAATAGACCCCACCCCTAATTGTCATTGTGTGTGTGTGTGAGATGTGGTCAGACATGTCTTCTTTAAAATGTAAAAACAACTCAAAAACACATGCAGAAGCCTTAAAATGCCCAAATTGTTGGCGCTTGAGATGTCAGTGACCCGACCTGGCCCAGTGTCATGTCTAGCAGGTAAAGCAGTGGGGATGTTGAGGGATGCATAGGACCGCAAAAGGCAGGAAGAGGCCGTGGGCTGGCCAGAGGCTCATGGAAAATTTTGTGGAGGCCCAAGAGGTGAGACGTCTTAAAAATTGTGTGGAGGCTAAAGAGGTGAGACCTCTTAAACATTTTGTAGAGCCCCAAGAGGTGAGACCTCTTAAAAATTATGTGGAGGCCCAAGAGGTGAGACCTCTTAAAAATTATGTGGAGGCCCAAGAGGTGAGACCGCTTAAACATTTTGTGGAGGCCCAAGAGGTGAGACCTCTTAAACATTTTGTACAGGCCCAAGAGGTGAGACCTCTTAAAAATTATGTGGAGGCCCAAGAGGTGAGACCTCTTAAAAATTATGTGGAGGCCCAAGAGGTGAGACCTGTTAAAAATTATGTGGAGGCCCAAGAGGTGACACCTCTTAAACATTTTGTGTAGGCCCAAGAGGTGAGACCTCTTAAAAATTATGTGGAGGCCCAAGAGGTGAGACGTATTAAAAATTATGTGGAGGCCCAAGAGGAGAGACGTGTTAAAAATTATGTGGAGGCCCAAGAGGTGAGACCTGTTAAAAATTATGTGGAGGCCCAAGAGGTGAGACCTGTTAAACCTTTTGTGGAGGCCCAAGAGGTGAGACCTGTTAAAAAGTTATGTGGAGGCCCAAGAGGTGAGCAATAAATATATACATTTTTCTTATTTACGGAGCAATTCTACGGCGGTTAAGGAGGAGGAGGAGGAGGTGGAGGAGGAAATGGCACTTCATACAGATGGCACTTCACTTTTGGCTGCTTTCCACTGTTAACCTCTTAAACCTTTTGTGGAGGCCCCAAGAGGTGAGACCTGTTAAAAATTATGTGGAGGCCAAGAGGTGAGCCATAAATATATACATTTTTTTTATTTACGGAGCAATTCTACGGCGGTTAAGGAGGAGGAGGAGGAGGAGGAGGTGGAGGAGTAAATGGCACTTCATACAGATGGCACTTCACTTTTGGCTGCTTTCCACTGTTAACCTCTTAAACCTTTTGTGGAGGCCCAAAAGGTGAGACCTGTTAAAATTATGTGGAGGCCAAGAGGTGAGACCTGTTAAACATTTTGTGGAGGCCCAAGAGGTGAGACCTGTTAAACATTTTGTGGAGGCCGGCCCAGCCCAAGAGGTGAGACCTGTTAAACATTTTGTGGAGGCCCAAGAGGTGAGACCCGTTAAAAATTATGTGGAGGCCCAATAGGTGAGACCTCTTAAACATTTTGTGCAGGCCCAAGAGGTGAGACGTGTTAAAAATTATGTGGAGGCCCAAGAGGTGAGACCTGTTAAACATTTTGTGGAGGCCCAAGAGGTGAGACCTGTTAAAAATTATGTGGAGGCCCAAGAGGTGAGACCTCTTAAACATTTTGTGGAGGCCCAAGAGGTGAGACCTGTTAAAAATTATGTGGAGGCCCAAGAGGTGAGCCATAAATATATACATTTTTCTTATTTACGGAGCAATTCTACGGCGGTTAAGGAGGAGGAGGAGGAGGAGGAGGTGGAGGAGGAAATGGCACTTCATACAGATGGCACTTCACTTTTGGCTGCTTTCCACTGTTAACCTCTTAAACCTTTTGTGGAGGCCCAAAAGGTGAGACCTGTTAAAAATTATGTGGAGGCCCAATAGGTGAGACCTCTTAAACATTTTGTGCAGGCCCAAGAGGTGAGACGTGTTAAAAATTATGTGGAGGCCCAAGAGGTGAGACCCGTTAAAAATTATGTGGAGGCCCAAGAGGTGAGACCTCTTAAACATTTTGTGCAGGCCCAAGAGGTGAGACCTGTTAAACATTTTGTGGAGGCCCAAGAGGTGAGACCTGTTAAACATTTTGTGGAGGCCCAAGAGGTGAGACCTGTTAAACATTTTGTGAGGCCCAAGAGGTGAGACCTGTTAAACATTTTGTGGAGGCCCAAGAGGTGAGACCTGTTAAACATTTTGTGGAGGCCCAAGAGGTGAGACCTGTTAAACATTTTGTGGAGGCCCAAGAGGTGAGACGTATTAAAAATTATGTGGAGGCCCAAGAGGTGAGACCTGTTAAACATTTTGTGGAGGCCCAAGAGGTGAGACCTGTTAAAAATTATGTGGAGGCCCAAGAGGTGAGACCTGTTAAACATTTTGTGGAGGCCCAAGAGGTGAGACCGGTTAAAAATTATGTGGAGGCCCAAGAGGTGAGACCTGTTAAAAATTATGAGGAGGCCCAAGAGGTGAGACCTCTTAAAAATTATGTGGAGGCCCAAGAGGTGAGACCTGTTAAAAATTATGAGGAGGCCCAAGAGGTGAGACCTCTTAAACATTTTGTGGAGGCCCAAGAGGTGAGCCATAAACATATAAATTTTTCTTATTTACGGAGCAATTCTACGGCGGTTAAGGAGGAGGAGGAGGAGGAGGTGGAGGAGGAAATGGCACTTCATACAGATGGCACTTCACTTTTGGCTGCTTTCCACGGTTGGAGAAGCAAAGTCCGGGTCAATCCACTTGCTGTTCATTTTGATTAGCGTCAGCCTGTCCGCACTGTCGGTTGACAGGCGGCTGCGCTTATCGGTTATAATGCCCCCGGCTGCGCTGAACACCCTTTCTGATAGCACGCTGGCGGCAGGGCAGGCAAGCACCTCCAAGGCGTACAGGGACAGTTCCAGCCACGTGTCCAACTTGGAGACCCAGTAAGTGTAGGACGCCGAGGGATCGGGGAGGACAGGGGTACGGTCTGCCAGGTACTCCCGCAACATCCGCCGATACTTGTCCCTCCTGCTGATAGCGGGCCCCGCAGTGATGGAAGTTGCACGAGGGGGTGCCATGAACGTGTCCCACACCTTGGAGAGTGTTCCCCTGGTGGCTGTGGGCCTGATGGATGTTGTGGGACTCTGGGAGACCCTCTCCTCTCTGCCGCCAGCGATGGTGGGTGGGAAAATCTCCATCATGTTCTGCACGAGTTCCCTCTGGTATTCCAGCAATCGATTCGTCCTCTCCTCTACCGGAATAAAAGAGGAGACGTTATCTTTATACCGGGGGTCCAGGAGTGCGAAGACCCAGTACAGTTTGTTCTCCACTATCCGGACAACACGTGTGTCCCGGGAAAAGCAGCCCAGCATGAAGTCAGCCATGTGTGCCAGACTCTGAATAGGCATGACCTCACTGCCCCCACCAGAAGGATCACTTGCCATTTCCTCCTCTTCCTCTTCCGCCTCCTCTCCGCCCCATCCGCGCTGAACCAATGGGACGCACACAGCCTGACTGCTACCCTCGCCGCCAGCATCCTCCTCCTCTTCCACAGCCACCTCCACGTCGTCCTCCTCCTCATCCTCCTCCTCCTGCAACTGCCACCGTGAAGCAGACAAAAGTGTGGTCTGACTGTGTAGCTCCGTTGCGTCTCCTCCTACCCCCGTCTCCTCTGCGTGCAATGCGTTCTCCCTTATTGCGATGAGCGATTCTTTAAGGACGCCTAGGAGCGGGATGGTTACGCTCACTATAGCGTCCTCGCTGCTGACCTTCTTGGTGGACTCCTCAAAGATACGCAGTACATCGCATATGTCTGCCATCCATGGCCACTCGTGGTTGGCAAACTGAGGGAGCTGAGTTGGAGGCACGCGTGGATTCATAATCTGGTACTCCATCAATGCTCTCTGCTGCTCACACACCCTGGCCAACATGGAATAGGTGGAATTCCAGCGAGTGGGCAGGTCGCACAACAGCCGATGTTCAGGCAAATGGAGGCGTTGCTGGAGTTTTTTTAAGCTAGCAGCAGCTACAGTTGACTTACGAAAGTGAGCGCACAAGCGCCGCACTTTCACCAGTAGCTCTGCCAGGTTGGGGTAAGTCTTCAGAAATTTTTGGACTACCAGATTAAAAACGTGGGCCAGGCATGGTACGTGATTGAGTTCGGCAAGCTCCAGAGCCGCCACCAGGTTACGGCCGTTATCGCACACGACCATGCCTGGTCCTAGCTGCAGCGGCGACAGCCACATCTCCGTCTGCTGCAATATGGCGTCCCTCACCTCTGGGGCGCTGTGCTTCCTGTCGCCCAAGCTGATGAGCTTTAGCACCGCCTGCTGACGTCTCCCCGCGCCAGTGCTGCAACGCTTCCAGCTAGCGGCTGAGGGAGATGTTAAGGCACAGGAGGAGGAGGAGGAGGAGGAGGAGGAGGGGGGTTTATCAGAACCCATGCTGGCAATCTTGGGCGGGGGTGGTAGGTAGGCCGTCTCTGTTTGCGACCCCGTCCCCGCTTCCACTACATTCACCCAGTGTGCCGTCAAAGAGATGTAGCGTCCCTGGCCGCAAGCGCTTGTCCACGAGTCGGTGGTCAAGTGGACCTTTGCGCTGACTGCGTACCTCAGGGCCCGCCTGATGTTACGCGACACGTGCTGGTGCAGGGCGGGGACGGCACTCCGGGAAAAGTAGTGGCGGCTGGGGACGGAATAGCGAGGTGCGGCAGCCGCCATCAGGTCGCGGAAGGCCTGCGTCTCCACAAGCCTAAACGGCAACATCTCCAGGGCCAGCAGTTTGGAGATGTGGCAGTTTAAGGCTTGGGCTTGGGGGTGACTCGAGGCGTACTTCCGCCTGCGGTCGAACGCCTGCGAGATGGACAGTTGTTGGGACGAGGAGTGTGAGGGTGCAGGCGAAGAGGCGGGGGAAGGGGAGGCTGAAGGAGAAGGCCCCAAAGTAGCCGAGGCAGAGGCAGATGTGGAGGTGTCCTGGCTGGAGGTCTGGACCGCAGTGGCAGCACACAACACAGGGGAAGAGGCAGTGGCAGCAGGACCGGGCGCAGTTTGTATTGCGTTTGCTCTCTCCCACTCAGCCCAGTGCTTGACTTCCAAGTGACGCCGCATGCCTGAGGTGGTCAGATTGCTCTTCTCAGAGCCCCTACTCAGTTTTGAGTGGCAGAGTGTGCAAACCGCGCTCAGTTTGTCATCCGCACAAACATTAAAAAATCTCCACACCACAGAAGTACGAGGCCTCGATGGGGGAGCTTCGCGCGACTGCCCGCTGCCGGGAACAGCTTCGGCCGTGCTGGCTGTGGCCTCACTACTTTGTCTGGACTGTCCTCTGCCTCTGGACATCCCTCTGCCTGTGGACATCCCTCTGCCTGTGGACATCCCTCTGCCTCTGGACATCCCTCTGCCTCTTGCTGCCTTTTTCGGTGCTGCGCAGACCACCACCTCTCCACTACTTTCCTCGCTGGACATCACCCCTGGCCAAGTGGGGTCGGTAATTTCGTCATCCACCACCTCCTCTTCACTTCCTCACTCTGCTCCTCCTGCTGCCCACCGGACATTCCAACAGCCTCCCTTGATGGCAACTGCGTCTCATCATCATCATCGCTCATGATAACAGATGCTGGCTCAGGGTCCACATCAGCAGGAGATGGCGAAAACTCAAGTGTTTGGGCATCACTACAAACAAATTCCTCTGCTAGCTCCTGGGATTCTTCCGGCACATCTGAAAAAGGACCCGAAAAGAGCTCCTGGGAGGGGTCAATGGTGGGATGACTCTGTTGGCCAGGTGTGGAGGAAGGAGGGTCAGAGTGAGACTGTGTGGATGACTGGCTGGTGGACAACTGTGTGGAAGCGCTATCGGCTATCCATTGCACCACCTGTTCAACCTGCTCAGGCCTCAACAGCGGTGTAACCCGCCCCCTGCTTAACTGTCCCATAAAGGCAGGGATTCTGGATGAGCGGGATCCTGGCTGACCCTCACCAGCACGCATTGTATCCCCACTGGCTTCAACAAGGCCCCCAACAGCATTTCCGCGCCCCCGTCCTCGTCCACGTCCTATTCCGCTAGCCCCCCGCCGCATTTTTTTTTTTTTTACAATATTTTGCCTTCACAGCCGTGAAATTAGTTTGCAAGAGAACGCACAGTACAGTTGCCAGTTATAAGGCCTATATATTGTATTATTCAAGGTACACAGCCGTGTACTAAGTGATCAGACGGTGTGTATGAACACCAGTTATGAGAAATTACTTTGCAAGAGAACGCACAGTACAGTTGCCAGTTAAGGCCTATATATTGTATTTTTCAAGGTACACAGCCGTGTACTAAGTGATCAGACGGTGTGTATGAACACCAGTTATGAGAAATTACTTTGCAAGAGAACGCACAGTACAGTTGCCAGTTAAGGCCTATATATTGTATTTTTCAAGGTACACAGCCGTGTTCTGAAGTGATCAGACGGTGTGTATGAACAACAGTTATGAGAAATTACTTTGCAAGAGAACGCACAGTACAGTTGCCAGTTAAGGCCTATATATTGTATTTTTCAAGGTACACAGCCGTGTTCTAAGTGATCAGACGGTGTGTATGAACACCAGTTATGAGAAATTACTTTGCAAGAGAACGCACAGTACAGTTGCCAGTTAAGGCCTATATATTGTATTTTTCAAGGTACACAGCCGTGTTCTAAGTGATCAGACGGTGTGTATGAACAACAGTTATGAGAAATTACTTTGCAAGAGAACACACAGTACAGTTGCCAGTTATAAGGCCTATATATTGTATTTTTCAAGGTACACAGCCGTGTACTAAGTGATCAGACGGTGTGTATGAACACCAGTTATGAGAAATTACTTTGCAAGAGAACGCACAGTACAGTTGCCAGTTAAGGCCTATATATTGTATTTTTCAAGGTACACAGCCGTGTACTAAGTGATCAGACGGTGTGTATGAACAACAGTTATGAGAAATTACTTTGCAAGAGAACGCACAGTACAGTTGCCAGTTAAGGCCTATATATTGTATTTTTCAAGGTACACAGCCGTGTTCTGAGTGATCAGACGGTGTGTATGAACACAGTTATGAGAAATTACTTTGCAAGAGAACGCACAGTACAGTTGCCAGTTAAGGCCTATATATTGTATTTTTCAAGGTACACAGCCGTGTTCTAAGTGATCAGACGGTGTGTATGAACACCAGTTATGAGAAATTACTTTGCAAGAGAACGCACAGTACAGTTGCCAGTTAAGGCCTATATATTGTATTTTTCAAGGTACACAGCCGTGTTCTGAGTGATCAGACGGTGTGTATGAACAACAGTTATGAGAAATTACTTTGCAAGAGAACGCACAGTACAGTTGCCAGTTAAGGCCTATATATTGTATTTTTCAAGGTACACAGCCGTGTTCTAAGTGATCAGACGGTGTGTATGAACACCAGTTATGAGAAATTACTTTGCAAGAGAACGCACAGTACAGTTGCCAGTTAAGGCCTATATATTGTATTTTTCAAGGTACACAGCCGTGTTCTAAGTGATCAGACGGTGTGTATGAACAACAGTTATGAGAAATTACTTTGCAAGAGAACACACAGTACAGTTGCCAGTTATAAGGCCTATATATTGTATTTTTCAAGGTACACAGCCGTGTACTAAGTGATCAGACGGTGTGTATGAACACCAGTTATGAGAAATTACTTTGCAAGAGAACGCACAGTACAGTTGCCAGTTAAGGCCTATATATTGTATTTTTCAAGGTACACAGCCGTGTTCTAAGTGATCAGACGGTGTGTATGAACACCAGTTATGAGAAATTACTTTGCAAGAGAACGCACAGTACAGTTGCCAGTTAAGGCCTATATATTGTATTTTTCAAGGTACACAGCCGTGTTCTGAGTGATCAGACGGTGTGTATGAACAACCAGTTATGAGAAATTACTTTGCAAGAGAACGCACAGTACAGTTGCCAGTTAAGGCCTATATATTGTATTTTTCAAGGTACACAGCCGTGTTCTAAGTGATCAGACGGTGTGTATGAACACCAGTTATGAGAAATTACTTTGCAAGAGAACGCACAGTACAGTTGCCAGTTAAGGCCTATATATTGTATTTTTCAAGGTACACAGCCGTGTTCTGAGTGATCAGACGGTGTGTATGAACAACAGTTATGAGAAATTACTTTGCAAGAGAACGCACAGTACAGTTGCCAGTTATAAGGCCTATATATTGTATTTTTCAAGGTACACAGCCGTGTTCTAAGTGATCAGACGGTGTGTATGAACAACAGTTATGAGAAATTACTTTGCAAGAGAACGCACAGTACAGTTGCCAGTTAAGGCCTATATATTGTATTTTTCAAGGTACACAGCCGTGTTCTAAGTGATCAGACGGTGTGTATGAACAACAGTTATGAGAAATTACTTTGCAAGAGAACGCACAGTACAGTTGCCAGTTTAAGGCCTATATATTGTATTTTTCAAGGTACACAGCCGTGTTCTAAGTGATCAGACGGTGTGTATGAACACCAGTTATGAGAAATTACTTTGCAAGAGAACGCACAGTACAGTTGCCAGTTAAGGCCTATATATTGTATTTTTCAAGGTACACAGCCGTGTTCTAAGTGATCAGACGGTGTGTATGAACACCAGTTATGAGAAATTACTTTGCAAGAGAACGCACAGTACAGTTGCCAGTTAAGGCCTATATATTGTATTTTTCAAGGTACACAGCCGTGTTCTAAGTGATCAGACGGTGTGTATGAACAACAGTTATGAGAAATTACTTTGCAAGAGAACACACAGTACAGTTGCCAGTTATAAGGCCTATATATTGTATTTTTCAAGGTACACAGCCGTGTACTAAGTGATCAGACGGTGTGTATGAACAACAGTTATGAGAAATTACTTTGCAAGAGAACGCACAGTACAGTTGCCAGTTAAGGCCTATATATTGTATTTTTCAAGGTACACAGCCGTGTTCTAAGTGATCAGACGGTGTGTATGAACAACAGTTATGAGAAATTACTTTGCAAGAGAACGCACAGTACAGTTGCCAGTTAAGGCCTATATATTGTATTTTTCAAGGTACACAGCCGTGTTCTGAGTGATCAGACGGTGTGTATGAACACCAGTTATGAGAAATTACTTTGCAAGAGAACGCACAGTACAGTTGCCAGTTAAGGCCTATATATTGTATTTTTCAAGGTACACAGCCGTGTTCTAAGTGATCAGACGGTGTGTATGAACACCAGTTATGAGAAATTACTTTGCAAGAGAACGCACAGTACAGTTGCCAGTTAAGGCCTATATATTGTATTTTTCAAGGTACACAGCCGTGTTCTAAGTGATCAGACGGTGTGTATGAACAACAGTTATGAGAAATTACTTTGCAAGAGAACGCACAGTACAGTTGCCAGTTAAGGCCTATATATTGTATTTTTCAAGGTACACAGCCGTGTACTAAGTGATCAGACGGTGTGTATGAACAACAGTTATGAGAAATTACTTTGCAAGAGAACGCACAGTACAGTTGCCAGTTATAAGGCCTATATATTGTATTTTTCAAGGTACACAGCCGTGTACTAAGTGATCAGACGGTGTGTATGAACAACAGTTATGAGAAATTACTTTGCAAGAGAACGCACAGTACAGTTGCCAGTTAAGGCCTATATATTGTATTTTTCAAGGTACACAGCCGTGTTCTAAGTGATCAGACGGTGTGTATGAACAACAGTTATGAGAAATTACTTTGCAAGAGAACGCACAGTACAGTTGCCAGTTATAAGGCCTATATATTGTATTTTTCAAGGTACACAGCCGTGTACTAAGTGATCAGACGGTGTGTATGAACACCAGTTATGAGAAATTACTTTGCAAGAGAACGCACAGTACAGTTGCCAGTTAAGGCCTATATATTGTATTTTTCAAGGTACACAGCCGTGTTCTAAGTGATCAGACGGTGTGTATGAACACCAGTTATGAGAAATTACTTTGCAAGAGAACGCACAGTACAGTTGCCAGTTAAGGCCTATATATTGTATTTTTCAAGGTACACAGCCGTGTTCTAAGTGATCAGACGGTGTGTATGAACAACCAGTTATGAGAAATTACTTTGCAAGAGAACGCACAGTACAGTTGCCAGTTAAGGCCTATATATTGTATTTTTCAAGGTACACAGCCGTGTACTAAGTGATCAGACGGTGTGTATGAACACCAGTTATGAGAAATTACTTTGCAAGAGAACGCACAGTACAGTTGCCAGTTTAAGGCCTATATATTGTATTTTTCAAGGTACACAGCCGTGTACTAAGTGATCAGACGGTGTGTATGAACACCAGTTATGAGAAATTACTTTGCAAGAGAACGCACAGTACAGTTGCCAGTTAAGGCCTATATATTGTATTTTTCAAGGTACACAGCCGTGTTCTAAGTGATCAGACGGTGTGTATGAACACCAGTTATGAGAAATTACTTTGCAAGAGAACGCACAGTACAGTTGCCAGTTAAGGCCTATATATTGTATTTTTCAAGGTACACAGCCGTGTTCTAAGTGATCAGACGGTGTGTATGAACACCAGTTATGAGAAATTACTTTGCAAGAGAACGCACAGTACAGTTGCCAGTTAAGGCCTATATATTGTATTTTTCAAGGTACACAGCCGTGTTCTAAGTGATCAGACGGTGTGTATGAACACCAGTTATGAGAAATTACTTTGCAAGAGAACGCACAGTACAGTTGCCAGTTAAGGCCTATATATTGTATTTTTCAAGGTACACAGCCGTGTTCTAAGTGATCAGACGGTGTGTATGAACACCAGTTATGAGAAATTACTTTGCAAGAGAACGCACAGTACAGTTGCCAGTTAAGGCCTATATATTGTATTTTTCAAGGTACACAGCCGTGTACTAAGTGATCAGACGGTGTGTATGAACACCAGTTATGAGAAATTACTTTGCAAGAGAACGCACAGTACAGTTGCCAGTTAAGGCCTATATATTGTATTTTTCAAGGTACACAGCCGTGTACTAAGTGATCAGACGGTGTGTATGAACACCAGTTATGAGAAATTACTTTGCAAGAGAACGCACAGTACAGTTGCCAGTTAAGGCCTATATATTGTATTTTTCAAGGTACACAGCCGTGTACTAAGTGATCAGACGGTGTGTATGAACACCAGTTATGAGAAATTACTTTGCAAGAGAACGCACAGTACAGTTGCCAGTTAAGGCCTATATATTGTATTTTTCAAGGTACACAGCCGTGTACTAAGTGATCAGACGGTGTGTTATGAACACCAGTTATGAGAAATTACTTTGCAAGAGAACGCACAGTACAGTTGCCAATTTTAAGGCCTATATATTGTATTATTTCAAGGTACACAGCCGTGTACTGAGTGATCAGACGGTGTGTATGAACACCAGTTATGAGAAATTACTTTGCAAGAGAACGCACAGTACAGTTGCCAGTTAAGGCCTATATATTGTATTTTTCAAGGTACACAGCCGTGTTCTAAGTGATCAGACGGTGTGTATGAACACCAGTTATGAGAAATTACTTTGCAAGAGAACGCACAGTACAGTTGCCAGTTAAGGCCTATATATTGTATTTTTCAAGGTACACAGCCGTGTTCTAAGTGATCAGACGGTGTGTATGAACACCAGTTATGAGAAATTACTTTGCAAGAGAACGCACAGTACAGTTGCCAGTTAAGGCCTATATATTGTATTTTTCAAGGTACACAGCCGTGTTCTAAGTGATCAGACGGTGTGTATGAACACCAGTTATGAGAAATTACTTTGCAAGAGAACGCACAGTACAGTTGCCAGTTAAGGCCTATATATTGTATTTTTCAAGGTACACAGCCGTGTTCTAAGTGATCAGACGGTGTGTATGAACACCAGTTATGAGAAATTACTTTGCAAGAGAACGCACAGTACAGTTGCCAGTTAAGGCCTATATATTGTATTTTTCAAGGTACACAGCCGTGTACTAAGTGATCAGACGGTGTGTATGAACACCAGTTATGAGAAATTACTTTGCAAGAGAACGCACAGTACAGTTGCCAGTTATAAGGCCTATATATTGTATTTTTCAAGGTACACAGCAGTAGTGCCAAATATAGTTTGGTATGTAGCAGAGCACCTAATACACCACTAATGCCTCTCTCTGTCCCTACTCCAGCAGCTATCCCTGAATACAGCAGCCGTTCTCTGTAAAGTCTATATTGTAGTAAGCTATCACTGAAGTCCACTGTAGTAGCCCTGATAAGGGCTTTTAATCACGCTCCTGCCTGTCCAACAGCTAAAATCTGTCTCTCCCTTCTCCAGCCTCTGTCCCTGACTAAGTTCACGCAGCATATGCGTACGAGCAGGAAGAGCTGAGTTTTTAATATTCGAGGTCACATGGTTTTTCCAGCCAATGCATGTAGACGCCGTTTTCGCGCTGCCAGCGTGCTCAGCGTGCCTGTCATACCCCCCCTGCATGGTGATTGGTGGAAAAAGAGCGCCAGGGAAGGTGGGAGGGGAAACGAATTCTAGGTGCGCCATCGCCGTTATACTCGAATTAAATCGAGTACGCCGAATATCGTAGTATTCGATCGAATACCAGCTCGATCGAACACTACTCGCTCATCTCTAATAGTGACATGAAAAAAATAAAAAAATAATCTAAAAAATATGTTTAATATAAAAACATGATTTAAACAAAAGGTTATGACATATTACCTATAAATGCATAACCGTTTATTGATTATTTGTCTTGGCATGCCTGACCTTTACCCACTCCCTAAGGATAGGCCATCAATATCTGATTGGTAGGGGTTCCTCTTCCAGTGTCCCCACCAATGAGCTGTCTGAAGAGGCTGCAGCACTCTGGTGACCTCTGCGGTTTTCTTTGGCCACTAACATGATATTCATTAGTCATATGACCTATGGTATGTGCAGCTCAGTACTATTCAAGTGAATTTGCCTGGGATGCAGTAGCAAGTACAGCAGCTGTAAAATGTATAGCGCTGTGAGAAGGTCGCAGCATTCAGCAGAGCATCTTGTCTCTTGAAACAGCTTATCGATCTGGGGTTCAGGGAGTTGACCTACCTGTGTGAAATATTATGGTACTGAATATCTGTCTCAGGATCTCAGAGAATTTGGTCTTGTTAAAGACATAGTCTTGTGAAAAAAGATGATCTTATAAAGAGGTTCGACTGTAACGTCATATAGTTACATAGTTACAGTGTATAGTATTTTTTTATATAAATATTTATTTAATTTTCCAAATATAAAGTCCATCAACAAAAAATATCCCTTCCGATTCATTCGAATTAGGGATTTTTATCATCAAATACATAATTTACATAAAAACTAAATTCCCCCTTGATTTTACATCTACCCTATTACTTTTTGCTCTCAGTATCACCTAGTACATTTTTGCTAATACCCCTTTTGAGTTCTTAATTCTTAAGTTCTTAAATTCTTGGTCCTCTGCATTCTTAAATCTTTCGGGAGTAAGCTATGAACCAATGGTACTCCTCAATTGTAAATACCTATAAGGGCCCTTGCAGATGAGCCTGAGACACGCACGTCTCCTGCATTGCGGATCCTGGCTTGAACTCACGGCACTGAACGGGGTTACATAGCATTATACTGATTTATGATGCTATGTAACCCTTACAGTTCTGGAATGTGTTGGATAACACTAACAGCATTATGTCAGTGTTATCCAACACATTCCAGAACTGTAAGGGTTACATAGCATCATAAATCAGTATAATGCTATGTGACCCCGTTCAGTGCCGAGAGTTCAGGACTGGGCCCACGATGCGGGAGACGTGCGTGTGTCACGCTTGTCTGCAAGGGCCTTAAAAGTCTTCATGTAAAATCTCATATTCCCTTAACAAATCACCAAATTCTTTTAAAACCCCTCCTTCAAATATTTGATATATCCTTCTTATCCCTTTTTCTTCCCAATTAACATATTGTTTAATTTTTTGTATCTCCTGCAGATATACATTGGTCCATAAGGGAGTAAATTCTAAATAACCCTTTATCCCCACAATATATTTTACCTCCTCCCATATTTTATTTATCATATACAATACTGGGTTTACCCCACTTTTTCTACACAAATCAATGTTTCCAACACCTCAAACATCGATTTGTGCTTTAACTTATCTCCCAATCTAAGGAACTAACATATCATTTATCTCAAAATTATTTATATGAACAAATTGTGTGCCAATCTGGTAATGCCAATCCACCTTCATTCCCAGGCGATTGTAGTGTTTCCATTCTAATTCTTCCTTTCCTAGCCATCACCTCCCCCCTCCCAAAAAACCCTCTGGTTATTTCATCAAGTACCTTAAAAATACCATTAGATATCACCATTGGTGAGTTTTGAAGAAAAAATAGAATTTGGGGGAGAAAGATCATCTTCAACAAATTTATCTGACCTATCATAGATAGTGGAATCCTACTCCATATTTTAATCTTCCCCGAGTCTGTTCACCAAAGGGAGAATATTTAACTCAACATATCTATTTACATCTGTTATATAAACCCCAAAATATTTAATACTGCCTTCCTTCCCTATTACAGTTACATAGGGAAGGAAGGTTAATACATAGTTAATACAGCTGAAAAAAGATATACTGTAAGTCCATCAAGTTCAACCAAGGGATAGGTGGGGACGTGAATCCCAGAAGGAAATGAGACTCAGATTTCTACACATTTTCATAAGCATTAATGTCTTTTACTTTTAAGAATTCATCTAAGCCCTTTTTAAACTGTCCACTGTTCCTGCTGTGACCACGTCCTGAGTTGTGATGATCGAGCACCCCAATGTTCGGGAGCTCGGGTGCTCTGGCCGAACACTAGGTGGTGCTCGAGTGCTCGGCCGAGCACCCGAGTACAATGGAAGTCAATGGGAGAAGACCAGGCTCCCCCTGCTCTGCAGAGAGGAGGGTGTCTGGTCGATAGGGAAACGTGAGAAAATGGTGGAAACACCACTGAAATGGTTAGGGAACAGCATGGGGAGGATGTCAAAATGTATCTTGGACACCAAAGTCGCTGCTATTAACGATGATGTCCGACTATTACGCCACTTTTACGGAATGACAAAAATACCCCCCCAAAACCCAAGATAACTTCGATTTTAGAGGAAATATTGTTAGGAAACATATATTTACTTGTATGTAAAGCGCAAGTAGCAGCACGCCCTCATCCCTAATGTTTTACACTGTCAGACCAGCAGCAGGCACTCGCCCCAAATGTTTTACACGGTCAGCTCAGCAGCAGGCACTCGCCCCTAATATTTTAGATGGTCAGATCAGCAGCAGACCCTCACCCTAAATGTTTTTGCGTGTCAGCAGCACTGAACGTCAACTTGTCAGGATGATGACCAGAGTGAAGAAGTAACATAGTAACATAGTAACATAGTTCATAAGGCCGAAAAAAGACACCTGTCCATCCAGTTTGGCCTGTTATCCTGCAAGTTGATCCAGAGGAAGGCAAAAAACCTCTGTGATGTAGAAGCCAATATTCCTCACTTTAAGGGAAAAAATTCCTTCCCAAAGAGGAAGAGGAAGTAGTGGACGATGAAATCACTGGCCCAACATGGGAAGGAGGCAAGCTGAGCGAGGAGAGCAGTACAGAGGGGGAGGGATGCGCAGCACCGCAACAGGCTGGAAGAGGCGGTGGGGTGGCAAAAGGGAGAAGGCAGGCCACACCAAGTGTGGACGATAAAAGAATTGTCATTTGCAACCTGTACCGTACCAAAATGAGCAGGAGCATGAACTCTAGCAACCTGACCACCACCAGCATGATCCGCCACATGGCAGCAAAGCACCCTAATAGGTGGGCCAAATGCCTGGATCCACAATTGGTGTCTGCGGGTCACACCACTGCCTCCTCTTCCCTGTGTTACGTGCTAGCCAAGTCGCAGGCCCAGATGCCTCCCCCCTGCACCTGGACCCTCGCAAGCACCATCAGCGAGCACATCCACTTCTGTGTCCCAGCTTACAGATGTCCATACCCCAGGCCTTTGAACGAAAGTGTAAATACCCAGCCATCCACTGACCTACCCACAGGCCATAGCACTAAATGCACACCTTTACAAATCGCTGGCATTGAAAATGTTATGGCTTTTCGCAGTCTGATGGCAGCGGCTGTCCCTCATTACTCAGTACCCAGCTGCCACTATTTTTACCCCAGCATGTGTCCCGTAACGTAACCTGTGCCCTGACCAACGCAGTTACTGGAAAGGTCACTTAACGACTGACACATGGACAAGTGCTTCTGGCCAGGGTCGCTACATTTCCCTGACGGCACACTGGGTGAACGTTGTGGAGGCTGGGAGCGAGTCGTACCCTGGGATGACACAGATGCTACCGACACAAAGGATTGTGGGCCCTACTTCCATCAGGATTTCCACCACCACCTACAGTACAGACCAAAAGTTTGGACACACCCTCTCATTCAAAGAGTTTTCTGTATTTTCATGACTATGAAAATTGTAGATTCACACTGAAGGCATCAAAACTATGAATTAACACATGTGGAATTATATACTTAACAAAAAAGTGTGAAACAACTGAAAATATGTCTTATATTCTAGGTTCTTCAAAGTAGCCACCTTTTCCTTTAATTACTGCTTTGCACACTCTTGGCATTCTCTTGATGAGCTTCAAGAGGTAGTCACCTGAAATGGTATTCCAACAGTCCTGAAGGAGTTCCCAGAGATGCTTAGCACTTGTTGGCCCTTTTGCCTTCACTCTGCGGTCCAGCTCACTCCAAACCATCTCGATTGGGTTCAGGTCTGGTGACTGTGGAGGCCATCACTCTCCTTCTTGGTCAAATAGCCATTACACAGCCTGGAGGTGTGTTTGGGGTCATTGTCATGTTGATAAATAAATCATGGTCCAACTAAACGCAAACCGGATGGAATAGCATGCCGCTGCAAGATGCTGTGGTAGCCATTCTGGTTCAGTATGCCTTCAATTTTGAATAAATCCCCAACAGTGTCACCAGCAAAGCACCCCCACACCATCACACCTCCTCCTCCATGCTTCACAGTGGGAACCAGGCATGTAGAGTCCATCCGTTCACCCTTTCTGCGTCGCAAAAAGACACGGTGGTTGGAACCAAAGATCTCAAATTTGGACTCATCAGACCAAAGCACAGATTTCCACTGGTCTAATGTCCATTCCTTGTGTTCTTTAGCCCAAACAAGTCTCTTCTGCTTGTTGCCTGTCCTTAGTAGTGGTTTCCTAGCAGCTATTTTACCATGAAGGCCTGCTGCACACAGTCTCCTCTTAACAGTTGTTGTAGAGATGTGTCTGCTGCTAGAACTCTTTGTGGCATTGACCAAAAGTGTGAAACAACTGAAAATATGTCTTATATTCTAGGTTTTTTCTTTGATTACTGCTTTGCACACTCTTGGCATTCTCTTGATGAGCTTCAAGAGGTAGTCACCTGAAATGGTTTTCACTTCACAGGTGTGCCCTGTCAGGTTTAAGAAGTGGGATTTCTTGCCTTATAAATGGGGTTGGGACCATGAGTTGTGTTGGGCCGAAGTCAGGTGGATACACAGCTGACAGTCCTACTGAATAGACTGTTAGAATTTGTATTATGGCAAGAAAAAAGCAGCTAAGTAAAGAAAAAGGAGTGGCCATCATTACTTTAAGAAATGAAGGTCAGTCAGTCCGAAAAATTGGGAAAACTTTGAAAGTGTCCCCATGTGCAGTCGCAAAAACCATCAAGCGCTACAAAGAAACTGGCTCACATGAGGACCACCCCAGGAAAGGAAGACCAAGAATCACTTCTGCTGCGGAGGATGAGGTTAAACACATATGTAAGTAATTTGCAATCTTCACTGTCACCTCAAATAAATCTTCTTGCTTCTCACATATATCTTGCATGTCGAGCTATTACAAGGAAGTGTAGAGCAGTAGGTTGCCATTTTATAATGTTATGGTGTCTCACAAGGATACACCATAACTAGAGATGAGTGATTCAATTCTGCAATTCAGAAAGTTGACTCAAATTTTACAAATATTTTGGGGATTTGAGAGAGAGAGAAGGAGCCTTTCAAAGCATATAGAGCTTGTTCAATACAGGCAGAATTTATTTGGACCGAAATTGATTTAGCTGAATTGGACTTTTTAAGAAATTTGCTAATCGCTAGCCATAACACTTTAATTAAATGAGTTCAGTGTCACACCTCTACAAAGCCTATTGTCCAAGGGGGAGAAGGCCCACTGTTCAGGCCCATTCATTATTATTAGGCTATGACCACACAGTGTGGTCATGATGCAATTATGATGCAATTAGGCAATGCATGCGACCAACCGCATGTGGTTACTGCATGCATAATTATGCATTTAGAGGTTAGGTTTTTTTTTGTCCTCAATCGTTAATGGACTATTTTTTGCACTGCTGTGAATTTTCATGGGTTTTTAGCATTCAGATTAACTACAAAAAGTGACGAATGTGGTAAAATACAGTACAGACAAAAAGTTTGGACACACCTTCTCATTCAAAGAGTTTTCTGTATTTTCATGACTATGAAAATTGTAGATTTACACTGAAGGCATCAAAACTATGAATTAACACATGTGGAATTATATACTTTACAAAAAAGTGTGAAACAGCTGTAAATATGTCTTATATTCTAGGTTCTTCAAAGTAACCACATTTTGCTTTGATTACTGCTTTGCACACTCTTGGCATTCTCTTGATGAGCTTCAAGAGGTAGTCACCTGAAATGGTTTTCACTTCACAGGTGTGCCCTGTCAGGTTTAAGAAGTGGGATTTCTTGCCTTATAAATGGGGTTGGGACCATGAGTTGTGTTGGGCCGAAGTCAGGTGGATACACAGCTGATAGTCCTACTGAATAGACTGCTAGAATTTGTATTATGGCAAGAAAAAAGCAGCTAAGTAAAGAAAAAGAAGTGGCCATCATTACTTTAAGAAATGAAGGTCAGTCAGTCCGAAAAATTGGGAAAACTTTGAAAGTGTCCCCAAGTGCAGTCGCAAAAACCATCAAGTGCTACAAAGAAACTGGCTCACATGAGGACCGCCCCAGGAAAGGAAGACCAAGAATCACTTCTGCTGCAGAGGATAAGTTCATCCACCAGCCTCAGAAATCGCAGGTTAACAGCAGCTCAGATTAGAGACCAGGTCAATGCCACACACACTTCTAGCAGCAGACACATCTCTACAACAACTGTTAAGAGGAGCCTGTGTGCAGCAGGCCTTCATGGTAAAATAGCTGCTAGGAAACCACTGCTAAGGACAGGCAACAGGCAGAGGAGACTTGTTTGGGCTAAAGAACACAAGGAATGGACATTAGACCAGTGGAAATCTGTGCTTTGGTCTGATGAGTCCAAATTTGAGATCTTTGGTTCCAACCACCGTGTCTTTGTGCGACGCAGAAAAGGTGAACGGATGGACTCTACATGCCTGGTTCCCACCATGAAGCATGAAGGAGGAGGAGGTGTGATGGTGTGGGGGTGCTTTGCTGGTGACACTGTTGGGGATTTATTCAAAATTGAAGGCATACTGAACCAGCATGGCTACCACAGCATCTTGCAGCGGCATGCTATTCCATCCAGTTTGCGTTTAGTTGGACCATCATTTATTTATCAACAGGACAATGACCCCAAACACACCTCCAGGCTGTGTAAGGGCTATTTGACCAAGAAGGAGAGTGATGGGGTGCTACGCCAGATGACCTGGCCTCCACAGTCACCAGACCTGAACCCAATCGAGATGGTTTGGGGTGAGCTGGACCGCAGAGTGAAGGCAAAAGGGCCAACAAGTGCTAAGCATCTCTGGGAACTCCTTTAAGAGTGTTGGAATACCATTTCAGGTGACTACCTATTGAAGCTCATCAAGAGAATGCCAAGAGTGTGCAAAGCAGTAATCAAAGCAAAAGGTGGCTACTTTGAAGAACCTAGAATATAAGACATATTTTCAGTTGTATCACACTTTTTTGTTAAGTATATAATTCCACATGTGTTAATTCACAGTTTTGATGCCTTCAGTCTGAATCTACAATTTCCTGACTATGAAAATACAGAAAACTCTTTGAATGAGAAGGTGTGTCCAAACTTTTGGTCTGTACTGTACATTAGCGGCTGCAACCCCTCCTTCTCCTCCACCACTTCCACCTAGGAATTCTCATCTTGTAGCACCAGTAAGCCATCAGTCAGTAGCTGGAAGCAGTGTAGCACAGCAGTGGAGAAGCGGCAACAGGCTGTGCTAAAACTTATTTACTTATTTGCTTAGGTGACAAACAACACACCGCCACAGTGCTGTGGCAGGGTATAAGGGACCAGGCTGAGCTGTGTCTCTCTCCACTCAACCTACAACCAGGTGTGGTTTTGTTGATAACGGCCGCAACTTGGTGGCAACTTTGGAGCTCAGCAAGCTCACACACATACTGTCACGCTCAGGTGTGGGGGAAAACCACACAGAGCGTAGGAGGGAAAGGAGATTAGGCCTGGAAACTAAGGAAGGAAGGTGTACACCTCCTAAAGGAAACCCTGACTCTAATCCTGACTTACTACCAGTATGAACAGGCCTCAAAGGTAGGCGAGTTCATACACAGGAACCTAAACCAAACTGACCCTATAGGACCCTGGTACTAATGACAGGAATGAGTCTACTTGTTCCTCCAACAGGAAGAACGAACAAGAGTCTCCCTCAGGCCAAACAACTGCTTCAACTTAGTGGTTCAGTGGTTTCTCAAAAACTACACTTTTTTGTCTGAGCTGCTGGTAAAGGTGCCTATTTCCGAAAGTCACCTACAGCTTCCGCCAGTCTGGCAACGCTGCAGCAGCGCTTACACTTGCCAGCTCACTGACTGCTGTGTGATCTGAGCACGCGCTGGAACCCTACCTGCTCTTAATAAAGATAAACAGCGCTGCATGTGGAAAAGGTTCTGATAAGCCGCCTAGTGTCATAACTAGCAGGGAAAAGTTTTGTAAAATGGTAAGGTAAAGGATTACCTAGCTAACAATGTCAATGTCCTCAGCGATCTTTCTGTGCCTTATAAATATTGGGTGTCTAAGCTGGACACATGGCACGAACTACGCCTTTGAGGTGCTGGCCTGCCCTGCCGCCAGTGTTTTTTCGGAGCGGTTATTTAGTGCCGCTGTGGGCATAATAACTGCTAAGCGCATCCGCCTGTCAACTGAAAATGCTGACAGGTTGATGCTAATCAAAATGAACAAGGCCTGGATTGCCCCTGACTTCGCTACCCCATCAGAGGAAAGCGGCTGAACATAAAGGAACTTTAAATGTGGCTTTTAAGGTGTATTGAATAGACTGTATTTCCATGAACCCCTTCCTCTTCTCGTCCTCTTCCTCCAGCATATCAAACTGCATATTAGGCTGCCCTTGCCTTTAAATATTTAAGAGGTTCACCAGCAGGCCCTCACCCCTAATTTTTTAACCTAAAAAAATTAACCTCACTCTGGTTCTCCTGACATGTTGACATAACAAGAACCTGTCTTGCGCCGCCCTCCAAACTGAGACATGAAGCTAGGAGTTTTGGATGACTTTGTTTCTTGGGCTCTGCCAGCAGGCACAGTTTCACCGCGCCCAGAGCCATCGCCTCTGCGTTCACCATCAGCAGCACACCCACTTCCCTGTCCCTTTCTGCTTGCCTTGCCCATATTATATAGTATATATGCAACTTTGTCACAAGTTCAGTAGTGCAGATTTTTATTAAGTGAATGATCAGAAAAATGTCACCAAATGTCAAATATATTCAGAATGCGCAAAGGTTATAGAGCAGCCGCAAATGAGGAACAACGGCCTAAATTAACGATAGAAAAAATACCAACGGATGTCAGGTATATAGACTACAGAAACGTTATAATGCACACGCTGTGCAGGTAGTGTTAGTGTCAGGGCACACTTGCGTTCTTTTTGCCCCAAAAGAAAAAAAAATGCAGCCAGATATAACAATGGACTTTTGTGTCTTTTGAACAGAAATACTAGCCCTGCCTAGCCAAATCCTATCCCTACACTATATGTCCCTCCTTGTGCAAATGTTATACAGCAGACGCAGCTGAGGAACTGCGGTCTTAATTAACGGTAGAAAAAATAGCAACTGATGTCAGGTATATAGACTACAGAACGGTTTAATGCACACGCTGTGCACATGGTATTAGCGTCAGGCACACTTGCAATCTTTTGCCACAAAATTAAAAAAAAAATGCAGCCAGATATAACAATGGACTTTTGTGACTTTTGAACAGAAATACTAGCCCTGCCTAGCCAAATCCTACCCCTACACAAGTCCTTCCTTGCGCAAATGTTATACCGCAAGAAGCAAAAGAGGTACTGTAGGCTTAACAGCAGAAATAATACATTTATATAGTAGAGATGAGCGAATCTCTTCGTTGATTCGTATCGAATCTTGGAAATTTCCAGCTGCGAAGCGAATCCAAATATTAGGTGATTCACTCCGTTAAGATTCGAAAATGTTCCTAAGGCTTTCTACGCATTCGATACATACTTGTCTGATAAATTGTACGCTAATGCTGCGTATAAGTTACTCTATACACTGTTGTGTACGAATACAAGTAATTAGCGAACTTTTACTGTTAGTTCGTTATTCGTGCACAAAAGCCCGGGAAGAAAGCGGTCACCTGACCTAGTGGGCAGGGCTTGCTCTGATTGGCTCAGGCTTGGTAAGCCAGTGATGCATCACTTCTGCTGCGACTGCTGAGACGAGCAGAAGCACTGTGTGTGAAGTTCTGAGACGCTGAGACCTGTGTTGTTGAAATTGGGGTGTAATTGTTTAGAGAATCCATATTACACATCAGGGATACTGCAGGGCAAGTGCAGGGCTAGTAATTAATCAGGCAGGGAGAGAGAGACAGGGAGAGAGACAGGGACAAAGACAAAGACCAGCTGCAGGGCCACAGAGTGAAGTGAAAAATGTCTGGAATGGATAAGCAAAAGAGGTCCAGTTCCAGCCAGACCTCGAGCTCTAAAAAAAAGGAGAAGGTGGCACAGGGTAGCAGTGCCAAAGCACCTGTAGCTGGAGCTTCTACTTCTGTAATTCGTAAAAGTTGGCCGGTGTTCCATCAGGCTAACCCACCAAGGCGCAACATTGTAGTGGAGGAGAAAGTGGATGAGGTAGTGGAGTGGATGGCATGCTCATCTCAGTCTCAGTCGGATGATCTGTCATCTGCTGATACAGTATCCATATGTAGCCAGGGGTCAGACTCGTCCTGCTCCACCATTCCGCTCCAGCAAAGCCCGTCATTTTGTGCCACCTCTTGGGCTTCAGTGCTCCCTCCTAGTGATGTCCCTTCTGCAACTTATAAAATAAAAGGCCACCGAACGCCACCGTATAATCCGGCGGTTATAGAGGACAGCCTCCCTGAGGATTTCTAAGAGGGCAGTCAGAGTTTGGACTGCCCGGAATTGGAGATTGGTGGGGAACAGCGTAATTTGCAGTCAGAAAAAAATGGTGGGGAGGAGTGAATCTGATGTATTAGAATGGAGGACCTGGGAGGCAGATCGGGCTGGTGAGGAGGGTTTGATCTCCGAGGAGGAGGGTGGTAGCAGTAGTGGCAGCAAAAGAGGGCAGAGGCGAGTTAGGCCCAGGGCCAGTCCTTCCTTGGGAACTAGCGAGACCCCAAGTATAGTGGGGCCGGCACCAGGGTGTAAGCGTGCAAGGGCTACAAGCTTTGCCAGCTGTGGAGGGCGCACGTCGGGTGTGTGGAAGTAGTTCACCACTCTGCCGGGGGACAGCAGTATGGCCACGTGTAATTTATGTAAACAGAAATTGAGCCATGGGAAATCCACAAATGTCGGGACCACTGCTCTGTGGAACCATCTGAAGTGGCGTCATGCAGTCGGGCAATTTAGAGCAGCCCATTAATACTGAAGAGCTGGTTACTTCTCCCGGGGTCACGTCTGTCAGGCAGGCTGCCTCCAGGGCCGTAGCTCAGCCCGCATTCAGGGGTGTAACTAGTACATACACCTCATCGCCCACTGCGTGCATGTCTCCACCTTCTCTTATTCGGCAGTCGTCCATTGCCGAGTGCGTGGCCAGGAAGCAGTTTTACGCCACAAGTAATCCGACAGTGTGCAAACTGAATGGTCACCTGACAAAGTTGCTGGCTGTGCAGTCTCTGCCGTACCAGCTGCTTGATTGCCCAGCTTTTAGGGAGCTAATGGCTTGCGCTCAGCCACGCTGGCAGGTCCCTAGCTGGCATTTCTTCTCCAAAAAAGCTATCCCCGCCCTTTACTCCCACGTGGCTGACAATATTGGATGCTCCCTGCAGCTGTCTCTCTGCAGTGGTGGACACCTGGAGCAGTGCTTACGGCCAGGGGCAATACATGATCTTTACTGCCCACTGGCTGAATGTATTTAGTGGCAATGAGTCAGGAACCCCCCAGCAACCGGGCCAATTGCTGTTGGCACCTCCACGCGCTTTCCAGCCAGGATTGCAGCAGACCACCCAACAACTATCTGCTTCCACCTCAACAGGCAGTCCGCTTGCTGGAGCGTCAGGGCAGAGAGTTAACCCCCCTCCTTCATATCATATGTGCCAGGTGCAATGCTGCCATACAGTGTTAGACTTAGTTTGTCTTGGCAGTAGCAGCCACACAGGCCAGCGCTTGCTGCATTATATGAAGCGGAAAATAGCGCACTGGCTGTCTCCACGCCAGCTGGAAGTGGGCAAGGTAGTGAGTGACAATGGGGCAAATATAGTGGCAGCTCTAAACCTGGGTCAATTCACACATGCTCCCTGTATGGCACATGTCCTAAATCTAGTGATGCAGAGATTTCTAAAAACATTCACTGACCTGCGCACAGTGCTGGCAAAGTCACAGGAGCTTTGCACTCATTTGAGCCATTCATATGTATCTCGCCACACTCTGCTGGAACTGCAGCGACGAAAAGGGTTTCCCCGACGCCGCTTAATAGGTGACGTGCCGACCCGGTGGAATTCCACTCTTCATATGTTGCAGCGGCTCCTTGAGCAGCGTAGAGCAGTGGACGATTTTGTCCAGCAGCAGCCAGAATCTTCCACCATAGGGAGCAGGTGCATTGATTTCTGGCAGTGGAGGCTGGTCCGAGATGCCTGCACTGTTCTAACGCCCTTTGAAGAAGCCATAAAATTGGTCAGCCGGGACAGCTGAGTTGTGAACTACGTAATTTCACTAATATTTGTGCTGGAAAAGACACTCATGCTCATGCAGCAGGGGGCAATGGGGGAAGGAAATCCTGGCCATCTGTCTGCATGCCATGCTGTCACTGTAGGGGAGCCCCAACGCCAAAGTTCCCTTGCAGAGCAGCAGGAGGATGAGGAGCTTCAGTTAGAGGAGGGGGGAGGAGGAGGATTTTAATGAGGATGACGATGTTGACCAGGAGGAGGAGACACAGCTTGAGGGTCTGAAGGCTGACGATGATGAGACTTTCAGGGACACTGAAGTGTCTCAGAGAGAGGTTGAGATGGAAAGAACTGGCTCCTTGGGCCCGCTGGGCAGGATGGTGAGCTGTATGCTCACATGCTTATACTGACAGATGTATCCTAAAAATAAGGCAGACAGATGCATACTGGCTGGCAATGCTTCTGGACCCGCGGTATCAATCCAACATGGGGTATTGTTTTCCTCCCCAGGAAAGGGAAGAGAAATTAGCATCATTGCGGGAGAAGCTATAGAATAACCTGGCCACAGCTTTCAGCCAGCCCCAGCCTGCTGCCACCGTGTCTGAGAAAGAGGTCTGGCCGAGTCATTCACTTCCTGCCACAAGCAGCAGCAGCCAGTTAAGCCTAATGAGTATGATGCAGCAATTTTTCTCTGCCTTCCAACAGCTGCAGCCAAGTGAGCAGGCCCAGACCACCCGCCTCAACGAGCAGGTTCAGGCGTACCTACAGTCTGGCTCACAAACCCTCTTCTCAGACCCCCTGGACTTCTGGGCAGGAAGATTACAACAGTGGCCGGAACTGTCCCACTATGCACTAGGGCTTCTTTCCTGCCCAGTCTCAAGCGTCATGTCAGAGAGGGTTTTTAGCGCCGCTGGGGGGGTGGTGACACCCAAAGGGACCAAACTGTCACCTGGCAGTGTGCAAAAAAACACCTTTATAACAATGAATATAGGCTGGATTACATCCGAATTTCATACTCCTCTTGCTGAGGCAGATAATTAGATCAGGCCTTGCAGGGCAGAATAGGGCAGAATAGTCTGAGTGTCTTCCCACTGTTGCTGTCAGCTGGCCCATAATGTTACTGCCAAACGTCTTGAGTCATTCTTGTTTTGGAGCCTCAGCCTTTACTCCCCCCCTCCAAAAAAAAAATAATATATATATATATATATCTATAAATAAGAATAAGAAAGAGAGGCAGCACTCCGGTCTTCAAACGTGAAAAAGTGGATCCTTTCACAATTACAAAGCAGAATGTACAGGCTTGTTTAAAGCCAAGCCTTTTTCTTTTACTGTAAATTGTAATTAGTGAACTGGAGTGTGCGTAATTTATCAAATACTTCGGCCGGCAGACACCACTGTGTTCATTAGTATGGGAAAATGGCCGTGGGACAATTTTTTCAGCCTTCGGCCTAAACTTACATCCCTGTCTTCTTCACACTATATCAGGAAGGTGTTAAAGGGTTAACAAAATACTCAAAACACAGGTTTTACAAGAATAGTTTAGTTATAAATAATAACTTTTTACAAATAATAAATAATATAATAAACAAACAAAAAAAGGGTTATGCTGGCCTTTGCCGACGTCTGGCCATCATCTCCTGCAGCTCTTGGTGCTCCAGCTGCAGGCCGCGAATAAGCCTGGAGGCAGCGTGGAGCCTGGTCCCAAAGCGGCGTAAGGCTTCCTTCACTTCAAAGTCAGTGGGGATATCTGTAGGGGTGGAAACAGTAATAATTAGTATGATCGAGTAAAAGTGGTTGCCCCATGAAAAAAATCCTAAAATTTAAAACCAGAACCTGGATCAGAATACTTTAGCAGTTGCATGTCATTATATATTTGGTATATGTACTGGAGTTATTCAGTGACATGTATCTGTATTGAGCCTTTTTTTTCTTTGAACTGCTCACTGAGAAGGCCACACATGGTCAATTTGGGATTTGTACTTATTGGACACCCATACTGCGTGGTCTTCCCATGGTCCAGGGGAAAACTCCACCCTGACGGTTGGAGCTACAAAAGATAAAGCATAAATTTAGTTTATATTTTGATGGTAGAAGGTCCACCCATTACACTTTTTATTTTACCTACCTTCTACCTCTGGAAGTTGAGCTGGTGGTGTTGGAGGGGCAGGTGGGGTCCTCTCTCGCTGGGGTGGAGGAGGGTGAGAGGCGCTC
Source organism: Rhinella marina (assembly GCA_900303285.1). Lineage (NCBI taxonomy): Eukaryota > Metazoa > Chordata > Amphibia > Anura > Bufonidae > Rhinella > Rhinella marina. The sequence continues at coordinate 49,055 of ONZH01005808.1, read as the reverse complement.
CTCTGTGGTGCAGCTGTCAAAAAACATTAAATAATGGCATTACATTCAACTCTAATGAACAGTTGTAACTTCTGATGTTTATACATGGGAATAGTTTTGGCTGGAAGATCCCATTCCTAACTACTAGTGCTCTAATATCACTGCAACTGCACTCCCATGTAGCTTGGATTTAAAATAAATTAAATATGTTTACACTTACTAGAAGCCGAAGGTACTGTAGGGGCCGTCCGGCCTTGACGGTGACCGTGGTGACGGTGACCCTGGTGACGCCGTCATTGTCGTTGCTCTGCAACATAAATCCGTACACAATTGTTATATGATGACTCTTTTTAATACTAACACTATACTACTATAAAGATATTATGAGTGAGAAGGGGGCAGTATCATATCCATTTTTTTCTTCAAAATAGGTATTTATTGCGATAGATATGGTTATCGTCGCAATAAATTTCTTAATATCTTTAACACGGTGCGGTGGGAATACTTTTAATATCGCCCACTGACATTAGCTGCAGCATGAGCACGTCTTTGAGTCTGTGTGTAGGAGGAGGAAGCGCTAACTCTGAAGGGGCATATATCTAAGGGTACTTTCTTTCACAATAGTACATTTGCCTGACACAAACGGGAGAACGGCCAGCACCATTAACAATAATCGGGGACGGCGTTGATCCGGCGGCTATCTAGCAAGAACGCCTGGAATTGGCAGGACAAATACTGCAGAACAGCCTACAGGATCACCACCACATATGTGAAAGTAGCCTAAGGCAAATTACTGTGAAGGGCACGTATCTGAGAATACCTTCACTTGTTTGGTTCGAGTCAGAAGCGTGGCCTAGAATGAAAGAAAATTACTGCAGAGCTGGATCTGGCCCGGGGTCCGCACAGTGTCGAAATGATGGCGCAAGCCTCGGATCACCTGCTGGATCACCTCCTTTTTATTCTGGTTCGGGTGGCGGTGTGTGCCATCGTAATCCTGCCGGTCAATCAGCCGGATCATGTATTTCAGCTCTGCAGAGCTAAATGATGAGGATCGCCTGGATGCCATTTTCAAAAATTTGCTCTGCCTCTGAGGAGTGCACGCCGCGGCCTCTCGTCGTGCGTGCCTGCGTATTACGTAATCGCTAGACAATAGTACGCTGAGGATTCGTATGCAATTTGTACGCTCATGCGTACGTGTTCAAAGAATTTGTGTACCTTTTAAAACTGAACGTTCGTTATTAGTGCGCGAATGTTCGCTAAACGCCACATAATAACATTATATTTTGTATACAAATTTAACGAATATATTCGTCGAATATATGAATCTTATGAAAAGTTCAACGAATGTTCGGCGAATAAAATTTTGAATGATTCGCTCATCTCTATTATATAGGTTAATCATGTACCCCGTCTCTTCTCAAGACTAAATAAATGTAATCATTTTAATCTTTCTTTTTAACCAAGACCCTCCATGCCCCTTATTAGTTTAGTCGCACTCCTTTGTACTTTTTCCAACTCCAGAGCATCCTTTCTATGGATAAGTGCCCAGAACTGAACTGCATATTCCAGATCAGGCTGCATATTCCAGATATGACAATATCCTGGTAGTCTTTGGAGCAGCTAATTGACATTGTATGCTGTTATTCAATCTATGATCTACAAGGACACCCAAATCCTTCTATACAAGTGACTCTACTAGTGTTACATCCCCTCAGAAGATGCATAACTTTACATTTATCCACATTGAAACTCCTTTGCAAAGTTGATACCCAATCACACAGTGTCCAAGTCATCTTGTATTTTATGGACATCTTCTTTAGACTGCACAGTACTACACAGCTTGGTGTCATCTGCAAAAATAGAAATGGTGCTATTAATCCCATCCTCAATATCATTAATAAATTAAATAATAGAGGACCCAGCACTGAACCTTGGGGTACACCACTTAAAACCCGGAATAGGAATCATTGACCACAACTCGATACGGTCCTGCAGCCAGTTTTCAATCCAATTACAAACTATACTTTCCAAGCCTATAGACCTTATTTTTCCTAATCCAGAAACACTACATTGACAGCCGTCCCTCTGTCCAGGCTTCTACTCACCTCCTCATAACAACAAATCAGGTTAGTCTGACAACTTCTGTCCTTGTTAAACAGTCACATACTACTCCTGTATATAGTCCCTTAAGATACCTTCAAACATTTTTCCCACAACAGAAGTTAAACTTAGCTGTTTATACCTGTCACCTACGGTAATAAATTTATCCTCAGTATTATTATGTGACAGTATCTGCTCCCAGTCTATGCCCTGAAATGCTGTCCTCAACATGAGGAAATTTACCTTTTTAAAATTTTGTGTTTTTTGCTCTCCCTGACATAGTTTGCTTTTTATAGTTACAGGGGAATATAATTATGTTGTGGTCACTATTAGTGTTCCTCGAACAGTAAAATTTCCAACAAGGTTCCAACAATAAATTACCAGATCCAACAGAGCATCGCCCCTAGTGTGATCTTCCACAAACTGGCCCCTGCAGCAAGTTGAGGAATATTCTCCCATTTGCACTTGAGGCAGAACCATGACCCCACTCAATATCTGGAAAGTTAAAATCTCCCATTATGACCACTGTACCAGCCTGTACAGCCTGCTCTATTTGGTTATACAGTTCAATTTCTGTCTCCTCTGTGATGTTAGGGGGTCTATAGATTACACCAAGTATTATTTTTTTCAGTGTTTGTATCCCTTTGTAATTCCCCACATAAGGTTTCAACATCCTCACCATCCTCACCCCCAATTGCCTCTTTCACACTCGCCCTCATATCACTCGTCGCATATAGGCACAAGCCACCGCCTTTTTAATTGACCTTGCATTTCCAAAATAGTGTAAAACCCTGAATATTAACAGCCCAGTCATATGAAGTAAAGTCATATGAATCCCCCAGCCCCACCAACCATGTCTCAGCCAGACCAACTACATCTATGTGTTCCTCTAGTACTATACCCTCCAGCTCCCCCATTTTGCTTGCTAGACTTCTGGCATTTGTGAAAATACATTTTAAATTACTATTTAATTTCTCACATCCAGATCCCATAAAGTTAATGTCTGTGATTTTTGGGGTACCTTGGTTGATATTGTTGGTATGGTCAATGTTACCAGCAGCTATATTTTTCTTCAGTGTACAGTTCTGCCCAGTCATCTCCCTACTTTTCTCACTAACCCCAGCCCCCCCTAAATCCCCACTGTCCCCTCCTATATCCTACTCTCTATCTACACTATCTACCCCCTTATTAGTATGACCCCCCCAGAACCTAGTTTAAATGCTCCTCCCACCGTCTAACTATTCTTTCCCACAGACCAGTTGCATCCTCCCTATTAAGGTGCAGCCAGTCCCTACTGCAGAGCCTGTAGCTGACAGAGATGTCAGCCCAGTTCTCCATGAACCCAAACCCTTCCTTCCTGCACCAGCTTCTGAGCCACTTATTTAACTCCCTGAGCTCCCATTGTCTCTAGTGACACATGTGGCATGATATTATTTCTGAAAACACTACCTTGGAAGCCCTAGACTTGAGCTTCTCTCCTAGTTCCCTAAAGTCATTTTTAAGAACATTCCATCTCCTCCTGAATTTGTCATTGATACCGTTATGGACCAAAACCACCAAGTCTTCCCCACCCCCACCAATTAATTTGTCTATCTGATCCACTATATGCTGAATCTAGAATAAAACACACTGCTAGGCAATCACGGTCTCGGCAGATGGCCCTCTCTGCCCCCCTAATAATAGAGTCCCCTACCACCAGCATCTTTCTGACATTTTCTGCACTTCTTTTCCCATTCTACCAGCAACATTCATCCTCCTGATTGCTAGGAGAAATTCCCTGCTACAATGTTGCTGGCCTGGGCTTTCGTCCCTAATATCAACCAAACAGGCATAACCAAACTACTGACCCTGTAGTCCTGATCTTGCCCTCCTCCATCCACCTCCATCCACTGACCCCAGCCAGTGCCTGCACAGTGAGGTCTAGGCCTCTCTCCAGGTTTACAATGCTCCTGCGTGTTGCAAGTTGCCTATTTAGAGCCAAGATCTGGGCTTCCAAATAGGCAACATGCTTGCATCTAGTGCAAATGTATTCACCCTCAAATGGCTCTTCAAGGCATGAATACATTGCACAACACACACATAGTAGCATTGTCCATGGAGCATGTGTTTAAATGGGGATGAACAGTAAAGAAAGAAAGCAGTAAATATGAATTTAGATTTAGATCCCTGTCTGCTGTATTTGGAGACCTTGCTAGCAATCAACACGCAAGGAAAATCTATCAAACCTTAGTTTCTTGCTCCTTGTCTTAAAGGGGTTTTCCGAGTTATAAATATTGATGACCTATCCTCAGGATAGGTCATCAATATCAGATCGGCAGGGGTCCGACACCTGGCACCCCCGCCGATCAGCTGTTTGAAGAGGAGGCGCGCGCCGTATCAGCGCTGCCTCTTCTTCATTGTTTACATGCTGGCCAACACGGGAGTAGTGGTGAGTAGGTGTAATTACACCTCACCGCCCCATTCATTTCTATGGATAGAATCGCTTCCATAGACTTGTATGGGAGCGATTCTTCCCATACAAATGAATGGGGCGGTGAGGTGTAATTACACCTACTCACCACTACCCCCGTGTCGGCCAGCATGTAAACAATGAAGAGGAGGCAGCGCTGATACGGCGCGCGCCTCCTCTTCAAACAGCTGATCGGCGGGGGTGCCGGGTGTCGGACCCCTGCCGATCTGATATTGATGACCTATCCTGAGGATAGGTCATCAATATATATAACTCGGAGAACCCCTTTAAATGCTAGTTCTTCAACTCCACTCCACTTATTCACAAGCCCACTTAGTGCAGCAAGCCCAGCAAGAGCTTATGGGTTTCTCATTTTACATTTTTATTTCATAGCGCATGTCATACAGATAAGTTTTTGTTCCTACCATTTTATAATGGAAGTCAACAAAGTGTGTGGATATTGCAGCAATTTCCTTTACTGCAGTGAGGATGAGGCTTTTGTCGTGTAATATGCTGTTAACATAGATTGTATTAGTTATAATGACGATAATCACCATCATAATATTGCCAATTGTACAAGCAGTTCTAGAGAGAGAGAGGAAATAGATAGATCCTTCTTTGTTTTTCCTCAAGTACCACTATGAAAGGATTGAGACCACTGGAATATGCTAAAGAATAAAATCCTGCAAAACATTTGGTTAATTTGTTTCCAGGGAAATCAAATCAGTTTAATGTTCTAGTCTCTAATTGGTCCAGTAACACTAATGCACTAACCGTTGATTGTAAATACAAAGACACAATGTAGAGTTGCCGAAAATGGCTTTGTGTGGGCTAGCATATGTGAAGTACCTTGCTCATTTGGACTGTTTTATCTATTTCCCTCTTGTGTACACAGGCACAGGACTTTCTACTACTTTGTTCTTTCCACGCTGTTTATCTGCATTGGTAGGCTTGATTGTATTCCTCTTGTGCCTCTTGTTATTTCTATCCTCTTAGAGCACTAGAAGCCATTTTCGCAGTTCAGTAACATACGCTAAGCCATGGCTTTTGTGTAGAATTCCTCCAATGTCTTTTTCATCTCTTTGTTTACTGCTCCAATTATATTCAGTTTTTTTGCAGACATTGGAAATGAAAGAAATTCAAAATAGCAAAGGTTAGGATCCAAAGCAAAGCTGCAGGAATCATGTATTGTTAATTTCAAGAAAAACACCTAGATCTTCTGGCAGTGGTGTATCTAATCTATTTGTTTGCAATTCTGTATACAGTTTTGTGAAATATAGAAGGAAAAATGCATTATTAATGCATTATAGATAAACAAGTACCTCAGCAGTGAGAAGGAAAAGTTTCTCAGGCAAAGTATAGACAGCATTTGTAATACCAGAAACGGATGAGATGGACACAGCAGTGTACACTTCAGTGACAGTCCAGTGTATTATCTATTGACATTAGTGCGCAGTCCAATGTATAGCGTAGTCCAGTGGTCTTCAATTTATGGCTGTACTGCTGTTGCAAAACTACTGCCAATTGGCATAGAGTGGTATCCATTTTGGCAACATAAAGCCTAGTATATGGTCCATTGGCACTCTCATGTGCAGTCCAATATACAGTCTAGTGCAATAGTCTCCAAGGTGTGACTCTCTCACCTAAACTACAATACCCAACAGGAACACTGCAGTGAGCAGCTCTGCAACAGTCCAGTGTACAGTCCATTCATAGTCCAGTGTACGGTGCATCCACAGTATGAATAAGACCGTTACTATTAATTAAAGCACAGGGAAAATTACACTAATTAGCAGTAATGTACTTTATAAATTGATATGTTTTATACTATATGTATGAATTTCTAGTACAAGTTTTTTTTAGATCGAAATAATTATTAAAACCTAAAAGTAGTACATGTGTGGGGGTTGTTGCTCTGAGTTAGGCTCTAGAGAACATAAGCATCCGCAAGCCAATCTGATATAAATCAATGGGTTGGTTGCCCTCTATGATGCAAATTTAAAGAGGACCTTTCACCACTTCTGACATGCCTGTTTTAATAGATTCACGCAATTCCCGTGTAATAACAATTCTGGAATATCTATTCTAATGGCTCTATGTTGTGCAATTGCTTTATAATTTCTACTAGAAGTTATGAATGAATTGCTAGCAGTCTGCAGTAAGGGTACAGAGGGGTGGTAACCAACTTGTGGTGTGTACCTGCACAGACTCTATTCAATCAGTGCTGCCATTTTCAGACTGTGCATGTACACCCCCCCAACTTCTACCACCCCTCTGTAGCCTTACTGCAGACTGCTAGCAATTCATTCATAACTTCTAGTAGAAATAATAAATGAATGGCACAACATACAGCCATAAGAATAGATGTTCCAGAATTGTTACAACACGAGGAATGCATCTAGCTATTAAATCAGGCATGTCAGCAATGGTGACAGGTCCTCTTTAAGGCATATCAGACTACACCTTTAAGGTGACCCACTGCCTGATGCCTCCTTTAATGTGTTGCACTATAATTATGGTTGTTCTGTACAATTTATACAGCTGTGATAATTCTTTCCTCTTATACCATATGTGCTGAATATTCTAATTTAACAGGTTTCCTGTTTCTATGCAATCAAAAGCCAAGATTTTAAATGTTTTTGTCTGAAACATTAGCAAATTTCATATGGGGCCAGGTTTTTCAAAGTGCTTTATTACAAAGGTTTATCTTATGATTGTCTTTTGTCGGCAGGTCAGTACGTGACAGTGATGATGATGATGACGAAGAAGATAAAAAGTTGAACCGGGGTTGCACTCTTCAGTATCAGCATGCCACTCTGCAAGTCTTTACCCAGTTCCACACCACTTCATCTGAGGGCACTGACCAGGTTATCACAATGCTGGGCCCAAACTGGATGGTGGAAGTTACCGATCTGGTGAATGATTTCATGCAGGTGGAAGACCCAAAAATAGCAGAAATGGTTGATAGTAATACACTGGCTGGAAGGGAACCTGGTACAACAATTTTTAAAGTGAGTGTTTTCAAATTTATCTTATATATATCACAACTACTAAGAATGGCTCAATAATATATTTTTATCATCTTTTCCTTTCACTCAATGCTGTAAATAATGTATATTGGGATATGATCTCTATCTATATCTGCGGTCCTTTTTTTTCCTGAATCTACATCATATAACTACAGAAAAGATATAGGGAGTCATCTACTAAGACTAGCACTTCACACACACAACTCTTAATACATTTGTCACATTTTCTGCTCTCCATGGCAAGGATGTGAAAAAAGTGAGAGTCACAAATTGTATCTCAAAATGACACTTAGGGCCAAATTTTCTAATCCAGAAAATTGGCATAGAGCCATAGTAAATGGCCCCCATAGTGTTCCACTCTTTCAGATACAATCTCGTAATTTGTACTTGACCGATATATTTCTTCCATGAAGATGTCAGTGAAGGATCCACGTTTCGTCCATGTGTTCATTTTTTTTCTCTCCATATATCACCGTATTCCTCGGACATTGCTAAGCTGAAAATTAATTTCAAAAGCATCTCCTACCAGTGGTCAGTGAATAACATACACAACATGGCCCACACATGGATTTCATCTGTGTTTTATCTGTGATTTTCACAGACCCTTTGACTTCAGTGGGTGTGTCTTGTCCACATCATGGACCAAATTATTGTTGGTCTCCTTGATTTTTTCACTGACCCATTCAATGGATACATTTGCTATGTGCAGAAAAAGCAGACATCACACGTCATTTAAAAAATGGAAATGTGAACGAGGCCTAAGAAAACATAGCCCTCCAGTTGCAACAAGTGACACTTTTTTCTTAAAGGCTTCCACCTGAGCAGAAAATGCCAGCTACAACTTGAGAACAGAAGGAAAATTAAGCAGTAGAAGGGAGCAAGCCACAGAGAACGTAATGCAAAATCATCTGTATAAACAGCAGAAGAATGACTTCAGTCCAATAGATAAATGGATCTTTAATCACCTATGTGCAGTGCTGAAGCTTTGGGAAACCTTTATCACGAAATCTTTCAGTGCACACAGCATGCAATTAAACATAATAGTTAATGATTTGAGGGAGCTAATAATCAGAATGATTAAACCAGTGCTAATAGTTCAGTTCAGGATAGTAAGAAGTCAGAGCAACTGGATGTTTTGAATTGTTCTATTGAAGACGTTTCACTAGTCATCTGACTGCCTTTAGAATAACTTGTAAAAGAAATCTCAGGCAGTAAATACTGGTGAGCCATGCTTAAGTCATCATAAGGTCAAGGACATCATGGAGGTAAGATGTAGATTAAAAGTTGCATGACTGAAGCTATTAGGTGTGATCACACTGCCTTAGGAGAGGTGTTAGAAAAGCTTTTTAAGTAGCAGCCAATACATGGTGCACCCCTCCTCCACTATTAAGACTCGGTTTCTCTAGTTTCACATAAATTCCTTCTTTAACACCTATTTCAATGTTGGGTCTTCTGGATGCACCAGTTCATCCAAATTACTTCAGAACAATTTTTTGGTTCCAAAATTGGTGCAATGCGTGACATTTTAAGTCATGGCCATTTCCAAATAAGCAAGGGAAAATTGTCTAGTGAGGGGTAAAAAGTGTGTAAAACACATAATAAATGAAGCACAAGCCATGTACTTCTCCAATAAGTGGGTGGGAGGAGGTGTTGTCTGCCAATGTATATAGAAGACCGTGTGACTGGCAATATATTTAGGTGGTATTTTGTTTGCAGTGTGTATGAAAGTCATGTATCAGCATTTTATATGGGTAAAATGTGGTTTTCATTTATATGGGCTTAGAGGGCCCTTTTACACAAGCCAGAGTTGTGGACAATTATCGGGGATTAATGTTCGTACATTAACGCTCATTCCCAATTGTTCTGTGTATATAGGTGCTAATAACCACCTGATGAACAGCAAACACTTGTTTGTCAGGTGATCATCATCTCTCATGTGGCACTTAAAATCATTTGTGGGAAACACATCACCCTGTGTGAACAGGAATGTGCTGCCCACAAAAAATGACTCTGTATGGGGATGATTGCTGCCCATAAAATCAGCTCTACTGTGCATCAGCAATGATTGGGATTGAACGGTTCATTCCCTATTATTGCCCTCTGCATCTGCCCATGTAAAACAACCCTTACTCTCCACAATCTTGATGTACTATTAGACATGCCATTGCTAGGGGTCCAACTGATCTTGAGAACAAGCTTGTGTTTGACTGCTTCAGAATGGAAAGTGACTGCACATATGTGGCCCTCTCTAAAGTCACTAGCTACCACATGTCATATTGCTAATTATAGTAGCTTATTAAGATATTGTAAGTCTTTCCAACATGCTTTATCTTATTTTTTTCTCAATCTGTACAGGTAGTGTCTCCACTTATGGAAGCTGTGCTGGGTGAAACCACAATTACAGTGACTGAGGAGAAGGTCAGCATCGTGGAGCTCCAAGCACAGGTGATATCAGGACTGACCCTCTCCCTACATGCCAGCCCAGGAAACAGCCACACTATTGTTGCAAAGACAACAGCCCAACATCTGCTAAAATATCCGAAACAAGTAAGTGATCCCGCTCAAGAAGAAAGTGGAGTGTTTCTACTGTATAATCTACAATGTAGCACTTGCAGTGAACAGCATGAAATTAATCTGTTATTTCAAAGAGCAGTTTTAATTTAGATGCGGGATTGTTGTATAAATTTGTGTTCTTGTCAAGATATTATCACTAAATGCACTTATAATGTTACAATGTGTTTTAAGCAGATAAATATAATCCCAAAAGTAATATATCAGCATTAAAGCGTTCTGCTCTCTGAAGTGTGGCATTACTATAAAAACGGGAAAAACATTCCCAGAGTCTATTTCATCTTCAATTTTCATATGGCGTGAGTGATATAAGTACAGCATTACTATTCTTCACACAAATGTTAAATCATTGTAAATGTTTGTGGCATTTACAGAGAAATATCCATTTCCCTACTGTTACATAATGCTTTTATTTATGCACTTTTGATACCGGGCCCATCAGAGATTTTTTTTTGCTGTGATAGCATTAGCTATGAATGTTGTCTGCTGGGTGCTAAATTCAATTCTCCACCATTGTTATGTAGATTTCAATTTTCAGGACACCCAAAGTCATTTTTTGCGCATTTATTGGTATATTTAAAAATAGTTATGGCTATGAAACCACCTTAGCACAGTTTAATACTGCCATCATTTACCATACTTATTTGTTCATGTATTTCAGTTGATTTTATGGTGCCAATATATTCTACAGCAGTGTAAACAAGTTGTTGCCTCACATACAATGGTCAGCCAGTAAACCTCTTTAGGTGCACCATACACCTTCAATAGCTCTTGGCTTGGCATATATTCTCTGTGGGGAGATGGGAGTATACCTCTGACAGTGGCTTATCTCCCTTGAGACCAAGAAAACATGCATATTCAATCTTTCCTCTAACATCTTCTTTCAAGGGAGGGTGTGCAACCACCATGCCATACATATAGGATGGTAGGCTGGGCCTGGTCAGTTTGACAGACTTATATGTGTATGGACACCTTTACTGTTTGGAGCATGGAAGGAATCAGGAATACTAGGAAAAGATGCATAAGAGCACAGGCAGAATGTGCTCTCCCATTCTGAGAAGTTCTGTGTAATATGGTCAATCAATTGTTTAATAATCCCCCCTGTCAGACCCTAACAAACAGCATTATTAGTAGCTTGGTTAGTCTGCGTTCACATCTGTGCCGTGAACTCCGGCAGTCTACAGGCTGTAGGAGTTCGCGGTATTTAGCATAGCCTGATACCACCATGCACGGCCAGATCCCCATTCACTATAATGGGATCCGATGGGGATCTGGCCACTTTCCAGCATATATGCTGGCTTTTGGCCAGACAAAAAATACTATTTTTTCTGCAGTCAAAAGCCGGCACATGTCCCAACACAGATGTGAACCCTGCCTCACAGTGTCCATTTGGATTAAGAAGAAATTTAAAGTCAAAGCATTAAATTCCCTCATTTCTTTTAATGGTGCTCTTGTTGGCTACTACCTATTCCTGGCCTAACCCTCAGAGAATGGGCAAACATATGTGACACTGGTTCTGTCATATTCAAGACTAATATCATTGTGCTACATGGCAATATTGATAATTAATGAAAAGTGTACTATTGGCAGAATTAAGTTTATTGTGGTGTTTACAACTAATGTATACCATTTTCTTTCTTATAGGAAGCTCTGCTTAATCTTTGGCTCACATTCAGTGATGGAACCTCTGCACCATTGTCACTCTATGATCCCAAGGATTACACATTGGCTGTCACTAGCTTGGATGAAAAGTTGGTGTCTGTAAGCCCAGAACGTGCTTTTCCTCTTGTTATTGCTGGAGAAGAGCAAGGAACAGGCTCTTTGCTTAGAGCAGAAATGATAATTAATGAAAGCTGCCAAAAAACAAAACGAAAAAGTGTACTTTTCACTGCAACCGCTCTTGTTCATGTTGTTTTTGGCTCACTTGAACCAGGAGGAGAAGGTGAGCCTGGGAAATTACTGACTGAAGTTCCTGCCCACTCGCCTGTGCAAGAAAATAAAGAAATATCAGGAACAACATCAATGATAACTCTATCTACAATAGTTGAAGAGCACAGTTCACATGTTCCTGGGGATTATTCTTTACCAATTCCTACAGTGTATCCTCAAATTCCCCGAGGATTAACAGACCTGGAGATTGGAATGTATGCTCTCCTTGGAGTTTTTTGCCTTGCCATACTGGTCTTCCTTATAAACTGCATTGTGTTTGTTCTAAAATACAGACACAAAAGGGTTCCACCAGAGGGCCAGGCTAATCCTGATCATTCTCATCACTGGGTTTTTCTTGGAAATGGACAGCCTCTTAGGTCGCGGGGAGAATTATCCCCACAACCTGAAAGTCCTGGAAATCCCTTAGAAGCAGGAACTCTGCCACCTCATCATTCTTCTTGCTGTAGAGGAGAAGCAAGAGGAAGTAGCAGTAACAGCAGTTCTCAGGCTAGTGTGCAAAGCCAGTCTCATGGACGTGGAGATGGTTCCTCTGGTGGTGGTGGTTCTAGTAGAGAAGCAAGTGAGGACCCTTTAAGTTCTTCTCCAACATCCAAACGCAAGCGAGTTAAGTTTACTACCTTTACTAGTTTGCCAAGTGAAGGTAGTGTTTATGATGCAGTACCAGGAGCAGAAGAATGTGATCTTGAGTGGGTTTGCCGAGATATGGGACTAAGAGACCAACATGAACTCAGAGACTATATCAGGAGGGTCAGAGACATGGCATAGCCTTAGCATTTTGTTGGACGTATTGTAATGGACAAGATGGGCAAACATGCACCCATTAGGTTTGCTGTTTCCTGCAAAACACAAGAACGGGATAATGTTCCCTCTTATGTCTCTATATTAATGTATTCAAACCCACACACTGCCACTCACCTCTTTTCCTTCCTTCATACCAATAGTCACTTAAGACATTGACTTGTCTATCTTTCTCTTCTTCGCTTTTATTCAAAACACATGCACATCTATCCAAGAGAAGGGAGCATGTTGTCTACCTATGTCTCTTTGTTCTTTGAGATGGAGATATGAGCATTACTAGGCCTCCTGCATACCAAACCGCTTCATGTATTACATAAGTAAAGTATATACCATTCTTAAGTTCCAGATGAAAGGTTGAAGACCCAAAAAACAGAACTGGAAAATTGTTTTTGTTAAACAAAAACATGGTAAAAAGTAATCCAAGTTATTGATGACCATCAAACTAACGAAACTGAATGCAAGAGAAGATTTTAGAGACATGGGGCACAATGAATATCGCCAATCCGAAAAGAAGTAATTGACTTAACATAATTGAAATTGGAAACAATTAAAACATAACCTTTCGTTAACATGAATATGTTCTTACCAATTATACCGTATATAAAGTATGTGAATGTGTTCAACATTAAGCTATTCAAAAAGCACCTCAAATGTGACAAGATTTTTCTCAGGGGATTTAAGCAGTTAATGTAGTTCATAAATTGCTTATATGAGTGATGTTGTGGCAGAACATTTTGTGGGAAAGTAGCCATCTATGAATGGGTTGGTACTGAGAGGTCTAGCCCTATATTAATGGCATAAACATATGCACAAAATTACCAACTCCTAGCATTTGGTTATTATATAAGAGGTAAGAGCCCAGCTAATATTTCTGTTACTGACACATGCTTGCTAAATCAGAATATTTAGGGTTTATTTGGTCATTTTGAGACACAGCATTCTGCTTGTCATGTCACCACACATATTGACTATATTTAATTGTTGCAAATGGAAACTTTTTTTCTTTAGGAAATTTGAAGTCAGCTTATCCATTCAAAAATGAATCCTTGATTCTATGAGTCAGTGTTTCAATCTCGTGACATTCAGTCTGAAGAGTTCTTGTAGTAGGATTTCTTCAAACAGACCCTAAACCTTGTATATGTATCTTTATTTTATTATATGCGAACATGCATTTATTTCCGATTTTGAGTTCACCAGGATGTGATTTATATATTTTCAAAGTAATATGACATTAATACTCTGATGGATCCTTAACACTATAGGACTACTGCCTTTTTAATTTGATTTTTTTTTTTTTGCTTTTTTGGGACAAGTGCATTGAGTGTATTGGCAGAAGACCACTCACCTGTGTTAATGGATGCTACAGATGCCACCAAGTATGGAGGACAGTGCACATCTTCTAATATCAGGGGATACATTTGTTGCAGTATATCGTTCCCAAGCAGGATAAATGGGTGCATTGAGAGTTCTCTTTATATAAGACATGTATGTCTTGAATTTAACCACCATATATGTCAAATGTTTCCCTCAAGAAATATATGGGAAAAATAAAGTTTGGCAGTGCACCAAAGTTACGTCTGCTTTTTATTGTTTTATTCATTGAAGACATCATCGGGTATAAATTTCAGTGAAGCAACAAATTCAACAGGACAAACACCCTTATGATAAATCTGTTAAAGGTGGAAAATTATGCCAGGTCGGATCTGGCATAGTTGCCCAACAGTTTTCTAAGTAGAAAATCTAGCATTCTGTTGAAAAACACAAGGACTGAACACAAGGTTCTTACTATACATTTTGTCAAACTGCCAACTTTATGGTGACTTTCTTCAAGTGGGCCTAAGCTATTGGGCCATACAGCACTACACCATGTGAACTGGTCACAAACGCTAGCCTTTTTATATGGTAACATTTCATTCAGGTAGAGAAGGCCTGACAAAAATCTGAATTTATTATAAAAAGTACATACGGTAACACGTTTTGATGTGGAATAGAGTGTACAGTGGCTCTCCAAAACAATAATGAAATGGATAGTAGGTGCTATGAACCACCAGCTCACCCCTAGCCGTAAAAGATCAAGTAATGGAAAAAAGTAAGATTGTGGTAAGCACTCTCTGCAGCTGGTATTGTTCGTAGTGAAGAAAATATAAATATAATATATAAATATATATAAATGGTAAAAAGTATAAACCTGAAGGTGTCGGCCCCTTACAGAGTAATGAGGGGGGAGTTGCAGAGAGCGATGAGGAGAAAGCAAAGCTACTAAATATCTTTTTCTCCACTGTATTCACTGAAGAAAATAAACTGTCAGATGAAATGCAGAATATAAAAGTAAATTCCCCATTAAAAATGCCCTGTCTGACCCAGGAAGAAGTAGAGTTGCGTCTTAAAAAGATTAAAATAGACAAATCGCCAGGACCAGATGGCATACACCCCCGTATCCTAAGAGAATTAAGTAATGTCATCGCCAGACCCTTATTTCTGATATTTAAGGACTCTATACTGACAGGGAGTGTTCCACAGGATTGGCGCATAGCAAATGTGGTGCCAATATTCAAAAAGGGTCCAAAAATAGAGCTCGGGAACTATAGGCTGGTAAGTTTAACATCTGTCGTGGGTAAACAGTTTGAGGGTTTTCTAAGTGATGCTATCTTGGAGTACCTCAATGAAAATAAGCAAATAACTCCATATCAGCATGGCTTCATGAGGGATCGGTCATGTCAAACCAGTTTAATAAGTTTCTATGAGGAGGTAAGTTCTAGACTGGACCGCGGCGAATGAATGGATGTCATATATCTGGACTTCTCCAAAGCATTTGACACGGTACCACATAAAAGGTTAGTATATAAAATGAGAATGCTTGGCCTGGGAGAAAATGTCTGTATGTGGGTAAGTAACTGGCTCAGTGATAGAAAACAGAGGGTGGTTATTAACGGAACATATTCAGATTGGGTCACTGTCACTAGTGGGGTACCACAGGGGTCAGTATTGGGTCCTATTCTCTTCAATATATTTATTAATGATCTTGTAGAAAGCTTGCACAGTAAAATATCAATTTTTGCAGATGACACTAAACTGTGTAAAGTAATTAACACAGAAGAGGACAGTACACTGCTACAGATGGATCTGGATAGACTGGAGGCTTGGGCAGAGAAGTGGCAGATGAGGTTTAACACTGACAAATGTAAGGTTATGCATATGGGAAGGAATAATGCAAGTCACCAGTACATACTAAATGGTAAAGCACTGGGTAACTCTGACATGGAAAAGGACCTAGGAATTTTAGTGAACAGCAAACTAAGCTGTAGAAACCAGTGTCAGACAGCTGCTGCCAAGGCCAATAAGATAATGGGTTGCATCAAAAGAGGCATAGATGCCCGTGATGAGAACATAGTCCTGCCACTTTACAAATCACTAGTCAGACCACACATGGAATACTGTGTACAGTTCTGGGCTCCTGTGAACAAGGCAGACATAGCAGAGCTGGAGAGGGTTCAGAGGAGGGCAACTAAAGTAGAAACTGGAATGGGTGGACTACAGTACTCAGAAAGATTATCAAAATTAAGGGTTATTCACTTTAGAAAAAAGACGACTGAGGGGAGATCTAATAACTGCCGAATTTTAATACTTACCTACCGGAAATTCGAGTTCCTAGAGTCCTGAGGCAGCACAGTATGGGTTAAGTCTAGATCCCTAGAACAAGGCAGAAGAGACTAATTAAGCAATAAAATAATTAATTAATTGACCCCCGATAGTATAAAGGTCACCAGTAACCACACCCACACAGAGTTTGTATGCAGCAATATATTTATTAGGGTGGGTCCCCTGTGCTGCCTCAGGACTCTAGGAACTCGAATTTCCGGTAGGTAAGTATTAAAATTCGGCAGTTCCTAGACGTCCTTCGGCAGCACAGTATGGGACTTCAAAGCAGTGGCAAACCAAAAAAAGGGGGGGGGTATTAAACCGAAACATTAGGACACAAGACTCTCTGGCCCAGGGCTGCGCCATCAGGGATGTCCAGCCTATAGTGCTTGATAAAGGTGTTGGGTGACGTCCACGTTGCAGCCCGACATATTTCCTGAAGCGATACATTTCCAGCTTCGGCCCATGAGGCAGATGTTGACCTCGTGGAGTGTGCCTTCAAATCCTTGGGAGTCGCCATACCTCTCTTGTTATAGCAGAGAGATATGGTATTTTTGATCCATGAGGATAAAGTCCGTTTCGAGGCTTTAAAACCTTGCGACTTTCGTCCAAAAAGAATAAACAGATTTTCAGAGCATCTGAATGACTTGACTCTTTCTAGGTAAAACAGGATTGCTCTCCTGACATCCAGCAGATTTTCTGAGCCATCTTCTGTAGTAAGAGCAGGCAAGATGATTTCTTGGTTCAAGGCCAGAGACGAAGTCACCTTAGGTACGAAGGTAGGTAAGGTTCTTAGCACAATGGAGTGTGAGAGGTCTCTGAAGTAAGGATCCTTACAGGATAATGCTTGGATTTCTGATAATCTTCTGACTGAAGATATAGCTACCAGAAACGCAGCCTTCCAAGAGACAAACTTAACATCAATTGACTCCATAGGTTCGAAAGGAGCCTCTTTCAGACAGTCAAGTATGAGTAGCAGATCCCAGGAAGGAACTAGGTTCCGCACATCAGGACGTATGTTCTTGATACCTCTGAAAAACTTCAGCACTATCGGATGTTTGGAAAATTTTCCATTCAGAAAGGAATTGATAGCAGCAAATTGTGTTTTGAGCGTACTGAGTTTTAATCCTTTTTCAAGACCGTCCTGAAGGAACTGTAGGATTACTGGAAGTGAGGATTCAGAAGAGTATGCCCGGAATGTCTGCCAATGACGCTCATACGTCTTCCTCGTATTCTCTTTACGAGCATTAATAACCGTGGAGATGACTTTATCAGAGAATCCTTCTTTCTTCAGAAGGTCAAGTTCAGTCCCCACGCGGTCAGTTTCAGACGGTCGAGCTGCTGATGTGCTAGGCCGTTCTGTGTCAGAAGGTCTGGAACTAGTGGCAGTGTCCAAATGTTCCCCTGAGCCAGAGAGAGTGCCAGGGAGAACCATGCCCTCCTGGGCCAGTAGGGTAGAATTACAATTGCCCTGGCATTCTCCTCCTTGATCTTGGTCAGAGTCCTCTGTATCAGTGCAGGAGGGGGAAAGGCATAGACGAAGATCTTGTGCCACGAAATTGATAGACCGTCCACAGCGAAAGGACTCTGGCAAGGATCCAGGGCACAAAACTGAGGTGTCTTGGCATTCAGCTTTGTAGCAAAGACGTCTAGTTGCGGGTCTCCAAACCTCTGGACTATCTGATGATACATCTGAGGAGAAAGACACCATTCTGCTGGTGAAAGAATGTGTCTGCTGAGCAAGTCCGCTGTGGAGTTTAGTGAGCCCTTTATGTGGATAGCTGACAAGGTCTTCAAATTCCTCTCCGCCCACTGGAACAGAGACCGAGACTCTCGCCGAAGTGCAGGGCTCCTGGTGCCACCTTGTTTTTTTATATAGAATACTGTGGCTAGATTGTCCGATTGTATTAGGACATCCTGGTTCTGCAGCAGATGTTTGAAATGCTTGAGAGCCAAGGTCACCGCCCTCAGTTCTTTCCAGTTGGAAGATCTTTCTAGGTGTTGGGGTGGCCACTTCTCCTGTACCCAGTGAGATCCGACATGGGCACCCCAGCCCGAAGAGGAGGCATCCGTCGTGAGAACTGTCTTCTGTTCCTGACGAATCAGGACTCCCTGCTGAAGATGACGAGTATGCAACCACCACCTTAAGTCCTGTTTGGTGTCTGGTGAAATCTGGATTCTGCGGTCCAAGGACTGGGGATTCCTGTCCCACGCTGACAAAATTTCTGCATGCAAGTTTCTGAAATGGGCTCTCGCCCAGCTGACCGCGTCCAAGGTCGAGGTGAGGTGACCCAACACCCTCATGGCTTGGCGAATCGATACTGTAGGTCGGGAAATTATTCTGAAGATATTCCTCTTGACCTTCAAGCATCTGTCTTGGGAGAGAAACAGCTTCATCCGTAAGGTGTTTATCCTGAACCCCAGAAACTGGATATTCTGTACCGGATTCATCTGGGATTTCTCTCTGTTGATCAGAAACCCATGGGACTGGAGCAGCTGGATCGCCCTCGTCATCTGAGATAACAATTGCTGAGATGTTCTGGCTATCATCAGCCAATCGTCTAGATATGGAATTACGTGAATTCCTTGCAGTCTGAGGATCGCTGCAAGAACCACTGTCACTTTGGAAAACACTCTTGGTGCTGAACTGAGACCAAATGGCAGGCAGGTAAACTGGTAGTGATGGATTACCCCCTGTGACATCACTGCGATCCTCAGATACTTTCTGTGTGTTCTGGCCACTGGGATATGTAGGTATGCATCCCTGAGATCCAGTGTTGCAAGAAAGTCCCCTTGGCTGACTATGGGGAGGACAGATCTTATATTGTCCATCTTGAATCTCTTTTTGACCATGTACTGATTCAGATACGTCAAGTCTATAATCAAGCGGAGTTTCCCGTTTGGTTTGGGTACTGGGAATATTATGGAGTATACGCCTCCACCTTTCTCCGCTGGAAAAAACCGGCTCTAGCGCACCCTTTTCCAGGAACTCCTGTACTAGATCCAGAAGGCCTGCATTTCTGGGATAATTGATGACAAACTTTTCTGGGGGAGTATCTTTCAACTCTAACAGGTAACCGTACTTTATTAGAGACAACACCCAACTGTCTGTTACCGACTTTTCCCAGGTGTGAGAAAAGTGGGTGAGCCTTCCCCCGACACCCAGATGAGATAAATTGGCGTCATAATTTATCATCTTTCTTGGGTGGCTGCTGGTTTTTGTTATTGAAAGATGTAGAGGGGTTACGCGGCTTGTTCCTGAAACCCCTGAA
Source organism: Rhinella marina (assembly GCA_900303285.1). Classification (NCBI taxonomy): domain Eukaryota; kingdom Metazoa; phylum Chordata; class Amphibia; order Anura; family Bufonidae; genus Rhinella; species Rhinella marina. The sequence goes on along the minus strand of ONZH01005808.1, from coordinate 29,268 downwards.
TCTGTCTTGGCGGTAATCTCTCCTGGCTTTATTTGGAGATCTCCTGAAACCACGCTGGTAAGGTCTATAATAAGGTCTCCTCTGTGATGGAAACCCAACACTTTTATTATCGCAAAGATCTTTCAATATCTCTTTTAGCTGGGGACCGAACATGGTATCAGGCTGAAAAGGTAAAGTACAGAAATGGTGCTTGGATGACACATCACCATTTGACCACTGTTTTAGCCACAACGCACGCCTTATTGCATTAGATGAAACCATGCATCTTGAAGTCAGAGACAAATTATCTAATGGTGCGTCACACAGATATTCAGCAGCAGCTTTGAGTGCAGACATCTTTTCAATGATCACGTTTCTATCGGTACCCTCTTCCAAGTCTCTGGTCACATCACTTAACCAGACTCTTAGAGCTCTTGCTACAGGAACCGTAGCCATAGACACCTTGGAAGCTGCAGCCGCAGCAGTATAACATTTCTTAGCCAAGCTATCTGCTTTCTTATCCATGGAATCATGCAACAAGGCAGACTCTTCAGTCGGGAAGAAAGACTTTTTGGCTAATTTTGCCACATAAATGTCCACTTTGGGTGGATGATCCCATTTTGCCACCTCTTCTTCAGACAACTTATATAAGGCTTTAAACCTTGAGCCAATATCAAGACGCTTATCAACAGAATCCCAGTCTTTCTTAAACATAGTGTCAATTATGGGATGGGAAGGAAGATAGCTATCTTCAGAAACTGGAAAGTAGTATAGACCTTCCTTGGGAGGCTTCCCTTTAATAGACCTTTCAGACTGAAGAGTCACTTTTACTGCTTTAATCAACTTATGCATTCCCTCTCTCTCAAACAACCTGAAATCAGACTTATGGGATTCAGGATCAGAACCATCCGACTCTGACTTAGCAGAGCTATGAGGAGGAGAGTTAGCTGATGAAAATTTTCTCTTCTTAGAAGAGGGACCCATGTCTCCTAGAGCCAGTGCCAATTCACTCCTGATGATATCTCTGATAGCATCTATAGGTATAGAGGTAGCACGATCTTGTGTAGCTGCTGCACATGGATCACATACATTTCCAGGTAACTCATCAGGGATAGGCAGATTACATTCACGGCACATCCTATGCCTAGACTTGCTGGTGCGTTTTCCTTCCCGAGGGGCTGACATCTAATAGAGACAACAATTAGAACTGCAAGTCTCAGCCAACAGCATGACCTAAGAAATGTGTACTAAGCAACTGAGCACTACAAGTCCCAGCCAGAGCATACACCTGTGCACTACAAGACCCAGCCAGAGCATACACCTGTGCACTACATGACCCAGCCAGAGCATACACCTGTGCACTACAAGACCCAGCCAGAGCATACACCTGTGCACTATCCAGAACACTATACCCCGTCACCAGTGCAGAGAATAGCAGAAGAGGAACAACAATGCCCAGAAGCAGACAGAACACATACTGAACCAAACACCACTAGGCCAGGCCTGAAGATCACCAGTATATATTTACCATAAGCTCCTATGACGCTGCTGCCCAGGCAGAGAGTTACAGTGAGACTGGCCCTGAGAGCAGAGAAGTAGTGCAGAGCGCAAGCCACGCCCCCAGAAATTCCTTACCTCATCAGCTGTTCGTAGAAGCGGAGTTGATCATCAGTGCAGCGCTCGTTCTCCAGCTGAGCCAGGGGAGAAACAGGCATATACCAACACACAGGGGGAAGGAATCAGAGGAACAACCTGGTGTAGATAACCAGGATTTCTTCCAGCTACACTATGCGTGGGGAGGACTTGTCAGACCGACAGCCCAGAGCCCACACCATGTGAGACCGTGGGGCCCTCAAAAACTGCACAGGCCAACCTATGAAAAACAAGAAATAAATATAAATAAATTTTTCAAAAATGTAAGAGCTAATCTGTTCAATGTGAACAGTCCTGTAGTCTCTTCCACATTGCAGAAGAAAAAAACTCTGTGTGGGTGTGGTTACTGGTGACCTTTATACTATCGGGGGTCAATTAATTAATTATTTTATTGCTTAATTAGTCTCTTCTGCCTTGTTCTAGGGATCTAGACTTAACCCATACTGTGCTGCCGAAGGACGTCTAGGAACTATGTATAAATATATCAGAGGTCAGTACAGAGATCTCTCCCATGATCTATTTATCCCCAGGACTGTGACTGTGACTGTGACGAGGGGACATCCTCTGCGTCTGGAGGAAAGAAGATTTGTACACAAACATAGAAGAGGATTCTTTATGGTAAGAGCAGTGAGACTATGGAACTCTCTGCCTGTGGAGGTGGTGATGGTAAGTTACTAAAAGAGTTCAAGAGGGGCTTGGATGCATTTCTGGAGGGTAATAATATTACAGGTTATAGTTACTAGAGATGGGTCGTTGATCCAGGGAGTTATTCTGATTGCCTGATTGGAGTCGGGAAGGAATTTTTTTTCCCTAAAGTGGGGAAAATTGGCTTCTACCTCACAGGTTTTTTTTTTGCCTTTCTCTGGATCAACTTGTAGGAAAACAGGCCGAACTGGATGAACAGATGTCTTTTTTCGGCCTTATAAACTATATTGCTATGTTACTATGAAAATGAATTGTATCCCTTGTTTTAGGTTGTGTAATAAAATACAATATTTGTATTAAAATAAATTATATACTTAATATTTATTCAAATTAGCACAAAATAGTACAAAATGAAATAGAAGAATAAAATAAGCTACCAGTGCTGGTTCGCAAGAAAATTATACACATATATGTGAGTATAAAACGTATAAAAATCAAAGTAATAAAAGAATAGGGTAGGAAATAGCCAAAAAATCCAAAAAACTCCAGTACAGCCAACTAAGAAATAAGCTAAATAAGAAATAAGAAGAAGACATGATAAATTAGAAACATGAAAAAATAAGACATAAATAAACATCACTTACTATAAAAAAAATAATACTTACCAGTTACCTGAAAGAGAATTGTAAGCCATCCACCTAAAGGATACACAAAAACAAGAGTCACAGAGTGCTCATACATGTCATTATTCATTTTATCCCCATTTTTACTTCTATTTGTATTTTTATTTTATTTTAATTTAATTACATTTTAATCTGTTGTTTACCATCAATGTTTTATCCCCATCCATTGCAACTATGTATGAATTATTCTATGTGAATGTTACTGATAATAGACCCGAAGTGCCCAAAGTTCAGTCCACTTGATATAACAATGACAGTCCTCGTTTAGTAATGGATCCCCCTAATTAGGCGGCGATATTATAGATTAACATTGATTGATCAATTTACCTTATATATGTGCCCAAACATACACTTAGGTCCGCAGACCACTGAGGAAAGGGAAGGTGTCAAGCCCTGAAACGCGTTTGGTGTTTAATTTCGTGGACCACTAAGAAGGCACATCATATGGGATATTATCATATCTGTTTACTTCCTATATCGGATCATATCCTATACAACTAATAAGGACTTTTTCGTTAATACTCATCTTTATAGCAAGATCATAATCCACAGAAGGAAAGCGGTCTGAAACCACCACCATCTGAGAGATACCGCTCCTCTGGACCAAGCGCGTCATTGAATTTTGCGCCAACAAGAGAGAGGTGGGAACCCACGTGGGACGCCGCGCGTCTCATACAGACAGCATCCAAAGCCGCGCGGGTGCATATCGCGCATCACCGGCTGCCCCACAGAGATTACCAGGAGGATTGGACCGACCCTCTGAAGAGTAGTTATGTACATATACCCTTAAGAATTTCATGTTATAAACAACAGTACGGTTTCTTCCACTTGCAAAACTGTACAACGTTCCTATTTCTTGCTAATTGAGATCGGACTGTTTGATAAGTGACTTATATGGAACGATAAACTATATCCACTGTTGAAAAAGGGATTTATATGCAAGAAGATACTATATGTAGCAAGGAACCATATTCAATTTATACCCCAATTTAATATATACCTTATTCAGTGTTGAACAACACACACCAGACTCTTATTTGAGACCTTATAATATAAAGGTATACCCAAAGGGACTTGACTCAGCTATACACCATCCGGCAGATATTGCTGAGTCACACAATAGTTGCTGAATTGCACAAAAGGTGAATATTCAAGGGTTACACCCCTATTTTCTACCCTATTCTTTTATTACTTTGATTTTTATACGTTTTATACTCACATATATGTGTAGAATTTTCTTGCGAACTAGTGCTGGTAGCTTATTTTGTTCTTCTATTTGATTTTGTATTATTTTGTGCTAATTTGAATAAATGTTAAGTATATAATTTATTTTAATACAAATATTGTATTTTATTACACAACCTCAAACAAGGGATACAATTCATTTTCTTCACTACGAACAATACCAGCTGCAGAGAGTGCTTACCACAATATACATAGTAATATAGTAACATAGTAACATAGTTTGTAAGGCCGAAAAAAGACATCTGTCCATCCAGTTCGGGCCTGTTTTTCTACAAGTTGATCCAGAGGAAGGCAAAAAAACCCTGTGAGGTAGAAGCCAATTTTCCTCACTTTAGGGGAAAAAATTCCTTCCCGACTCCAATCAGGCAATCAGAATAACTCCCTGGATCAACGACCCCTCTCTAGTAACTATAACCTGTAATATTATTACCCTCCAGAAATACATCCAGGCCCCTCTTGAACTCTTTTAGTGAACTTACCATCACCACCTCCTCAGGCAGAGAGTTCCACAGTCTCACTGCTCTTACCATAAAGAATCCTCTTCTATGTTTATGTACAAACCTTCTTTCCTCCAGACGCAGAGGATGTCCCCTCGTCACAGTCACAGTCTTTGGGATAAATAGATGATGGGAGAGATCTCTGTACTGACCCCTGATATATTTATACATAGTTATTAGATCTCCCCTCAGTCGTCTTTTTCCTAAAGTGAATAACCCTTAATTTTGATAATCTTTCTGAGTACTGTAGTCCACCCATTCCAGTTTCTACTTTAGTTGCCCTCCTCTGAACCCTCTCCAGCTCTGCTATGTCTGCCTTGTTCACAGGAGCCCAGAACTGTACACAGTATTCCATGTGTGGTCTGACTAGTGATTTGTAAAGTGGCAGGACTATGTTCTCATCACGGGCATCTATGCCCCTTTTGATGCAACCCATTATCTTATTGGCCTTGGCAGCAGCTGTCTGGCACTGGCTTCTACAGCTTAGTTTGCTGTTCACTAAAATTCCTAGGTCCTTTTCCATGTCAGAGTTACCCAATGCTTTACCATTTAGTATGTACTGGTGACTTGCATTATTCCTTCCCATATGCATAACCTTACATTTGTCAGTGTTAAACCTCATCTGCCACTTTTCTGACCAAGCCTCCAGTCTATCCAGATCCTGCTGTAGCAGTGCACTGTCCTCCTCTGTGTTAATTACTTTACACAGTTTAGTGTCATCTGCAAAAATTGATATTTTACTATGCGAACTTTCTACAATATCATTAATAAATATATTGAAGAGAATAGGACCCAATATAGACCCCTGTGGTACCCCACTAGTGACAGTGACCCAATCTGAGTATCTACCGTTAATAACCACCCTCTGTTTTCTGTCACTGAGCCAGTTACTTACCCACATACAGACATTTTCTCCCAGACCAAGCATTCTCATTTTGTATACTAACCTTTTATGTGGTACCGTGTCAAATGCTTTGTAGAAGTCCAAATATACAACATCCATTGAGTCGCCGCGGTCAAGTCTAGAACTTACCTCCTCATAGAAACTGATTAAATTGGTTTGACATGACCGATCCCTCATGAAGCCATGCTGATACGGAGTTATTTGCTTATTTTCATTGAGGTACTCCAAGATAGCATCTCTCAGAAAACCTTCAAACAGTTTACCCACAACAGAAGTTAAACTTACCGGCCTATAGTTTCTGGGCTCTGTTTTGGGGACCCTTTTTGAATATTGGCACCACATTTGCTATGCGCTAATCCTGTGGAACATTCCCCGTCAGTATAGAGTCCTTAAATATCAGAAATAAGGGTCTGTCGATTACATTACTTAATTCTCTTAGGATACGGGGGTGTATGCCATCCGGTCCTGGTGATTTGTCTATTTTAATATTATTAAGCCGTTGCTGTACCTCTTCCTGGGTCAGAGAGGACACTTTTAAAGGAGAATTTACTTTTATACTCTGCATTTCATCTGACAGTTTATTTTCCTCAGTGAAAGATTTGCTTTCTCCTCATCGCTTCTTCAACTCCCCCCTCATTATTCTGTAAGGGACCGACACCTTCAGGTTTATACTTTTTAGTATTTATATAATTGAAGAACATTTTAGGGTTAGTTTTAATCTCTTTGTCGATTAATCTCTCGGTCTCTAGTTTGGCTGCTTTTATTTGTCTTTTACATATTCAATTTTTTTCCTTATAGTTTTTCAATGCTTCCTCGCTCTCCTCCTGTTTTAGTGATTTAAATGCTTTCTTTTTGTCATTTATTGCTTTCTTTACAGTTCCATTTATCCACATTGTTTTTTTCTTGTGTCTTATCATTTTATTCCTATACGGTATGTACCTCTCACAATTAGATATTAGGATGCTTTTAAAAATATCCCATTTTGTGGCTGTATTTTTATTTTTGAGGACTTTGTCCCAGTTAATTAGGTCTATGGCCTCTCTTAGTTGGCTAAATTTTGCTTTTTTGAAGTTTGGTATTTTTGTTCCTCCCTGAAGAAACACTCTTTTGAATGACAATTTGAAGGTTATTATGTTATGGTCACTGTTTCCCAGGTGTCCCCCAACCTGCACATCTGTTGTTCTGTCAGGTCTATTGGTTAATACTAAGTCTAGTATGGCCGGCCCTCTAGTGGGGTCCTGAACCAGTTGGGAAAGGTAATTGTCTTTGGTTATTGCCAAGAACCTGTTTCCTTTATGAGATGTACAGGTTTCAGTTTCCCAGTCGATATCTAGGTAGTTGAAGTCCCCCATAATAATGACCTAATTATGATTTGCCGCCTCGTCTATTTCGTCTAGAAGTAGATTTTCTGTGGTCTCTGATATATTGGGTGGTTTATAATAAACCCCTATTAGTATTTTATTATTGTTTTTGGCTCCATTTATTTCTACCCACAGTGACTCCACATCTTTATGTCCCTCACTTATATCTTCCCGGAGTGTGGGCTTTAGGCACGACTTTACATAAAGGCAGACCCCTCCCCCTCTCCGGTTTTGACGATCCTTTCTAAAAAGATTGTAACCCTGTACGTTGACTGCCCAGTCATAGCTATCATCCAGCCATGTCTCAGTTACTCCCACTATGTCATAGTTCTCCTCACACATCACTAATTCCAATTCACCAGTTTTATTAGCTAGGCTTCTGGCATTAGTGTACATACAATTAAGAGGTTGATGCATATTTCTTACCCTACACCTTTCCTTCTGATCTGTTCCTCCTTCCATTCCTCCCCCAGTTCTATTACCTTGCCCCAAGTCTCTATCTGCACTATCTTCCCCTCCTATAATGTAGTTACCCTCCCCCCCAGTCCCTAGTTTAAACACTCCTCCAGCCTTCTATCCATCTTCTCCCCCAAAACAGCTGCCCCTTCCCCATTGAGGTGCAGCCCATCCCTACGGTAGAGCCTGTAGCCGACAGAGAGTCGGCCCAGTTCTCCAAGAACCCAAATCCCTCCTGCCTACACCAGTTCTTGAGCCACTTGTTTACCTCCCTAATCTCCCGCTGCCTTTCTTGTGTGGCTCGTGGTACAGGCAGTATTTCGGAAAACACTACCTTGGAGGTCCTTGCCCTAAGCTTATGCCCTAAATCCCTAAAATCATTTTTAAGGACGCTCCCCCTACCTCTAACTTTGTTATTGGTACCGATATGGACCATGACTGCTGGATCTTCTCCAGCCCCACCCAGTAATCTGTCAACCCGATCCGCGATGTGCTGAACTTAAGCACCTGGAAGGCAGCACACCATCCGACGATCCCAGTCTTTGTGACAAATTGCCCTCTCTGTACCCTTAATAATTGAGTTGCCCACTACCAGCACCTGTCTAGCCTGCCCTGCCCTCCTGGCCCCCTGCTTACTGGAGCTGACATTTCCCTGACTGCTGGCAATCTTACTTTTTGCATTACGTTTTGATGTGGGCATTACATTTTTCTCAGACTATATATATATATATATATATATATATATATATATATATTAATATATACAGTCTTTACCTTTATTTTTCTGTCTGAACATGAATGCTGGGAAACATCAAGCAGGAGACAATGACAAGGTGACCTTGATGTTTCACTAGGTGACCACACAGACAGGGCAGATGGAATAATGATGGGTTTGGTGATAGGACCTGCACCCAACGAGGCTGAAGACAAAGACCCAAGGCTCACAGCTCACAGGATTGTATAGCAGGTAACAAGATCATCTGACCACCTATTAAACCACACCCAGACCAAGGAACATTAACCCACATGAACTGAGACAAACAGGGAAAATAGTGTGTCATATACACAGGCCCACATACACACACAAGGTCACAGCCAGCATGCATCACACTTCCCAGCAAGAAGAGGAACAGCCTACAGCCAGTACACAGAGTGCACACAGCCAGCCTGCACAGCACAACTGTCAGGAAAACACTGTGATAGGCACGGGAAGCATGCATACACAAGGCACAGTTCACACACAGGCTGCCACAACTGCATTCAGTATTGCCCAAGGCCACCAGCCTACACAGGAAGCCTACAGCTAGTATACCAGAGCAACTAAAGCAAGCACACATGGCAGTCTGTGTCACAGTGAACGACACTGTGACATTATTGGTATTGAATTACAAGGCTGAGGTAGGAATAAGTATATGTAGGAATAAGTAAATAAAACTGATGCAGCATAAGTCTCCCTACACTCTCCCCCCCACTCTCCCTCTCCAATATTCTTCTATTAATTGTTTTCAGCAACACTGTCCCTAGCATGAGCATGAGTGCTTTCCACATCTCTCCCTATGCTGATAGGACAATGATGGAGACAGCGGGATGAGGGTTTTATAGGGCTGTGACATCACAGGGGATGAGGATTGGTTGGCTGCACAGCATTATGGGTGATCTTGTGTTCCTGGGCTTGTCTCTTTTACACTTATTTTCGCTTTTTAATATGTACAACCACCATTTTAGGAAAACCTGATTTGTTACCACGAAACTTGAAGGAATTCAGGTTTGTTGCGAGTTTTCCTAAACTTCGGACTGAATTCCACTTTGAATGCTTCGCTTTTCTCAATACTAGTGTCACCATTGCTCTTGTCGCATCCAAGCTCCACTCCTTTCTGTGTTGAGTCCCTCCTCCGCTGCTTCGCTACTGCCAGACCCAGTTAATGAAAGCAGCAAGGTAGGGGCTAACCACAGAAATGAGTGGAGTTTGGGTGCAACAATAGCAATGGTGATGCCCTAATTGCACCAAAGAGCTAATTTCCATAATAAGAAAATGTCTCATAACTCTGGAAAGCAGCTTCAGATTAACAAAAGACTTGCGAAAGTATTCGGCCCCCTGGAACTTTTCAACCTTTTGCCACATTTCAGGCTTCAAACAAAAATTTTTGGTGAAGAATCAACAACAAGTGGGTCAGAATTGTGAAGTGGAACGAAATTTATTGGATCATTTAAACTTTTTCTGTAATAATAAAACTGAAAAGTGGGGCGTGCAAAATTATTCGGCCCCCTTGCTTTGTTGCGCCACCTTTTGCTGCGATTACAGCTGCAAGGCGCTTGGGGTATGACTATATCAGTTTTGCACATCTAGAGACTGAAATTCTTGCCCATTCTTCCTTGCAAAACAGCTCGAGCTCTTTGAGGTTAGAAGGAGAGCATTTGTGAACAGCAGTTTTCAGCTCTTTCCACATATTCTCAATTGGATTCAGGTCTGGACTTTGACTTGGCCATTCTAAGACCCGGATACGTTTATTTTTGAACCATTCCATTGTAGATTTTGCTTTATGTTTGGGATCATTGTCTTGTTGGAAGATAAATGTCCGTCCTAGTCTCAGGTCTTTTGCAGACTCCAACAGGTTTTCATCCAGAATGGTCCTGTATTTGGCTCCATCCATCTTCCCATCAATTTTAACCATCTTCCCTGTCCCTGCTGAACAAAAGCAGGCCCAAACCATGATGCTGCCACCACCATGTTTGGCAGTGGGGATGGTGTGTTCAGGGTGATGAGCTGTGTTGCTTTTATGCCAAACATGTTTGGTGTGTCTCCCAGGTGGCTTGTGGCAAACTGTAAACAAGACTTTTTATGGATATCTTTGAGAAATGGCTTTCTTCTTGCCACTCTTCCATAAAATCCAAATTTGTGAAGTGTTCGACTGATTGTTGTCCTATGGACAGACTCTCCCACCTCAGCTGTAGATCTCTGCAGTTCATCCAGAGTGATCATGGGCCTCTTGGCTGCATCTCTGATCAGTCTTCTCCTTGTTTGAGATGAAAGTTTAGAGGAACGACCGGGTCTTGGTAGATTTGCAGTGGTCTGATACTCCTTCCATTTCAATATGATCGCTTGCACAGTGCCCCTTGGGATGTTTAAAGCTTGGGAAATCTTTTGGTAACCAAATCCAGCTTTAAACGTCTCCACAACAGTATCACGGACCTGCCTGATGTGTTCCTTGGTCTTCATGATGCTCTCTGTGCTTTAAACAGAACCCTGAGACTATCACAGAGCAGGTGCATTTATATGGAGACTTGATTACACACAGGTGGATTGTATTTATCTTCATCAGTCATTTAGGACAACATTGGATCATTCAGAGATCCTCAATGAACTTCTGGAGTGAGTTTTCTGAACTGAAAGTAAATGGGCCGAATAATTTTGTACGTCCAACTTTTCAGTTTTATTATTACAAAAAAAGTTTAAATGATCCAATAAATTTCGTTCGACTTCACAATTGTGACCCAGTTGTTGTTGTTTCTTCAATAAAAATGTAAAATGTTATATCTTTTAGTTTGAAGCCTGAAATGTGGCAAAAGGTTGAAAAGTTCCAGGGGGCCAAATACTGTATGTGCAAGGCACTGTATGTGTCTATACAAATTATGACATAGCACAATTCATTTGAACCTCTGTCTCCTCATTTTGCAGACCATCGGAAGGTTCCACAATTCAGAAAATATCCGTAGCCCCTTGTTACAGTGTTATGAACAAGTTGCCTAGGCACTGATACAGGATATATTCTGCACAGTGCTGCAGAATTTGGTGTCACTGTATAAATAATGGCAACTAAATGCATTTCTATTCGTGACACAATCATTGAAACATCTTTTTGTATACGTTCTAATCGGATATTGTTTAGTTGAGATGTATCTGTTTCTAATGTCTCCTAGCATCTATGGTTTCTTTATTACCTAATTGGTGTTTTTCAATAACATGTATTCTATAGAATCAGGTAAACTAGTAGCTACAGTACTATACTAAAAGTAGAAAAATCTCTGCTTGAAAGGTTAAGTTTATCAGGGATGAGCTATATTACATATCCTTGTGTTGTTTTTTGATAAGATAAGGTTTCAGCACTTGTTCCCTTTCAAGCTGAACTTATTAGTCTTCTTTTATATTACAAGAAAGATTTCTTCTCTTTACAGTGGTGGTAAGGAGGTCATTCTTATTTTCTTTAGATAGAAGATATAAAATAAGATTTTTTTTTACTCAAGAACTCTTTGTATTTATGTAATCAGTTTTTTAGGCTCAGTGTCTTCGGTGCTTTATTCTTTACTAGTGTGTAGAAGATCTATTCTCTGACTATACAGGTCTGAATGAAGCTACTTACAAACTTTAAAAATGATCTTTTTTTAAATGCACAGTACAGAAATCGTCATTGAAAATCAGGTGGACACAAGCCAAATTGTTTGCTCAGTAAAAGGGTCAATAAAAGGCATAATTTAATTTAACAATATCGGATAGTTAGAATTAATTATTGAGGGCATTTCAGTGAACCCCTTTTATGACATGAGAACATAGAACTGATCCCCCTTATTTTGCTGCCCTAGTGGCCAGAATCTTCCATTTTTCATGTTATGATTAGAGATGAGCGAATCGAATCCCACAAAGTGGAATTTGATCCGAATTTCAGGATAAATTCGCCTAGAAGCTGAAGTTCCTCGTGCTTCGTGTCAGCGAATTGATTTAACCTGAAATAGTGTAAAAAACAAAAAAAAACATACTTACCTCCTCCGTTTGCTCGCGACGGGCCTCCAGCCGCCATCTTGATTGAAGATCTCGGCCGAAATCTCGTGCGTGGTGACATATTCTCGGGCCGCGTGAGATTTCGAGCCAGATCTTCAAGCAAGATGGTGGCGGCCGGCCCGTCGCGAGCAAATGGAGGAGGTAAGTTTGATAAAAAAAATTTTAATGTTAATTTTACACTTTTTTACACTCAGATGCCACAATCATGTATGAACGCGGCTTCTGAGGGGTACAATGATGCTGTCGCAGCTCCCTGTCATTGCACCCACTACTTACAAAAAAAAATGTGCTTTGTGGCGAAGTAATTCATCACAAAGCAAATTTTTTGGTAAAATCCGGCGAATCAGCCGAATCGAACTTTTGAAAAGTTCGCCCATCTCTAGTTATGATCTGTCTGATAAACCACAGGAGCACAGAGAGGTTCAGCAAAACCTAATGTGTAGAGGGAGCTCCCAATTCTCCCCCGAGATGATATTGGGGGAGAGATGGATCTGGCAAACTGAATTCTTTGTACAAATCCTTTTGTTCTCCCAAAAGATAAACCACCACCAGCTTTCTCCTCTCACCCCATTGTATACACATACCGTATTTTTCACTTTATAAGACGCACCCTTTGATAAGACGCATCCCCGATTTTAGAGTAGGAAAATAAGAAAAAAATATTTTTCATCACACCTCATATCAGACCCCCATAAATTTCAGGACATCACATCAGACCCCCATATCAGCCCTACATGTCTGAACCCCATTAGACCTCCATGTCAAACCCCCATCAAACCTCAGATCAGCCCATCAGCCTCCATATCAGCCCACTCTGCCCCCATATCAGCCCACTTTGCCCCATCAGACCTCAGATCAGCCCACTGTGCCCCCATATCAGCCCACTGTGACCCCATCAGACCTCAGATCAGCCCATCAGCCCCCATATCAACCCACTGTGCTCCCATCAGACCTCAGGTCAGCCCATCATCCCCCATATCAACGCAGTGTGCCCCACCAGACCTCAGATCAGCCCCCATATCAGCCCACTCTAACCCCATAAGACCTCAGATCAGCCTATCAGCCCACTGTGCCCCCATATCAGCCCACTGTGCCCCCATCAGACCTCAGATCAGCCCATCAGCCCCCATATCAGCCTACTGTGCCTCCATCAGACCTCAGATCAGCCCACTGTGCTGCTATGTTAGCCCACTGTGCCCCATCAGACCTCAGATCAGCCCACTGGGCCCCATATCAGCCCACTCTGCCCCATCAGACCTCAGATCAGCCCACTGGGCCCCATATCAGCCCACTAGCACCGCTAAGAGTCGCTGACGACTTCTTTTTTCGCTATCCGCCGCGGGAGGCCGGGACCCCCCCTAGCGGCGCATGCTGCGTCGGCCGTTCGACTCTCGCTCTCCGTTCCATCGCCAGGGGGTCGCCTTCTTCAAGGGCCCCCGGAGAGGGAGCCTGAGAAATGGCTACCGCATCCAAGGAAGGCAGCAGGTGCGCAAATTACCCACTCCCAACTCAGGGAGGTAGTGACGAAAAAGAACAATACAGGACTCTTTCGAGGCCCTGTAATTGGAATGAATACACGGCAAATCCTTTAATAAGGATCTATTGGAGGCAAGTCTGGTGCCAGCAGCCGTGGTAATTCTAGCTCCAATAGCTTATATTAAAGTTGCTGCAGTTAAAAAGATGGGAATTAGTTCTTGGGATTGAGCTGGCGGTTCGCCGCGAGGCGAGCTACCGCCTGTCCGAGCCCCTGCCTCTCGGCGCCTCCCTGATGCTCTTGATTGAGTGTCCTGGGGGCCCGAAGCGTTAACTTTTAAAAAACTAGAGTGTTCAAAGCAGGCCGGGTCGCACTTCAGCTATGAATAATGGAATAGAACTCCATGATGCTTCCGAGTTTTAAGGGACACATGCCGCTTAGCTAAACGTCTGAAACATTAGAAGTGATATGTAGCAGAGCTGAGTATGTTAAAAATTATTTTTGACACGCCGCTTAGCTGAACATCTGAAACATTAGAAGTGACATGTAGCAGAGCTGAGCGTGTAAAACATTATGGTTGCAGGCCCAGCTGGTGAGCTGACCGGCTAAAAAATTAGGGTGCAGGCCCAGCTGGTGGACTTCGAGGGCAGCCTAATAAGCTGTTTCATATGATGGAGGAAGAGGAGGAAGAGGACGAGAAGAGGAAGGGGTGCATGATAATACAGTGTATTCAATACACCCTAAAAGCCAGATTTAAGGTTCCCTCATGTTAAGCCCCTTTCCTGTGGTGGAGTAGAGAAGTCAGGGGCAATCTAGGCCTTGTTCAATTTGATAAACTTCAACCTGTCAGCATTGTCAGTTGACAGGCGGATGCGCTTATCAGTAATTATGCCCCCAGTGGCACTAAATACCCGCTCAGACAAAACGCTGGCGGCAGGGCAGGCCAGCACCTCCAAGGCGTAGAGCGCCAGTTCGTGCCACGTGTCCAGCTTAGACACCCAATAATTATACAGCACAGAGACATTGCTGAGGACGTTGACACGGTCGGTCAGCTAGGTACTCCTTTACCATCTTCCAAAACTTTTCCCTCCTTGTCACACTAGGCCGCTAATCAGGGTGAGGGTGCTGGCGGGGTGTCATAAAACTGTCCCAGGCCTTGGAGAGTGTTTCCGTGCCTTTGTTGGAACTGCTGTGTGTTCCCCCTGTCTCCCCTTCTTGGGTGGCCAAGGAACTACGTACTCTGCTGCCAGAGTTGTCAGATGGAAATTTGTGGAGCAATTTTTCGACAAGGGCCTTCTGGTTTTGCAACATTTTACTTACTTACCTCTTACTTACCTTATTTACTTACTTACCTCTCCACCACAGGAATGAGAGATGGGAAGTTCTCTTTGTAGCGGGGGTCGAGAAGGGTGAACAGCCAGTAATCAGTGTTTTGCCTAATATGCGTATAACGCGAGGGTCATGGGAAAGGCAGCATAGCATGAAGTCAGCCATGTGTGCCAGAGTCCCAACAGACAAGGCTTCGCTCTCCCCACCAGTAGCATGACTCTCAATATCCCCCTCGTCCTCTTCCTCCTCTTCAGCCCATCCACACAGAAGAGATGGTATAAACGTGGTATGGCTACCCTGTGTAGGGTGTTAACCGTCTCCTGCTCCTCCTCCTCTTCCTCCTCCTCCTCCTCCTCCAATTGGCGCTTAGAAGACGAATTAAGGGTGGTCTGGCTATCACCCTGTGTAGGGTCTTCCCCCATTTCCACCTCTTCCACATGCAGAGCGTCGGCCTTTATTGTGAGCAGCGAGCTTTTTAGTAGACACAGAAGTGGGATGGTTACGCTGATAATGCCATTATCGCCACTCACCATCTGTGTAAATTCATCAAAGTTGCGTAACTCCTTACAGAGGTCAGACATCAATGCCCACTCGTCGCTTGTGAAGAGTGGAAGCTGACTAGAAAGGCACCGACCGTGTTGCAGCTAGTATTCCACTACTGCTCTCTGCTGCTCACAAAGCCTGCTCAACATGTGTAAGGTGGAATTCCATTGCGTGCTCAGGTCGCACAGCAGTCAGTGAGCCGGCAACCACAAGCGCTGCTGCAGCATTGCCAGGCCGGCTGAAGCTGTCGGTGACTTGCGGAAATGGGCACATAGGTGACGCACCTTCACTAGTAGCTGAGGCAAATTGGGGTAGATTTTCAGAAACCGCTGAACCACTAAGTTGAATACATGTGCCAGGCATGGTATGTGTGGGAGGTTGGCCAGCTCCAAAGCCGCTACCAAGTTGTGGCCATTATCGGATACAACCATGCCTGGCTGTAGGTTGACTGGGGAGAGCCACAACTCTGCCTGTTCCCTCATGCCATGCCACAGTTCTGCGGCGGTGTGCTGTTTGTCACCCAGGCAAATAAGCTTCAGCATGGCCTGTTGACGCTTACCGACTTCTGTGCTACAATGCTTCCAGCTACTGACAGAAGTCTGAGTGGTGCTGCAAGATGGCATTTCTGCATGGGAAGAAGTGGAGGAAGAGAAGGAGGGGTTGCAGCCGCTACTGTAGGTGGCAGCGGAAATATGGATGGAAGTAGGGCCTGAAATCCTCGGCGTGGTTAGCACCTGGGCCATCCCAGGGTACGACTCGCTCCCAGCCTCCACAACGTTCACCCAGTGTGCCATCAGGGAAATGTAGCGTCCCTGGCCACAAGCGCTTGTCCATGTGTCAGTTGTTAAGTGGACCTTGCCAGTAAATGCGTTGGTCAGGGCACGGGTTATGTTTCTGGACACATGGTGGTGTAAGGCAGGGACGGCACACCGGGAAAAATAGTGGTGGCTGGGGACTGCGTAACGAGGGACAGCCGCCGCCATCAGGCTGCTAAACGCCTCGGTGTCCACCAGCCTAAACGGCAACATTTCCAGGGCCAGCAACTTGGAAAGTTGCGCGTTTAGAGGTATGGCCTGTGGGTGGGTGGCAGGGTATTTGCGCTTGCGTTCAAATGCCTGCGGTAAGGACATTTGAACTCTGCGCTGGGACATTGAAGTGGACGTGCTGGCTGATGTTTCCTGCGAAGGTCCAGGTGCAGGGCGGAAGGCATCTGGGCCTGCGTCTTGGACAGCATGTAACGGAGGGGAAGAGGAGGCAGCGGTGTGACCTGCAGACACAGATTGTGGACCCAGGCGTTCAGCCCACCTTTTAGGGTGCTTTGTTGACATGTGTCGGATCATGCTGGTGGTGGCCAGGTCGCTGGTGTTTACACCCCTGCTCATCTTGGTACGGCACAGGTTGCAAATTACAATCCGTTTATCGTCAGCACTTTCCTCAAAAAACCACCAGACTGCGGAACACCTAACCCTTGGCAAGGGAGCTGGCCGCAAGGGGTTGCTCCGGGGAACAGTTGCGAGCCTGGTTGGCATGGCCTGCCTTCTCCCTTCTGCCACCCCACTGTCTCTTCCAGCCTGTTGCGCTGCTGCGGATCCCTCCCCCTCTGTACTGCTGTCCACGCTCGGCTTGCCACCTTCCCAGGTTGGGTCAGCTATTTCATCGTCCACCACACTCCTTCTCCTGACATGGTGAACTAACAAGAACCTGACTTAACTGCTTCTCATCGTCATCCACAATCTCTTGAGACACTAATTGCCCTTGACTTATTGGCAACTGTGTCTCATCGTCATCCACCTCGGGAGAAAATACTTGTCGTTCCCCACCGTCATCGTCTTCGTCTTCAGACGAAGATGTGTTTGCTCAATAGGTTGGGATTAAAGGCACAATATCTCCTCATGTCCCACTTCAAGCGGCCTTGGCGAGAGGCCCAAGCCAAGGTACAGTGATGAAAAAAGCTCCTCGGAATATCCCAATGTGGGATCTCTTCTTTGCCCAGACTCTGCATGGTGGGAGGAAGGAGGATCAGGGTGGGGATGCGGTTGCCCAGACTCTTGGCTACTGAGACTAGACTTTGTGGAAGAGGGGGTGGTGCTGAACCGACTGGAAGCATTATCAGCTGAAATCCAACCGACTACCTGCTCGCACTGGTGTGGCGACAAGAGTTGTGTCTTGCGCTGCCCGGCAAACTGTGACATGAAGCAAGGAGTTGTGGATGACTTTGTTTCTTGGGCTCTGCCAGCAGGCAGTTTCACCGTGGCCTCTGCGTTCACCATCAACAGCACACCCACTTCCCTGTCCCTTAGTGCTCGCCTAATGCAACTTGCTCACAACTACAGTACTGCAGATTTTTATTAACTGTATGATCAGAAAAATTTAAGCAAATGTCCAATATTCTGAATGCGCAAACGTTATAGAGCAGACGCAAATGAGGAACTGCGGCCTAAATTATCGGTATTAAATGTAACAACGGATGTCAGCTACATAGACTTTTGAATGGTTGTAATACGCTTTACACCTAGTGTTACTGACAGGGCACACTTGGGTTTTTTTTTGCCACCCCAAAAAAAAAAAAAAGCAGACGTATTTCACAATGGACTTTGCTCTTTTTGGAACAGAAACAATCTTTCTACCTACCCAAATCCTATCCCTTTAGTTTTATTCCCTCCTTGGGCAAATTAAACTGCAGATGCAAATGAGGAACTGTGGCCTAAATTAACAGTATTAAATGTAACAATGGATGTCAGCTACATAGACTTAAAAGGGCTTTTGGGTCTTTGTTTAACGATTTCTATCCGTGCCTAGAGTACTTCTCTCCCTACACTGTCTGTCCCTGCATGCAGCAGCTCTCCCTGTCTAACATTGGCCGGGTCACATGTCACCGGCTGCTTTATAGCACCCGGTGACTTGTGACCCAGCCAGCCAATCAGTGTAATGCCAGTAGCTAAGATGGCTACTGGCATTACACTGAATGCCATCCCTCCCCGCACGCTAATTGGCTAATTAGTGTGCGGGGAGGTGACTTGAGCATGGTGCTCGAGCACACGCGGTATTCGGCCGAATACCGCGTGGTCCTGAGCACCGCCATGTTCGGCCGAATAGTGTATTCGGCCAAACATGTTCGCTCAACACTAGTGTGCACCTTTTTCATTGATCCATTCAAGTACTAAAGGAGCACTCTGCTGGATTATAAGGAAGCAATCAGGGGGTTTGGCACTGCTGGACCATCCTAACAGTGAACTATAAGACAAGTACATCTTATAGTTCAAAGAAATACAGTATATTAGTCTGACACTGAGATTATTTGCTATTTCTGTCTTTGTGTTAAAAAGCTTGAAAGGCAGGGGGCGGGGGAAGAGAAAAAAATAAAAAATACAAATAATAAAAGAAAGGTCCTAGGAGACCTCAGTGTATCATACACCAATTCTCAGGCCAACTGGAGAACTTTTGATTAGGGTAGAATTGATTTGGACCTGAATCAAATTGTTTGAATGATTCATTTAGAATCACTTAAAATTCACTCATCTCTAGTACTGACAAGTTCCATTAAGTAAATGACAAAATCAGATTGGCAGGTAAACAAGTGTGTGATGATAAATTGTGGTATTACATTTAAATGTTTGTGGTTTATGAAACTGCAACATAAGCAACTTTTTATCAGTTATTACAAAATGCTATATGTGAGTATAGGGTTTGATGGTAGAATTGTAGCTAGGCAAAGGTTCTCCTGGAGAATGTGAGACTTATCCTGCAGTACCCTCAATATTATCGTTTGTGAAAGATTAAAAGTGGTTATGAAATAATTGGCCTTAGGCTTCACTAGTTCTTGTGTATCTTTCTTAGGCTACTTTCACACTTGCGGCAGCAGGGTCAGACAGGCTGTTCCGGTGGGGGAACACCCTGCTGGACGCTAACGCTAGCCCACATGCCGAGAGGTGGCCGGACAAAAACTACAGCACGCTGTGTTTTTTGTCTGGCAACCTCTTGGCTTGTTTGTCGTGCTGCCACCAGACCTCTGGCCCACCCCCATTACAGTGAATGGGGCCGGAGCGGACTTCCAGCGGCACAGTGGGCTAGCATTAGCATGGATCCGGCAGGCTGTTCCCCCACCGGAACAGCCTGCCGGACCCTGCTACTGCATGTGTGAAAGAAGCCTTAGTTGTATGAAGAGATTCCTCTTTTATGGGTCTAGGAAATTCCGTTTTTGGAGTAACTTTTTTTTTTTTTAATGTTCTTCAAAATTTTGGCCTGGTCCTTATTATATATTCCATTTAAATACTGCATATCATTTTTACCCATTTCGACTGTGTATAAGGAACCTCAGGGTAGCCATTTCTAATAATGTGTTCTTTGAAAATCAAGATAGTTGTTAGTTGATACATGGATAAGGTGGATTCTTTACTGGAGTTGAGGGTATACTCAATGGTTGTGGGTCATACAAAAATAACAATCTGTGCCCCTCCCCCTTCCTGCCCTGCAAAGGGAGTGAATACAAGAGCTGCCCTGAGTGACATGTCTGCAGGAATACTCAGCAGAATGTTGTATGTGTAGGACTACAAGTCCCAGCTGTACAATGACACTGCTGATACACACAGGATCTTCCCCCTACCTGTTCTTTTGCAATACTTTGCAGATCTCCTCCAGATCAGCTCCAGTCAGCTCTGTGTCTGTAGGGTGAGGAGGGCAGATCCTGTGTGTCTTTATTGCCTGCAGCTACTGTTGTAAAGCCGTGAGTGTGATCTGGCTGAAGGGGTTAATGTTTTATCTGAAAAAATCCAGGGAGAGAGCATAGAGCAGCTGGCAGAGGAAGGGGCGCGGCTAGCACAGTGACGTCTCGTGTACAGGCTCTTATCTGCTTGTGCACAAATACAAGATTAGCAGACAGGGAAGCTGACATCACAGGTCATGTGACCCTGAGTGAAATCTGAGAAACCAGCAAGTTTAGAAGCAGAAAGTGTATGGAAAAGCTGTTGTATTTGACTAGTTAGAAACATACAAAGGACAAAAAAATAACTCGGACAAACCGTTTAAATAAAGTTAGTTGGTTGAAATGTTTCAACCAAATATTTAAGTGGATTATGCAAGTTTCCTTTAATTATGATTGTGCTACACAATAAGTCGCAGGTAAAGTTTATATTACACGTGCAGGTGAAGCAGGCGATTGTTGGGAAGGAAGCATTTCTACCTGACAATCGCCTGCTCGTCAGCATAGGAGACCACTGATATTACATCTTCTCCACAGAATCTTTCAGCAGGTTTAAAAATCATCGATTGCAGGCGGCAGATCGTACTGTGTAAACATTCATCAGGTAATCGGTGACAATATTACACAGGCAGGTCATCGCTAATGAGCATTCCTATGAATGCTTGTTAGTGGTGATCTGCACAATTATCTGCTAGTGTAATATTACCCTAAGAAAATTAAAAACTGCAAATGAAAGTGAAATAATGCTTTTATTAAAGCTAACAGGATTACTATATAACACCATTTTTATGTTCATGTTTTAACCATTTTTTAAGTCTCTTTTTACCGGTGTTTATTGTCTGTGTCAGAGCAGACATGAGCCAGTAATCAAGCTGTACTAGGGACACACTTTAGGGAAAGAACATGGAGATATAATTGAGAACATTTTAGGGTTTTTTTTTTAATCAGGGAAAGCTTAGCATAGAGACTAAGGAACTGATCATTCTGAATTGTGTGTTGCTTCATAGTTCATACAGCTTGCCAGGAACAAGCTATCCTGCAACAACCTAATTTTTTATGTATATAGACAGCCAGAGAGATTTTTTTTTAACTAAAAACCTCAAGTTTCTATAGTTCATAGGGTTATTGCCAGTACCCATGTTAGTGAATGTGCTGTATTACTTTAAGATACTGTTCAGTTACAGCAGGGATGCCCAACCTTCTGCCCTCCAGCTGTTGAAAAATGAAAATTCCCAGCATGCACTGATAGTTGTAGGCTGTCCGGGCATAATGGAAGATGTAGTTTTTAAAGCTCGAGGGCTGCAGGTTGGGCATCCCTGAGTTACAGCAAAAGCATATAACTGCTTAAACTGTATCATTCTACCTTTGTTAGTGAACGTGTTGTATTACTTAAGATACTGTTCAGTTACAGCAAAAGCATTTTACTGCAAAAACTGCATTACTATACCCATGTTACCGAGTGTGTTCAATTACTTTAAAGGGGTTTTCTGGGATTTTATTACTCAGGATAGGTCATCAGTATCTGATCGGTGGGGGACCGACACCTGGGATCCCCGCCGATCAGCTGTTTGTCACTGGCCTTCTCTCAGCATTTCCTAGGCCAGTGACGTCACGTTCATCGGTCACGTGGCCTAGGAGCAGCTCAGCCCCATTCAAGTAGTTAACTCCCTTTAAGATTACATTCAGTTATAGCAAAAGCATTTGAAAGCAAAAACTGCATTATTATTCCCATGTTATTTGAGTTGTTTTAATGAAAAACTGTTTTACTATAGCTTTGCTGCTGAACACTTTTTACTGCAAAAAGTACATTACTACACCCATTTTGGTGAACATGTGCCCTGTTGTATCACTTCAAGATACCATTCAGTTACTGCAAAAGCTTTTCACTACAAAAACTGCATTACTATAAATGTTAGTGACAGTGTTTTACTGCAAGAATTACTATACCCGTGTTATTGAATGAGTTTTAGTGCAAACAGGACATTACTATAACTGTTTTATAGAACGTGTTGCTTTACTTCAATATACCGTTCAATTACATCAAAAGCATTTCACTTCAAAAACTGCATCATTACCATTGTAAATTGTCAATACTAATGTGCAGTGTGTTTGTAGAAGGGGAGGGGCATTTATTTATTCCTCTTTCTTTAAATTATAGAAAAAATACTTGCAATTTTGGTATTGCCATTTAATAATCTGTGTACCAAATCTGTGACTTGTCATCTATTGGCCTCATAACTAAATCATACTAGAGTCAGAACGTGTGTAGTAGTGCAAACAGCAGTACCAGTACCATCAGCAAAGTAGCTATGGTAATACTAGTAGGCCACAGTTCTCCCTGGCTCCCAATAGGTGCCACACTATTATTGAGGACAAATAGAATGAAATTGTGGACTGGATAGCTCACTCTTCATCTCACAGCAGGATGATGTAGAGGTCACCTCTGAGTTTGACACCATGCTTTGGAGCCGAGGTCACGGGATTCCTCCTGCTCCACAGAAAAGCCTATCAGTTGCATTATCTTTGTCTTCACTGCCTTCTAGTGGGTCACCTATATTTTTCCTAAAAAGAGGCAACAAAATCCCACCATGCACAACAGAAGATACTTAAGAGAGTCGCCCTGTTGATGACTTGTGTGGGAGCAGTCAGTGCCATG
This sequence comes from Rhinella marina, assembly GCA_900303285.1. Classification (NCBI taxonomy): domain Eukaryota; kingdom Metazoa; phylum Chordata; class Amphibia; order Anura; family Bufonidae; genus Rhinella; species Rhinella marina. The sequence continues at coordinate 6,370 of ONZH01005808.1, read as the reverse complement.
AAGGAGAAATTCGGGGGGAGGTGGAGAACCCCATGCATTGTTGTGTTGGTGGTTTTGGAGGTGATAGTAGTGCACTTTTAGTGATGGTGGTGGCAGTAGGGGCGGTGGTAGCAAAAGTGGCACTCGGGGGAAAATACAGAGCACAGACTCGGGAAGGGAGCCAAAGGGCCCACAATGACATATCACAGTCTGATAAAAGTGTCTGGGGTGCTCAGAACTCTAATGATGACTGTGTGTTAGATAGGACATGGGAACCAGATCAGCGTGCTGATTAGTAGGTGACATCAGAAATGGCAGTTGGTGGTCGCAGTGGAAGCAATAAAAAGGAGAGGCAATGTATGGCCAAAACCTCCCAAAAAACTGCAAGATCCAGAAATGAGTCTATCATGGTCAGCATGGGAACTGGTGATGCTGCTGATACTGTGGGCACAGGCTCAAAACATGACAGACTTAGGCCAAGCTCAGTTGCCGCTAGCTCCGTGCAAGTATCTCCCACCTGGCAGTTTTTCTCCACAGTGCTAGAAGACAAAAGCATTGCCATGTGCAACATCTGCAGGATTAAAATAAGCTGAGGGCATTCAGACACAAACATAGGCACAATGGCTCTATTGCAGCACATGAAGCAGCATCACCCAATCCTGAGGAAAAATAGAAATGGCTACCATCTAGTGCAACAAGATTGACCTACTGGTTTCCTTTGCGGCAGCCAGGCTGCATCCACGTGTAGTACAGTGTCTTTGTTATCCTAGCCATCATCAGTTACTACTTCTCCTGCTCAGACTACTCCTACACTACACTGTTGTCAACCATCAATAAGGGAATGTGTGGCCAGGAATTGTGCTGCCTCAGTCATTGAAACCCTCAGATGCCACATTTATTGCTGATCACGGCATCTGATGTAAAAATGGAGGCCTTTCAGGGATTGAAAAAAAATTAATAGCCATGCTGATATGGAGTAATTTGCTTATTTTCATTGAGGTACTCCAAGATAGCATCTCTTAGAAAACCCTCAAACAGTTTACCCACGACAGATGTTAAACTTACCGGCCTATAGTTCCCGGGCTCTGTTTTTGGACCCTTTTTGAATATTGGCACCACATTTGCTATGCGCCAATACTGTGTAACACTCCCTGTCAGTATAGAGTCCTTAAATATCAGAAATAAGGGTCTGGCGATGACATTACTTAATTCTCTTAGGATACAGGGGTGTATGCCAACCGGTCCTGGCGATTTGTCTATTTTAATCTTTTTAAGACGCAGCTCTACTTCTTCCTGGGTCAGACAACTCACTTTTAATGGGGAATTTACTTTTATATTCTGCATTTCATCTGACAGTTTATTTTCCTCAGTGAATACAGTGGAGAAAAAGATATTTAGTAGCTTTGCTTTCTCCTCATCGCTCTCTGCAACTCCCCCCTCATTACTCTGTAAGGGGCCGACACCTTCAGGTTTATACTTTTTACTATTTATATAATTAAAGAACATTTTAGGGTTAGTTTTACTCTCTTTGGCGATTAATCTCTCGGTCTCTAGTTTGGCTGTTTTTATTTGTCTTTTACATATTCTATTTTTTTCCTTATAGTTTTTCAATGCTTCCTCGCTCCCCTCCTGTTTTAGTGATTTAAATGCTTTCTGTTTGTCATTTATTGCTTTCTTTACAGTTCTGTTTATCCACATTGGTTTTTTCTTGTTCCTTAACCTTCCCATAAGGTATGTACCTCTCACAATTAGATATTAGGGTGCTTTTAAAAATATCCCATTTTGTGGCTGTATTTTTATTTTTGAGGACTTTGTCCCAGTTAATTAGGTCTATGGCCTCTCTTAGTTGGCTAAATTTTGCTTTTTTGAAGTTTGGTATTTTTGTTCCTCCCTGAAGAAACGCTCTTTTGAATGACGGAAGGTTATTATATTATGGTCACTATTTCCCAGGTGTCCCTCAACCTGCACATCTGTTGTTCTGTCAGGTCTATTGGTTAATACTAAGTCCAGTATGGCCGTCCCTCTAGTCAGGTCCTGAACCAGTTGGGAAAGGTAATTGTCTTTGGTTATTTCCAAGAACCTGTTTCCTTTATGAGATATACAGGGTTCAGTTTCCCTGTCTATATCTGGGTAGTTGAAGTCCCCCATAATAACGACCTCATTATGATTTGCCGCCTCCTCTATTTCATTTAGAAGTAGATTTTCTGTGGACTCTGGTATATTAGGTGGTTTATAATAAAGTCCTATTAGTATTTTATTATTGTTTTTGGCTCCATGTATTTCTACCCACAGTGACTCCACATGTTCATGACCCTCACTTATATCTTCCCAGAGTGTGGGCTTTAGACGGGACTTTACATAAAGGCAGACCCCTCCCCCTCTCCGGTTTTGGCAATCCTTTCTAAACAGACTGTAACCCTGTACGTTAACTGCCCAGTCATAGCTATCATCCAGCCATGTCTCAGTTATTCCCACTATGTCATAGTCCTCCTCACACTTCACTAATTCCAGTTCACCAGTTTTATTAGTCAGGCTTCTGGCATTAGTGTACATACAATTAAGAGGTTTATGTATATTTTTTCCCCTACACCTTTCCTTCTGCACTGTTCTAGTTCCTCCTTCCATTCCTCCCCCAGTTCCCTTACCTTGCCCCAGGTCTCTATCTGCACTATCTTCCCCATCTATAATGTAGTTACCCTCCCCCCAAGTCCGTAGTTTAAACACTCCTCCAGCCTTCTATCCATCTTCTCCCCCAAAACAGCTGCCCCTTCCCCATTGAGGTGCAGCCCATCCCTACGGTAGAGCCTGTAGCTTTTAAAAGGGTTAAATCTGATGACGTAAACCCTTTAAGCAGAGCTGCCTGGTTTCCTTGCTATTGGAAGCCACACCCCCTCTGTCCTGCTCTCACAGCTGCCTGTCTGGTCCATGCCTACACATGCTCTAGTCCATGGATGAAGGAGTCTGCTGCTCTCTGGGTTCTAGAGGCACCCTGCTTGTGTCAGAGTTGCTTTCCTTCTGCTGTGACTGCATTCCTGGCTATACAATGCTTACATGGGCTTAACAGAGAAACTTGTTAGAAACTGAAATAAAGAAACTTTGCAGGAGGAAGAGAGACTGAGGAGAAGCTGTGATGGACCTCACTGACTGCAGTGATTTAGCAGAGCCAGGAAGGTGCTGTGGACAACAAAGTGTGAGCAATCCTAGTGTCTGTCCTGTCTATGGCCACTCTGCAATGTGATCTTATCACTGACATGTTTATTCCAGCCAGACCAACAGGTCAGGAGCTTTAACCCCTTCTGAGCTGTCAGTATGGCTGAGGTCAGTGATATCAGCAGTCACTGGTCTCATCTGTAAATAGGTGCCCTCTCCTTCCTGCACACTGTATATAGTGATATATGACCCCCTGTATACTGTATACAGTAATAGTTGACCCACCACCACCATACACTGTATATACTGATGTGTGATGCCCACCATTGCATATAGAGATCAGTGAACCTCTGTAAAGTGACCCACTTTATACTGTATATACAGATGTGACCCCATGTACATTATATATAGTGATGTGTGACCCCCTGTACATTATATAGTGATGTGTGACCCCCTTCACATTATATATAGTGATGTGTGACTCCTGTACATTATATAAAGTGATATGTGACTACACTCATTTTCCCTTTTTCCCCAGATTCATAGATGATTGATGGGCTGTAAGCTGGGAGCAGGTCGTGTGATGATAGACAGGAGGCTCCTCTGTATGTGAGCAGATCGATTTGTACAAATTTATTTATCAGAGTTCTTGTGTAACAAAGGTCTGCCCCCCGCTGTACAGCCCCCCTCCTCCGGCAGTCCGTGCACATAAACAGAAGTCTGACAGCTCAGAGCTGCCATTGATTTCTGGCTTCATTTGAGTCAGAAAACTGGTGAAAATCAACATAAATTTGTTGGGGTGACTGGTAGAGATGAGCGAATCTATTCGCCGCTTCGTAGATTCGTATCGAATCTTAGGATTTTTCAGCTGCGAAGCGAATACGAATATTAGTCGATTCGCTTCGGCTTTGTACGCATTCGCTACGTAGTTTGTCCTATAAATTATACGCAATTGCGTACAAATTAGTTACTGTATACGCTGTTGCGTACGAATTCATTTTAGTAGCGATCTTTTACTGTACGTTCGTTTATCGTGCGCAAAAGCTCGGGAACAAAGCGGTCACCTGACCTAGTAGGCTGGGCTTGCTCTGATTGGCTCAGGCTCAGTAAGCCAGTGACGCTTCATTTCTGCTGCGACTGCTGAGGCGAGCAGAAGCACTGTTGTGAATTTGTGAAGTTCAGAGACACTGTGTTCTTCTAACCTGGGGTGTGATTGTAGTGGGAATCTATCATACATATATCAGGGATACTGCAGGGCCAGGTCAGGGCTAGTAAATAATCAGGCAGGGAGGGAGAGACAGGGAGAGACAGGGACAAAGACCAGCTGCAGGGCCACAGAGTGAATTAAAAAATCTTTGGCATGGATAAGCAAGAGGGGTCCAGTTCCAGCCAGACTTTGAGCTTTAAAAAAAAGGAGAAGGTGGCACAGGGCAGCGCCAGCAGTACCAAAAGACCTGTAGCCGGAGCATCTGCTAGTAATATTCCCAATACTTGGCCGTTGTTCCACCGGGCTAACCCACCAAGGCGCAACATTGTAGTGGAGGAGAAAGCAGATGAGGTAGTGGAGTGGATGGCACGCTCATCTCAGTCTCAGCCGGATGATCTGCTGTCATCTGCTGATACAGTGTCCATATGTAGCCAGGGGTCAGACTCGTCCTGCTCCACCATTCCACTCAAGCAAACCCCGTCATTTTCTGCCACCTCTCGGGCTTCAGTGTTCCCTCCTAGTGGTGTCCCTTCAGCAATTTCTAGGAAAAAAAGCCACCGAAGCCCAACTTATAATCCGGCGGTTATAGAGGACAGCCTCCCTGAGGATTTCTTAGAGGGTAGTGAGATTTTGGACTGCCCAGAATTGTCAGTTGGTGGGGAACAGCCTAATGGCAAAAATGTGTTGTGGAGGAGTCTGATGAGGAATCTGATGTGTTAGGCCGGAGGACCTGTGAAGCGGAGGAGGATTTGAGCTCAGAGGAGGAGGGTGGTACTAGTAGTGGCAGCAACAGAGGGCAGAGGCGAGTTAGGCCCAGGGCTAGTGCTTCCCTGGAAACTAGCGAGACCCCAAATATAGTGGGGCTGGCACCAGGAAGTAAGCGTGCGAGAAGCTTGGCCAGCTGTGGAGGGCGCACGTCGGGTGTATGGAAGTATTTTACCACTCTGCCGGGGGATAGCAGTATGGCCACGTGTAATTTCTGTAAGCAGAAATTGAGCCGTGGGAAAGCCGCAAATGTTGGGACCACTGCTCTGTGGAACCATTTGAAGCGGCGTCATACTGGCAATTTAGAGCAGCCCAATAATAGTAAAGAGCTGGTTACTTCTCTGGGGGTCCCTTCTGTCAGGCAGGCCGCATCCAGGGTCATAGCTCAGCCCGCATCCCGGGGTGTAAGTAGTACATCCACCTCATCGTCGCCCAGTGCGTGCATGTCTCCACCTCCTCTCATTCGGCAGCCGTCCATTGCTGAGTGTGTGGCCAGGAAGCAGTTTTACGCCACAAGTAATCCGACAGTGCGCAAACTGAAAGTTGCTGGCTATGCAGTCTCTGCCGTACCAGCTGGTTGACTGTCCAGCTTTTAGGGAGCTAATGGCTTGCGCTCAGCCACGCTGGCAGGTCCCTAGCCGGCATTACTTTTCAAACAAAGCTATCCCCGCCCTTTACTCCCACGTGGCAGAGCATATTGGACGCTCCCTGCAGCTGTCTCTCTGCAGCACGGTGCACGTCACAGTGGACACCTGGAGCAGTGCTTACGGCCAGGGGCAATACATGTCCTTTACTGCCCACTGGCTGAATGCATTTAGTGGCAGCGAGGCAGGAACACCCCAGCAAACCGGTCAATTGCTGTTGGCACCTCCACGTGCTTTCCAGCAGCAGAGCACCCAACAACTATCCGCTTCCACCTCCACGGGCAGTCCGCCTGCTGGAGCGTCAGGGCAGCCAGTTACCCACGCTCCTTCACATCACGTGTGTCAGGTGAAACGCTGCCATGCAGTGTTAGACTTAGTTTGTCTTGGCAGTAGCAGCCACACAGGCCAGCGCTTGCTACATTACATGAAGCAGCAAATAGCGCACTGGCTGACTCCACGTCAGCTGGAAGTGGGCAAGGTAGTGAGTGACAATGGGACAAATATAGTGGCAGTGCTGAACCTGGGTCAATTCTCGCATGCTCCCTGTATGGCACATGTGCTAAATCTAGTGGTGCAGAGATTTCTAAAAACATTAACTGCCTGCGCACAGTGCTGGAAAAGTCGC